>CM037855.1:33630734-33655734 GCA_021234595.1 Delia radicum | reverse complement strand
GGATCTCGAAAAATCCTATTTTTTGGAAGGGATACAGAAATTGGAGAAACGTTGGACTAAGTGTATTAAGCTTAAAGGAGATTATGTTGAAAAATTAATTTTTTTTTGCAAAAAAAACTGTGTTTCGTTCAAAAATCACGGACTTATTGATCCGCCCTCGTAATTACTGCTTATCAATGTGAGGCTATTTTTGGCTGGGTAACTGCAAGTACCCCCCCCCCCCCCCCCCCCCAATAATATCGGGAATTTAAAATGCTCACATCAATTACGGTTTCGTCATGGTACGCAAATACCATTATTTATTCGATAACCGAAATATTAATATATTATTGAGTTTATATTTTGTGAGGCCACTGCATTACCGAATTTAGGATTAGATTGATAGGTTAAGTTAGCTTCCGGTATATGTAACGGGTATTTCCCGTTACCTTTATTTGTAATAAACTATTTATAGATGACTTAATTGTCACTCACACTTGTTAATATATTATTTAATTTATAGTCTAGTCTGACTCATTTTCGGAATGGTCTTTAGTTTTATTTTTTTTTTTTATCAATGTTTAGATAGTTTATAATCTTTTTTCCAGTTCACATTCACAAGTTTTTACAATGGACTTAATAAAAGCTTTACCGTTCTTTTTTGTTTTTGATAAGTCTACAAATTTTCTTCATTGACACTATTTTGAAATAAACTCCGAGAAACTGCGAGAAATACGCACTTTTGGTAAAAAGAGACAAAAAAAAAACGCAGAATATTTTTATATATATTTTTTTTTTTTTTTGTATGAGAAAACTCTACACTTTACCTACACTCTCCACTCTATATAATTAAAATACAACACAATAAATGCGATTTTAAGACCACAGATAAGATAGCAAGCACTATAGACTAGTATTAGGAAATTTGCGATATTAAATAAAAATTTATATAAAATTTGTCACTATTTTCAGTCATGAAATATAAAAATTTATAAAACTTCTGTAAAATTTCATTTAAAAGCGAATTTTTTTTTTTATTAATATATTTAACATTTTTGATAAAAATCGGTTCAGTTTAATAATTTTGTTTTTAAAATTGTTATAAAAACGCTTTTCAATATGTTTTTTCACAGATATTATTTGATTTCACCAATTTCACTGTTAATTTTTTGAAGTCCACTTTATTTTTGAACAGTTTTTTTATGTTTTTTAAAATATTTATTGCTCCACTTTTTTCATATTTGTCTGTTACATTGTATGTTTAACTAATTATGTTTTTACATAAATATTTTCTTGTTTTTTTAATATTTTTCATTATTAATTAACTTGTCGTCTATTTTTTTTTACCTTCTGTCACCACCTGTTTCAATAATCGTACTAAATTCTATTGAGACCAAAAGAACCGCACCTAGCTAACTATATGAATTCCCTCTCCACATATGTGGTTGCAATGTTGTAATCTCTACAAAAAAAAAAAATTATATATTCTTCAAGATAAGATTAGATAATACATACTTTAAAAAAAGAAATAACTTATTCACCCAATTTCCAGTCAACTTACACAGAGAGAAATTTTGTTACTAAACTAATGAAGTTTTCTTCACAATGTGAATGAAAAATTTCTTAAGATCGAATAAAAAACAATCAACTAGAACGTGTTGTGTTTAAATATTAGTATACATGCCAGATTACCAATTCGTTGCCAGTAATGTTAACATTAGCAGTTGGACTGGCAACCCTGTCAAATAAAAAAAAACAATCAACTGGAAAGTGTTGTGTTTAAATATTAGTATATATGCCGGATTACCAATTCGTTGCCAGTAATGTAAACATTAGCAGTTGGACTGGCAACCCTGTCAAATAAAAAAAAAACAATCAACTAGAACGTGTTGTGTTTAAATATTAGTATACATGGCTGATTACCAATTTGTTCGCAGAATCTTAACATTAGCAGTTGGAACCCTGTCAAATAAAAAAAAACAATCAACTAGAACGTGTTGTGTTTAAATATTAGCATACATGCCGGGTTACCAATTCGTTGCCAGTAATTTTAACATTAGCATTTGGACTGGCAACCCTGTCAAATAAAAAAAAAACAATCAACTAGAACGTGTTGTGTTTAAATATTAGTATACATGCCAGATTACCAATTCGTTGCCAGTAATGTTAACATTAGCAGTTGGACTGGCAACCCTGCCAAATAAAAAAAAAACAATCAACTAGAATGTGTTGTGTTTAAATATTAGTATACATGCCGGATTACCAATTCGTTGCCAGTAATGTAAACATTAGCAGTTGGACTGGCAACCCTGTCAAATAGAACAAAAAAAACAATCAACTAGAACGTGTTGTGTTTAAATATTAGCATACATGCCAGATTACCAATTCGTTGCCAGTAATGTTAACATTAGCAGTTGGACTGGCAACCCTGTCAAATAGAACAAAAAAAAAAAACAATCAACTAGAACGTGTTGTGTTTAAATATTAGTATACATGCCGGATTACCAAATTGTTGCCAGTAATGTTAACATTAGCAGTTGGACTGGCAACCCTGTCAAATAAAAAAAAACAATCAACTAGAACATGTTGTGTTTAAATATTAGTATACATGCCGGATTACCAAATTGTTGCCAGTAATGTTAACATTAGCAGATGGACTGGCAACCCTGTCAAATAAAAAAGATTTCAGATTTAAAGCTGTTGGCTAAACTTGTAAGAAGAGACGAAAATAACTCATGATGTTTGGGCAATCAATTAACATCACGGATTTTCTTAAACTTTATGAAAAACCTTCATAGTTTTAATGAAACTTTTTCAATAGTTGTATACAATTTTTAAAAATGAAAAGTTTGAACAAACGAATTCTAGTGAAACTTCATACATCTAATACAGAAATTCTTTGACACCATGAAGATATTTCTCTCAGTGTATATGTAGACTATACTATTTTTGAGTAAACTTCGAGGTTTGTAAAATTTAGTTCTGCAAATTGTATTTATTGAATTTGTAGAGTTTTTCTTTTACAAAGAATTGGTATTATTTTCATATTCAGTTAAAAAAAACAACCTGTCGCGAACGCTTTTTATTAATTACTAATTTTGAGGAGAATCTACCGTAGGCTTGTACTTATCTAATCTCCCAAAATAATGGGGTATTTACTGAGTAAATATCAGAAAAATATTTTATGTTGTATGGTTTTAAAAACACTAGACAACAAGATGTTTGGAAAATGAAATGGAAATGGTTTAGGAATGAGTAAATTAAAAAATCTTTTGATCTTTCCTCTGCACAGAAAAAATTATTGTATAAAAATTTTCAATTAAATATTTGTTAAAAATTTTTTTTTCAATTAAAAGTTTTTTTTTTAGAAAATATTGAAAAATATTAAAAAAAATTCAATTAAATATTAAAAAATATTTAGAAAAAAACATTTCAATTGATTGTTTAATTGCACACTGAGTGTATTATCTTCACTTTAGTAATGAATTTCTTCGTAGCTTTAATGAAAATTGTCACTGAAACTCGTTCATAGAAACTATTCATAGAATCTATGAAACTGGTTTCATTAAAGTCAATGTTTATGAAATGTTTTTTAGAATTAATAAAACTCTTCATAAAACTAATGAATCATTCTGACAATGAAGCGTTTATAGAAGTTTTGAATTGTATGAAGATTAATGAAATTATGAAATTTTATGAAAAGATAAAAAAAATGAAGTCTTTGAAAAAATTTCATAGCTCTAAAGAAAATTTTCATTAAATTTATGAAGAGATAATTTATGAAATCGAATTAATTTTTTTATGAAACTATGAAAGCTTTCTTAATATTAATAAAATTTCTTGGATGTAATGAAATTCTTTATTGAATCTAAGAAAAAAAATTCTATGAAATTGTTTCGTTAATATCATGAAGGATAATTCTTTCTGTGTGTTAATTAAACATTTAGTTTAAAATTTGAACTTATTTTAAAAAGGTTTGGATACATATTTTAAAGCTTGCAATTCCCAGAACCTTTTCACTTAAAGTGTACGGCTAAAAAGAAAAATACATTGGGTATAATGAAATTCTTCATTGAATCTATGAAAAAAATTCTATTAAATTGTTTCGTTAATACTCGTAGTATCCTTTAGTGTATTAATTAAAAATTTAGCTTAAAATGTGAACATATTTTAAAAGGTTTGGGCACATTTTTTCCCTGAAACTTTTCACTTAAAGTTTACGCTTTAAAATGAAAAATATAGGGAAGAAGGGGACCACTGGGGCACATATGCCACTCACGATTTTCGCTGTACTTAAAACAGTTATTAAAATCTTTCTTTCCATAATTTGTACAGTTATTGATCATCTTTCACGTCACCAAATTTTACACTTGTACTTCACACGTGGTTGAGGATAGACATGTTTTTGAGTTTGTTTAGATTGCAAAAAAAAATAATATATGTACACTGAAAGCATATAACATCAATCAACTACTCGATTTCCTCCAGCCTTCTGATTTTAATCAAACTTGGTGTAGAAAATGTACATTATATAACTAAAATCTCGTCCAAATGTAGGACAGCTAATCCCAGCGGATCTTGAATTTCCCCATAGGAATTTCTAAATTTCCCGTCTAAATAAAAAAAAAAAACCGTAAAAATTTAAAAAAAATCAGGAAAATTTTGAAAAAAGCGTAAAAACTGAGGCAAAATTTAAAAAAATTGATAAAAATAATGTTTTGAACGTCCATGTTTCGAAAACATTTTTATTTTTGGTATTATTATTTTTTTAATTTTGGCGTTTTTTTTTTAGTTTGCTGATTTTTTTTAATATTAGTATTTTTTTTAATATTGGCGATTTCTTTAGTTTTTGGTGTTTTTTTTTTATTTAAGTGATGTATTTCAATTTTAGCGATTTTTTTCTATTTTTGGATATGTTTTCAATTTTAGCTTTATAATTTTTTTGTTAAATTTTGGCGATTTTTTCAGTTGTGACGTTTTTTTTTTCAATTTTAACGATTTTTAAAATATTAACGATTTTTTAAATTTAATATATTTTTTTCAATTTTGGCGATTTTTTGTTTAAATTTTCTCATTTTTTCATTTTCTTGTCATTATGGATATAAAAACTGGAACTTTTGTGCTTGCCAAATTCATTTTCAATTAAACATTTAATAGATATTTCGAATATTAAACTTTTGATTGAAGAGTTTGAAATCAAACAAATGTTTGTTTGACATTTTATTTTTCTGTGTATTTTTTTTGCATTTTCTGTTTTTGAATATCCATCGTTTGAGTGGTATTACTAATTTTTTTCTTATCAAGGCACCCAAATGCAAAAGCAACATTAGCTCAGACGGTAGAGCGTTTAAATTGTAAGCATAACGTTCTGTGATCGAGTCCTACTGACTTCTAGTAATTTTTTCAATTTCTTAGTTTTTTCTGTTTATTTCAAAATATTTTTATACGTCACAAGGTGTCTAAAATGTGTCAATGGACGTCGAAACATCGAAACTCAAAGCTAACAAAGATGGCCGTCCATTTTTAGATGATGTTTTATAATGAAATTTGAATATTCGAAACATTTGACACCGAACTAACAGATGTCAATGTAAGTCAAAGGTTATTACAGTGACGTTTCAGATTGTATATAAATTTATTGTATCCTCCTACAAATGAACGGTCATCATTGCTAGACTTAAGTTTAGACAAATAAACAATAAATAAAGACATTTCAAAAAAGATTTTAATAACTTTTACTCAACTTACATTTCCAAAAAGATTTTGATATATTTTACACTCAAAAATCGCTTGAGTCGATGCAAATATAAAATTTAAATATCTTTTTATTTCGACCTAACCTATTAAAGCGGAGTATACCTCTGGATTCTACGCCCCAAAACTAAGTTTACGTGCCCCGTGGTGTTGATTTATCATTACTGTGGAATCGGCCTAAATATCTTTCAAAAAATAGTTTATATTATCCAAATAAATTTCAATATCATGATATATTCTTTTTTTCGTAATTTCTTAAAAAAATTTTACGTTCTTACAAAATATTTGCAATAATAGATATTTATGTCTATAGAAATGTGACAAGAAAAAAACACATAAAGAACATGAGAAATTGCAGACACTTTGACAAAAGAAATTATTATTTTTTTTTTTTTGGCAAACTCCCCCTTTTAAAATAATAATTTTTTGGTAAACAAAAATATTAGGGAACCTTAAAAGATGAGAAAAGTAACAAAAAACTAAATGAATGAAAGAAAAAAACACAACATTTGAAAACCTTATACCAAACAAAAAATCTTTAGGAAAAAGTAACTCTAACATAAAAAAATCTAAACCCTTAAAAAACAAATTTAGAAGAAGCTATAACAAAAATATTTGGTAGTTCTTAAGCAAATGATGGGAAGTAACACAAAAATAGAAGTAAAAGAAGGCTAAATTGACTATTTAAATACCCTATGTAGATAATGTTGCTATGAAGTTGGCTGGCTAACAGCAAACTTATATTTTTTGCGTGTTTGTTTCAAAATAAAAGAAAAGGAAAAACATTAATACCACAACAAAATATATGGTTGACGTGTAGTATTGAGATCTGAGTTAACCGGTCACTGGATATATTCTTTGAGGTCAACTGACACATCTGTTTGTTGTTTTTTTATATTTAAATAATTTTTGCTACACGCAAAAAAACTGTAGGTAATATTGCCTAAAATTGTAGGCTGATTTCACATATTTTCTAAGGCAACATAGAGTTTTCAATTTTTTACTGTAATATTACCATACATTTTGTATTTTATATTTTATGTTCGAAAAACCACATATAATTTTAAGCAAAATATTGGTGATATTGCTTTAACATTAGGTACTTTTTATTGTAAAAAGGTCCCCCAATAATGAATTTTGTATATTTTATTAGATCTAAATTTATTTAATTAAAAAATAGACTAAAATACATGTAAACTTCGCAGTTGATTTAATTATGCTAATTACAGATATTACAACTGCATTATACAGAATAAAATTAGCACTTCTAATTAAACTAGCCCTCAGGGCCTAAACAGGTCTTTATAGAAAAAAATCCTCAGAATTTTCTATTGGAAAAAGTCCTTCGAATCTGAGTGTTTTTTTTATGGATAAAAATAATCAGAATATGAGTATTTGTCTATAGGAAAAAGTCCTCAGAAGCTGAGTGTTTTTCTATAAGAAAAATACTTCAGAATGTGTTTTTCTATAGGAAAATGTCCTCAGAATCTGAAGGGTTTTTCTATAGGAAAAAATCCTTTAATTCGGAGAGTTTTTCCATAGGAAAAAGTCCTCAGCATCTGAGGGTTTTTTTATAGGAAAAATCCTCTATACGAAAAAGTCTTCAGAATCTGAGTGTTCTTCAATAGATAAAAGTCTTCAGAATCGGAGTGTTCTTCAATAGGAAAAAGTCTTCAGAATCGGAGTGTACTTCAATAGGAAAAAGTCTTTAGAATCTGAGGGTTTATCTATAGGAAAAATTCCTCAGAATCTGAGGATTAATCTATAGGAAAAATTCCTCAGAATCTGAGGGTTAATCTATAGGAAAAGGTCTTCAGAATCCGATGGTTTTTCTACAGGAAAAAGTCAAAAGCATGAGAAAATTTAATTTTAACTTTTAAATTTCTGCAACATGTTTTCATTTGCTCGGTGCGAGTTTAAGAACAAATAAAAAGAGGGCAGCTTGTGAGAGACTGAGGTGGATAGAAACCCACTCGTGAAACGTCCTGCTATGCAAGTTGTCGGGCTAACAGCAATCTCATATTGTTTGCTTGTGTGTTTAAAAATAAACGAAATAATGGAAAAGGAATTAACTAAAGATTACAAATCTAAGCGTAAATTGCACCAGGTACAGTGCAAAAATCGTTTAATGTATATGCTCGTCATATGTATTAATAAAAAATCTTTAATGTTTGTTGATATGCTTTGCCAATGTAGAAGGATAGTATATGATGACATTAGAGAAAAGAACTGCCATTTAAAGTTTTAACTGAAAGTTAAACTGGCAACTATGATAATGACTAGGGAAAAAAACAAACACACTATAAATAGAAATCGTTCGTGGTAAATTTCATTCTAACTCAACACACAGAGTAATGTGGGATTTAACGTTACCCAATTTCTTCAACGTGTGAGTTAAATAGATGATATTTACGATTAACACTAAATGGCACGAAGAATGTTGATGAAGACCGCAGTGGGTCAGAAAATGCATTCCATTCATGCTAGTGTATAATAACTTTTTCTGTGTTTTTTTTCTAATAGTCAAAATAAATTATCATATAAAAATTATAATTTTTCTGTTAATTTAGAGAAAAATTTGTCATGATCTAAAACCGAACAAATAAAATCTCACATTTTATTTTAAAAAGAAAATGCAAAAACCGCAGAAAAAATGTTAAAATGTAGAACATTAAAAAAATATTTTGATAAATATCTAAATTAACAAATTTCTATTTCAGTTAAAAAGAAAAATTAATAAAAATTTCGGTTGTTTAAAAAAAATTATTAAAAAATGCCGAAAATATTAAAAACAAATTTTAAATACTAAATAAGGAAAAAAAAGGAGCGAATTAGTAAGACAAGTTAAAATGAAAGATGCTATTTATAGGTTTTAAATGAGGAAAACTTAGAAAATTTCCAAAATATTGAATGTAAAAAAGAGCTAATATAAACAAATTTCAAAATACACTGAAATATCTGAAATAACTGAATAATAAATAACATCAAATTAAAGATATTTAAAAAAAAATTCGACCAGTCACGGGACCAGTTCTGTCATCATAATTAACACCACTTAACACACAGCAATGACAAATTTTACTAGTTCTGTGAACATAGCAAAAAATAAGGTTTTATAGTAGCATGTTATGATTGGTAATACACAATGATTAAAGTATGATCCTACTGATAATAATATAATCCTTAATATCAGTCGCAGTGATCATAATATGATCGTACTTATTATTATAAGGATCATAATAAGAGAAAATCGAAATTCATAACACGATATTTTTAAAACATATTTTTCATTTGCGTGTCCTTTAAGGGAAATTTACTCCTAATTATCTGTACGGAAGTGTTGTATAAGAAATTTTTAACTAATAATTCTATATGTTACCAACAGAAGGATAAACTTATATATATTCTCACTTACAGTGGGTTAGAGGTTGTAATCAAAATCGAAATAAAAATCAAGAAACAAGAAACAAGAAATCTAAAAATACAATGAATTAAAAAAAGATTACAAAAAAACTCACTCCTTTTAGATTTCCAAAATAACTGTAATGTATACTTCTAAAAAAATTATTATTATGAAAATTTTTACTCAAACCTTTAAAAAAAATTCACAAAAATATCATATTTTTCTTATTTATAATATGAAATGAAAGTGTCAAAATATTTTTTTTTTTTTTTGGTAAATTAAAAACTTGTTGTTTTACCAGGATTTTTTTCCAAATTTTTTTTTCTCATTTTTGTCGCTGTTTTGTTATTCTAGCACCTTATTAAATATTAATTTATGTTTTAAATTTTTGTATGAATTTTTTATATATTTTCTATAAATTCTTTTTAAAAAACACAACAATCCTTGGAATATATACAATAATTCCAAAACCGCAGACATTCTGTTGACAAGACATAATGTCAACAAGCGGTTTAACATTAATTTGTCGCATTTTTGGCTGCACAGACTGCCTGCCATGTACCCGATGAAAAAAGTTTCTATATACTCATATACAACTTGTTATCTAAAACGGTAAAATATGCACTGAAAATTTAAAAATATGCACTGAAAATCAAAAAAAAAAAAAAAAAATGCACTTAATTACACGAGAGCGGTGGTTTAAAGTTGAAATCCAATATAAATGGCTCAACAATTAAAATTTTTTTTTTATTAAATCTTAATTTTATTTTTCACTAAATATGCAATTAAATAAAAAAATGCAAAATATACAACAAAAAAGGCCAACATATGCGTTATAGTATGCATTTATAGCCAAATATGCAAAAATATGCATTTATAACAAAATATGCAAAAATATGCAATAACAAATTGATGTCATTTTGTTGCATAATCTTTGGTACGGAAAAATAATTTGGTCAAAACTGATTTTGGGCTACTGACGACAAACATGCATTTGCATGTAAGTCGCTTACCTGATAATTATATATTTCAATAAAAAATAAACATATCATTATATATAAATATACATACACTTAGAAAATAAGTTAACAAAGTCATAATCCCACATTGACGACACGAAATAATTTAATTTAATATCTGAAAATATATAGAACTAATATAACATAAACAAATTATTTCTCTACTTACAAAAATGGTTGTCTAAATGATGGCATCTTTCTGGAAACGCAACAAAAATAAATAACAAAATATGAAATGTACAAAATTTTTTTTGCAATAAGAAAGATAAAACATACAAAACTACGTAAAACATGTGTCCTTGTCTTTCGCTTTAGTCTGTCTAAATGAAGGTTTATTTGTTTGCAATTTGACCATACTGCATTGATAGTCACTATAATCATTTAGTTTACAAATACACATTTAATCTTTATTAAATTTAAATATTTTATTTTGTCTTTAATTTAATTAATAGACCATTATTTTTACAAGCCGATGGCAACACAAAATTTAAGTTTTTTTACCCGTTATTTATATGCATATGATATACATTGTTGGCGTCCTTTTCTTTTATTTTGTATGAAAAACAGATACAAAAATCTTACATGGTTGATTTTTTATATGTCTTACAAGAGTTGTACTTTTTAGTATCATTTCCCTTGTGTCTACTACATCTTGACATGCCGCGACATCTGCTTCATTCTGCGCATATCTTTCAATCTGGCACATCTTTTTTTACCAAAATAAATTAGTAAAACATTAGTAATATATTAGTAAAACAGTAGTTCAAAACAGTTAAGAGATGAATAAGTATAACGGCGCTACGAAATAACCCCAATGAAATAACACCCAAACGACAAAATGAAATAACCCCCAATGAAATAAATCCCAAAAAAAATGAAATAAGTCCCAACAAAAAAAATGAAATAATACCCAAAAGAAATGAAATATTCCCCAAAGGTGAAAATGAAATAACACCCAAAATTTGGGGGTTGTTTCGTAATGAAATAACTCCCAAAGGAAGAAATGAAATAACCCCCAATGAAATAAGCTCCAAAGAAATGAAATATGTCCCAACTTTTTTTTATTTTTTTTTTTATATTTTTGATTCTTTTGTTACACTGTTCAGTTTTTCTGCGTGGCGGCCTGCGGCCGATCTTAGGGGTTTTCTCCTCCATAGGACGCGGCAGGTGGCTTCGCTGAATACAGTTTTCCTGCGCGCGTCTCATTATCTTCCCTAGTGTGACGCGCGCAGGGAAACTTTATTCAGCGAAGCCACCTGCCGCGTCCCATGGAGGAGAAAACCCCTAAGAGCGGCCGCAGGCCGCCACGCAGAAAAACTAACAAATATTAAAAAAATTTCACTTTTAGCAAAATGAAATATCCCCCAAAAAATATGAAATAACCCCCAAAATAATTGCATATGAAATAATCTCCAAAGAATTTAAATTTTGGGCTTTATTTCATTGGGGGTTGCTTCATAATGAAATAATCTCCAAACCGTAAGATGAAATAATCCCAAAAAAAAATGAAAAAACCCCCAAACAATTTTACACAATTTTTTTGGGGGTTATTTCATTTTTGGCCGTTGTGGGTTATTTCATTGGGGGTTATTTCGTAGCGCCAAGTATAACTAAACTCTTAGCTGAAAACACAATTTCTGCAAAAAAAAAAATGCAGAATAATAGTATACTTGATTTACAAGACGTTTTACTAACATTTCTACTAACTTATGTTTTTGAGTGTAGTAAACTTTAATGAAAAAAATTCATCACTTTAATATATTTCTTTAGCGCCGTTTATAATTAGAATATAAATGGGCTTAAACAATTTAGTTACTGCATAAAAAACATGAAAAACTACGGTTTTTTGTTTTGTAATGATTATCAATATTTTTTTTATTAAAAAAAAATTTTAGATTTAAAATTATTTTTTAAAATTAATATTTATATGTTTTATAAATGAATTTCAAGTACGATAGTACTCTTACTTAATTGGATTAACATAAAAAAGTACTGATCTCTAAAACATTAAAATTTTTGAATTACAAAACTTACAAGATAGAATTGTATCAAATTATATGTAATTTGATCATATTTGATAAACCAATTTTTTGGATCAAACTATATGAGATAAGATGCCATGAGCTCAGATTATGTTTGCCATTTTTCGGATCAGATGATATGTGATGCAATGTATAGTTATATGCGCTGCTATATATAATCATGTATAATTATATCGGAACATTTTTCGTCGGGTATTTAAAATATACTACAAGCATTACCTAACACTATCCTGCTAAATTGATATGTATGAAAAATACAAGTAGCAGCAGTAAGTTACATTTTTTTTGCACTTTAGACTTTTGGGATTTCTTGCAAATTTTATAATTTTTTTTTTGTTTTATTTTTTTGGTGAAAATTTGTGATTCCCTCGAGTTTGTTGGATAAAGTCTGTATTATTGCAGTCTCGCTGTTTGTGGTGCAGTATTCATTATTTTGTTACAATTTCAATAGAAAATATGGGGTTTGTTGCATTTAATTTTTTAAATTTTTACCAATTTTAGACATTAAAGAAGTTTAATTAAATAATATAGATGAAATAAGGGTTTTTAATGCATTAAGACTCTTTTATCGCCTGAAATTTTGCTTTAAATTAGAAAAGCCTATTTATTTTGTATCACCTATAATTTTGTAAAAAAAAAAAACATAGAAAATCACCTGTAATAAATTGACAAAAATTTGAATTTATGCGTCAAAAAGTGGCTTTAATTTTGAATCACTCAAATGGGTTATTTTTAAAGAGAAGCAACACTCAGGAAATTCTTCCTATTTATTAATGTGTTGCTTTCTTTGGAAATTGGATAGTGGAGAGAAAGAAACATGGCAACATTGCAATTGCGCGAGATGATAATAAGTCTTAGAACAATTGTTGCTCGCCACCTGATGGAGAGTTGGCGAACTTATTGAAGCTTTTTGGTTCATAGCCCTGACTCATTATTTTACTTCGGTGGGGTTAAGTGCTATATGAACACCGAAGGTGGGAGCTACGATACATATGAGGGATAGAAAACTCATACATATTATTTTTCTAAATTGATGATGCCATCACCGGGATTCGAACCCGGGACCATCTGTGTAACAGTCCAACGCGTTAGTCATTTCACCACAGCGCCCACAATTGGGTTATTTTTAGTTATTATTTTTTGAATTTTGATGCAAATATAAACTGTAAATCCTAATATCTCCTAACTAACGCTTTAAATGAGAAAAGGACCTTTATTTCGATTTTATTCTACAATAAATTTGAGTTTTTTTAGTTTTCAACTAAAAATTTACTATCTCAGTCCCTAAAAATTTACTATCTCATGTTGCCAATGTGCCGAATAGCTCTACTAGGAATGAGGAGTCAATTGCTCTCAAAATTTCTATACCGTGACTTGTTAAAGCAGGACTCATCCCAGAATTTGTAAAATTTGCGATTGTTGTTGATTAAGTTGTGTCAAAAAAACTGGTCCCGTGACAGGTTCAAAGAGCTCATACACTCAAAGGAAAAGCTTAAGCATATTTATGAATGTTACATAAATTTTCGTCCAATATAACATTTCATGGTATTTATGAATCATTTCATAAAAAATAAAATCAATTTCTTCATATTTATGAAATGTTTCTCGTTAAGAATTTCATTAATTTTGTGTAGAAAAAATTAATAATGGTCATTATAATTCTTGTTGTTTGGGAAATGTTTCATAAATATTGATGAAATTGTCACATGGGACGAAAATTAATGAAACTTAGTCCTGTTTTTATCTTCGCAA
The DNA here is from genome assembly GCA_021234595.1 of Delia radicum. Lineage (NCBI taxonomy): Eukaryota > Metazoa > Arthropoda > Insecta > Diptera > Anthomyiidae > Delia > Delia radicum. Next base: position 33,641,785 of record CM037855.1, on the reverse strand, counting down.
TCATTTGTTAAAAACATTTTTAATTAGATTTTTATTTATTTTTTATTTTAGCTTTTTTAGAGATTTGTTTAGAAGCTCTTTTTTTTTTTTTTTTTTTTTTTATTTTTTTTTATTACTTAATAATCATATAATTATAAATTATATACTATTACCCTAACCGAGCACTAGCTACTATGGCCTTCGGCGCGTTGTAGCGAAAACAGACCAGTGCCTCTGGTGGGAATCGAACCCACGACCCCCACACTGATAAGCCAGCACGCTACCAACTAGCCTACCGGGGCGCACGAGCTCTTTTTTTAATATCTATTTATTGTGGAAATTGTTTAATTTTTTCACTACTTTACCCCTTAATTCATAAATGCTTTATAATGTTATATTGGATTTATGGCACAAATTTTGTATGTACAATTTGTTTTGTAAATTTTTTTTTAACCTTTTAAAATGATTACGAATTAACTTTTTAAATTATAAATATATTTTTGGACAACTTTTTTTAAATTTTTTTTTAGCAAGGTTTTCAAATGTTAGCACATTTTGTTATTTTAGGCTTTTTTATTGCTTTTGTATTTCCGGAAGTTTTTATTTCAAATTTTTATATATTTATATATAATTTTGTAAATTTCAACTTGTATTTAATTCGGAATTTTTAATTTTCAAGATTTTACTTGATTTTTTTATTTTTACCGTGTTTTTTTAACGTGAAAACAATTTGAAATTTCAATATACTTTTTTTTTAATTGTATTGCTAATATATCTTATATTAGCTTTTATTTTTGTTAAAATTTTCCTAATTAAATAGAACTGGAATAACTAACAAATAGGTCAATTGACCTCAAAGGACATATCCCGTGACCGGTTAGCCAGGGTCATATTACTGCATTTGTTTTTTTAGTGATAGTATATTTTTTCCATTTGCGGTTTTTCTTAACTATTAGTGATTCTTTGTTTTCTTTTATTCTTTTGCCTTTAAACAAACACTCAGAAAATATAACTTTTTGGTTTGTCAGCCAATATGTTATAGAGCATAAAAAATATGAGACACATATTTTTTAGCGGCCCAAACTCATATTTTTGTTTTTTCATTTTCGAAAACAAATGCACTGGCATATAATATTTTTGTTATTAAAAAAATTACGTTTTGTTAAGGAATTATCGTTGGTTTAAGCTAAAAACTATGCAAATTAATGTCTATTTAATTTAATCGAGGAGTTGTAAAAGTCTTTCTTCGATAAGCATAATAGTTCGGCTTTTATATGACTTTTATCGAAGAGCTGTTAGTATGTGTTGTGCAAAATACAATCAAAAATTGCATTTGCATTGTGAATGAATTTCCGCAAAAAAGTGGTTATTTTTTTAATTACTTCTCGTAAAGTTGACAAATTCAACTTTCATATTATTTTTAAATTTTTGTCCATCTACTTTGGGAAATATGGCTCTTCAAAGTTCACTACTTTTAACAATATTTTTTTTTTTTAAATTTTTAAAAAAATTAAAAAACGGCAATAAAAATGCTAGTTTATACGTAAGCCGAATTTTACTTAAATCAAAGGGCTGGAAGCCAAAAAAAATTAACGTTTTTAAACGTTCTCTCTTGGAATAGACGATCTGTATCTCTTATTTTTCTCTCCTTTATTACATATTCGAATTTTATCGCAATGGGGGAACCAATCAGCGTTGCTTCTATGCCAGACAGTAGATTGTTTAATTTGTGAGCTTAACTTTCTGGGATCGAGACCTACTGATTACGATTCGATTTTTTTAATTCTTGGTTTTTAAAATTTATTTAAAAGTATATTTTTAGATACGCCAAATAACACGTCACAAGGTGCCAATAATGTGTCAATTGACCCTCTTCAAAGACAATCCCTATTAAGTATCCGGTTCCTTTCATATGAAAAAAAACCTGTCCTGCCGGCAAAGGACCTGTCCTGTGTATCACCTGCGTCCGATCCCTTTTTCCGTGGGACAGTATCTCGAATATTAAAAATATGCCAAATTTTCGAAATCGCTCAATTTTAGGTGTTAAAAAAAGGAACTTTCAATATTGATTTGGTCTTCTTTATTTTTTAAAATCCTTCAAGGAACTTTCAATATTGATTTGTTCTTCTTTATTTTTTAAAATCCTTCACTCAATTAACTTTTTAAACACATAAACGCCTCGACACAAACCTTAGTAAATACCCTTTTCAAAAACGATCGCATTTTTAAACTGGTTTTGGCATTATACAAATAAAATTGCTGCCAAATTAGCGGCATGTAATTACAAGCTCAATTAGCATTTAATACCGCAAACAAAACTGACCACCAATAGAGTCATATTTATTCACACTTAAGCCACTGACCATTTAAGTTTTTGTTGCATTTCCATAGGTAAATCCCCCTAAACAGCAAAACTATTATGCGAAAACATAATGGAAATCATGTTTGTCACGTGGTCAGTAGCCACCCTACCTCAAAAATAAAAATTCAAACTATAAACAATTCAATTTTCCAGCTTATTAAAACTGACCTGGGGTCATTGTTGTATGAGCATTTACAAAATTAAACAAATTCGTATAATTTGTACAAGTTTTTGGAAGTTGATAAATAAAAAACCGGTTCCCTATCAAACAACCCCTTAGAGATGAGAAATTTACTAAAAAGATGTTTCTCATTTAAATAAAAAATTAAAAAAATAGGGTGTCTTTTTGATAAAATTAAGATCTTACTACTTATTAGTATGACATAATTGATAAAAGGTCATAAGGGTCATTATTTGCAGAGGGTAAGGATCATTTCTATTTTTTTTTTGAAGGGAAATTCTTAAACAGGATCAAGAGTTTTCTTTTGCAAAGACAAATGTTTAGAAGACATTTGTAAAGGACTTAACATTTTTGTAACAAAAACTACGCAATTTAGATTAAAATGGATTAAATCACCCATATTTTGCATCACCCATATTTTGCACTAAAAACAACGATATAAAATTAGAAAAATGCCAAAAAGAAAAACTCAAATTAAGTTTCAATTAAAATATTTGTTATTTCAATTAAAAAAGTTTATTTGAATTCGGTCTTATTAAAGAAATTGTAGCATCAATTAAAATAATTTGTAACTATTTAATTGATTAAGTTTCAATTAAGATTTTAATCATATATATTAAAAATTTGCTTGAATATTGTTTTTAAAATCAAATAACTTTTAAATATATACTATTAAATCTTTAATTAAAATTGCAAAAAATCGGCAGAAATTGCGAAAAATTCGCTTAATCAGAAAATCAGTAACAAGGGAGGTATCCCAACCCGGAGCCGCAGATCTTAATGAACTTCGGATATGTTGTAGAGAATAACAATTTAAGGGACCTGTGTTTTTGTTTTATCTGCCCAATCTCATGTTTAGCCGTTACTAAGTGGGATCAAAAATGACCCCATGTTTCGGTTTATTTCGGTTTATTTCGTTTTATTAAAAGTGACTATATAAATTTTTTATAAAATGAAAGGTTTTTGAAGACACAAAGAATCCCAATTATTTTTGTTATTAAAAAAAGTACGCCATTGAAATCAGCGTGCCTGAAATATATGGAATTGGTAGTCAAAACCTTATTAATTTTTAAAAATTATACTTGTGTCCTCCTGTGTAATTTTTGCTGTAAAAATCCCTTAAGGATTATTTTGAACTATTTTCAAATGTCTTATGAAAAAAATACAAAAATTTCAAAATATCTGTGTTTTTGTTAAACATTTCTTAATTTCCTTTTAATTTTCTTTTTAAACTTCATTAAGAGGTTTATCGCAGTCTCCTTAAGAAAAATAAAAAGAAAACATTTTGCAAACTTTTTTATTTCATTTACTTTTTTTTGCAGAAATTTTGATAACAAGTTAATCGTAAGATAAATATCTTTTAGATTTAAAAAAAAGGAGGGTTGGTAAAAACACATGTTAACACATAAAATATAAAAATATCAAAAAGGAACAAAAATGTTGCATACATTTTTTTTATATTCCCATCTTACTTTAACTACAGAGTCATTCCAAAAATTTTCGATACGGTTTTCGCTGAAAATAAACACAAACATATTCAACGTCCCTCTGATAAACATATCGCTCATTTACTGCAAGAACGTCACAACTCAAAAAACATGATTTTTGAGTTAATGACGCAGAATTATTCGTTATATCAAGTATCATATTGTATAAAAAAGTCGTATTTGATATCTTGTATACTCACCTCTTGAGAGGAATTATGTCGTTATTATTTTCTTCAATGTAGAAAGAAGTAAATTGAAAACTTTAAACTCGTTTTCTACAAAATCAAAATTTTTGAGTTATGACATTATTGCAGTAAATGAGCGATATATGTTCAAAATCCGGTGCTGTTCGCTCTGAATAGCAGCTCAAAGTTTCATATTTTTGATTGAAAACTGGAGGAATACGTAAAGTTTAAACTGCTGTCACCTTTTAGGTTTTTATCCGAATCTTATCTCATATGAATGACTGGATCTTCTACTATTAGATATTTGTTGCAAAAAATGGCTTGAGTTTGAAAAATTTTAAATTGTATTGAAAAAAATAAAAAATTTAACTTTTTTTTAAGAAAATAATATGACAATTTCTTACTAAAACCTAACTATTTTCCGACTCCAACCGACTCAGAATTTTGGAAATGTTATACAAGGCAATATGGCTTATTTAGTAAAATGTCATAAGTCAAAAAATGCAACTTTTGAGTTAATCATGCAGATTTATTAGTTATATCAGGCTTCATATTGCGTAAAAATGTCATATTAATATAATGTATACTTTTCTCGTTAGAAGAGAGTATACTGTCTTTTTCCTGCAAAGTGGGTGCAAAGAGTATATACTTTATAGAGAAACTATGGGTCACTCGATACCAACTCTCACCAAGATAAAAATGCATTAAAAAACCTTTTAATGAAAAACGTGACCAAATAAATAGAGAATAGGTTGAACGAGGCAGATATGGATTAAAATCTTTAAACGCGATTTCTGAAAAATGGTGTTTTTTGAGTTATGTCAGTCTCTTAGTTAATGAGCGATATGATCTATTAACACAAATTGTTTAAAAAACATTGAAGATATACACTTGGAATACTGTGTAGGTAAAGACCACTGCATATGTATGTAGGCAAAAACAAATGTAATTTCACTTGGAGAAAGGAACGACTTACATTTCAGTAAATTTAGCTAACATTGTCATTTATTTTTTACTGTTCAAAAAATGAACCACAATTGTAGTAAAAATTAACCGAATTTGCACACTCACAAGAACTTTTACATAAAAGTTCAATAGTTATTTTAAAAGTTAATCGGTAAAGTTGTTTTAATGTAATATACAGTTAAATTACCAAAGAAATATATATTTTAAACTTTCTGTCTGTTATTCTATAAACAAAATAAACAAAAACAGAAACGGACTTTTGGTAATAGTTAAAATATTCAGTCATTTTACATTTAAAACAAATAGTTGTTATATTATATTGACTATTGAAATAAACGAAAACAATCTATTGTTTTTACCGATTTTGTCAACTAATTTTCCAAAAGTTGAAAAGTAAGTAGTTCATATTTTTCTTACTGATTTTCAATTTATTTAATATGTATATTCAGTAGTCCTTACGGAAAAAATATTGTGAGTGCAGTTAAAAATAAACCAACATTTATTTGTTTTATTTTTTTAAATAAAAAAAAGCTACCGTATAAAATGAATGTAAAATCATAATACAGTAATTTGATGTGGTTTGTTTTTTTAAATGAACTACAATTGTAGTCAAAACTGAAATTTCTTATACAAATGACACTTAAAAATAAAGATGCTGTAAAGGGTGGTTAAATTTCAAGGGCCGATGTTGATTTTGAATAAAACACAAACTATTTAGGAAATTATTGTAATTTTATTTTATTATGATATATTGGTATTACTCAATTATGTATGGAACAAAATATCGGCCAAATGGGCGCCGCGACCACGGCGGCACACCTCCATCCGATGGTCCAAATTTTCGATGACGCTGAGGCATAATGGAGGTTCTATGCCGTTAATGTGCCGAATTATCTCATCCTTTAGCTCTTGAATTGTTGCTGGCTTATCGACGTACACCTTTTCTTTCAAATAACCCCAAAGAAAAAAGTCCAACGGTGTCAAATCACATGATCTTGGCGGCCAATTGACATCGCCATTACGTGAGATAACACGGCCATTGAATTTGTTGCGCAAAAGAGCCGTTGTTTCGTTCGCTGTGTGGCAAGTGGCACCGTCCTGCTGAAACCACATATCGTCCACATCCATATCTTCCAATTCGGGCCATAAAAAGTTTGTTATCATCTCACGATAGCGAACACCATTCACAGTAACTGCCTGACCGGCCTCATTTTGGAAAAAATACGGCCCGATGATGCCGCCAGCCCATAAACCGCACCAAACAGTCACTCTTTGTGGGTGCATTGGTTTTTCGACAATCACTCTTGGATTCTCATTCGCCCAAATGCGGCAATTCTGTTTATTGACGAATCCACTGAGGTTAAAATGTGCCTCATCACTGAAGATGATTTTCTTCGAAAATTGATCATCCACTGTTGCCATTTCTTGCCACCATTCTGCCCATTCACGACGTTTGGAATGGTCAAGAGGCTTTAGTTCTTGAGCCAATTGCACCTTGTAAGCGTGTAAATGCAAGTCTTTATGCATAATGTTCATCAACGACGAGCGTGAGAGGTGCAATTGTTGGGCACGACGACGAGTTGAGGTGGACGGCTCTTCAGCCACACTATCGCGAACAGCAGCAATATTTTCTGCAGTACGAGCTGTACGAGCATGCACTGGTGTTCTCACATCTTCTACAGACCCGGTTTGCTCGAATTTTTCCACGCTTTTTGCGATTGTACGCACATTTGGACGATCAAATTGACCAAAAAAATCACGAAGTGCACGATATGCATTTTGATTTGAACGCCCATTTTGATAATAAGTCTGGATAACTTTAACACGTTGTTGGATTGTGTATCTCTCCATGGTTCAAATTGAGTAAGTCTGAAATAGAGAAATGTCAAATAAAATTCGGAAAAAAACTTGGCGTTTAGGTGTGGTTCACATTCAACATCGGCCCTTACAATTTAACCACCCTTTATAACAACTCAAACAACTACAAATATTTACTGAAGAAGTTCCCTGAGTGTAGTTTAAGAAATAAAAGAAGAAATAACGTTTTATCATTTTTGCAATCTTTCAGTAAAGAAAAAGTATATGAAAGAAGAAGATCTAAGCTTTCAAATTAGCTAAGATTTATAAAATTCGCATAATTACTTAAAAACTGAGTTTTCTTAGTTTTGCCAAAAATGTCGATCTTTGAGCCTCAATACAACGCGAACTACACCGAATTTCGAAAAACTTTATACAGTACATATATCATAGGAACGTTAAAAATCGATGTGTTCACATTTAATGAAATCTAAACACATCCATTCCAAATACGATTAAAATCGCATCGAAATTTGTTGGAATGACTCTACAATCAATGAGGCTTTACAACATGTTCATTACAAAAAAATTATATCCTGAAAGGAGGGAGGATAAAGTGTATAACATACTTAATGTTATAAACAGACTGAATTTTTTTTAAGCAGGAAAAAAGTATTACAAGAACTTAAAATATTAAGCTGATATTCATATGGAATATAATTTTAAAGGATTTCATTTTATGATATCCTTGTTGGTACTATATTCGTTAGGATTTTATAACAAAACTTATACTTTTTGCCAACATTTTGTTTTTTGTTGAAAACTACCTAAACTTTTTATTTATTTTTTCATCTTAAAACTTTTGGTTGGGGGGTATTTTTTTTTTAACAAATTATTTTATTTTTACTTCGTTTTCATTAACTTCAAATGAAGCAAGTATCTTCATTAGTTGTTTGTGGTTAAACAACCGAGTAAAGAAATAAAATAAAAATTGCAGTAGCAAACTCTTGAGTTTTATATTTTTTTTAATTACAGACAAAAGAAATAAAAATCTGCATATGCTAACTCTACTTTACACTAATGAGTAGAGTCGTTCTTTAGTTTATTTCTACCTAAACAACCCAACAAACAATTCATTAAGTTTTGTTTTTTTTTTAATAGAAACCCTTTAATTTAATGAAAATATCTAACAACAGCGAATTTTGTACCGTACACTCAAAAAAAAAAAAGGTTAGTAAAGTCAACAAAAAATTTTGCTGAGTCAGCAACATTTTAGTCAGGAGTGTGCTTGCAAAAAAATTGCCAATGCCAGCAAAATCTTTTGCTGAAAATTAGCGAGCTGATTTTTAGCAAAAAAATTAGTAGATTCAGCAAAATTTTTGTTAACACTTAGTAGAAAAAAAATTTTTAAAAAGTAATTAAAATGTTTGCTGAAAATTAGTAGACTGAAATAACTCAAAAAATTTGTAAAACAATTATATTTTAATTAATTTATTTGCTGAAAGTCTTAAACTTTTTTTTGCTATTCTTTTAAAAATAAATTACAAAACGTTAAAAAATGTAAAAATGTTCATAAGCCCACATTGGCGACACGAATTAAGTTAATATCTAGAAATATATCTTAATACTTTTATATAACATAAACAACTTATTTTTGTTGAAACGAAACAAATAAAAAAAATATGAAACTTTTTTTGCAATAAGAAAAAGAAAACATAAAATTACGTAAGATGTGCGTCCTTGTCTTTCGCTTCATTCTGTCTACCTGTAGGTATATTTGTTTGCAATTTGACCACACTACATTAATAGGCACTTAGTCATTTAGTTTACAAATACACATTTATTGTTTATTAAATTTATATATTTTATTTTGTCTTTAATTTAATTAATAGACAATTAATTTGACAACCCGGTGACAACACAAAACTAAAGTTTTTTCAATCCGCAATTTATATGTATATGATACACATTGTTGGCATCTTTTTGTTTTATTATGTATAAAAAACAGATACAAAAATCTTCCATGGTTGATTTTTTTTATACAAGAGTTGTACTTTTTAGTATCATTTTGCTCGTCTTTACTACATCTTGACCTGCCGCGACATCTACTTCACTCTGCGTATATCTTTCAATCTGGTTTTCGTACACACTTTTAAAGTGCTTATCAGCACAATTTTTTTTTTAGCAAAATAAATTAGTAAAACATTAGTAAAATATTAGCAAAACATTAGTAAAACAAAACAGTTAAGTGCTGAATAAGTATAACTAAAATTTTAGCTGAAAACATAATTTCAGTATAAAGTTTGGTAAAAATAGTATACTTGATTTACAAGACTTTTTACTAACTGTTCTACTAACTTATTTTTTTTGAGTGAAGTACAATGTCAAAATTTCATATATTTGTAATATTTTTTTATTTTTTAAATATACGATAAAATTTTTGCGAATCAAAGAATTTTCTTAACCAAAATCATCGACAAATCATAAAAGTGGTATTAATTTGAAAATAAAAATCTAAAACACCAGCATACTTATTAAAAGAAGGTACAAAATTGCAATTTTCCCAAAAGAAATATCGAGTTTTTTTTAAATCCTCAATTTTTCAAAATCGATCACCAAAATGCTCCATGATATATATAAATAACCCGAATGCCAATATATTTCCTAATATGTCCTCTAACTAGGGGTTTGCGACCGTCTGTGACCATTCATACAATTTTGAGATATTGTCCGATCAGTGAAAAATGGCGTTTATATTACACTTCTAACCTAAGTAAAGTTTGTGTTTTCTTCTTTGGTTAAAACTTAAATATAATTAAACAAATATATCTTAAAGGGTTTTTAGAAGTAGCGTTTCTCCATTAAAAAAAATGTTAGAAATCAAAATGGAGAATCCCATATGGCGACCCACCCTCCACTTAAAAAGCCGCTAGGCTGAAATTTTAGGTTTATGAGTAATTTTACCCATCCCATGTTATATAAAGTTTCATAAAATTTAATACAAAATTTACTTAATTTTAATACAAATTTAGCTAATTGAAGTAAATTGTTTTTAAGGAAAGTACATACTTAATCCCGAATTCCTCAAAATTTTGTCATAATGATAAATATTTGATAATTTTTCTACCGTTCTACCGTCTGGAGATAATGTTACCTGTGTATTTAAGCTGGCGAGTACAGTAGTTATATTTTAACGCTTGCGCTTAGATACTAAGGATATATAATAAAATAAGCATTGGAAATAAAATGAAATTTAAAAGAAAAAAGAACACTTAATCTACAAATATAGTTGATATTCAGTAGTGTCCGACCGAAGAGTTCGGCCAAAAACCTATATTTTGTCGGTTTTTTGTTATCTAGAGGCAATGATGACAAATTTCGGTATTGGAAACATGTTTGTTGAGCCGATTTAATTCGATTTTGTGTATAAAATTTAAAAGAAAAGCCTAAGTTTAGGTATAAAGTTAAAAGTTCGGCCGCCGAACTATTTTCAATTTGGCCGAACTTTCTGAGGCTGAACAGTGAATTCATTGCTTAACTACAGACTTTTCCTCAAATCAAAGTGCGCACACGTTACTTTCACCTTGAGAAAGGGCAACTGTCCCAAACTGAAGATAAATAATATCGATATACCCGAGCAAAATCATATAAAATATCTTGGTATACATCTCGATCGTCGCCTTACGTGGTCTAAACATATCGAATCTAAATGTATACAACTTAAGCTTAAAACATCACAGTTGCAGTGGCTCCTTTGTCCTAATTCCGATCTCAATCTTAACTACAAGGTTCTACTCTACAAAGCTATTATTAAGCCAATATGGACATATGGAATCCAACTATGGGGAACAGCTTCGGCTTCTAATATAGAAACATTACAAAGAAGACAAAATAAAATATTGCGACTTATTACTGGTGACCCGTGGTATATTCGTAACGCAAATATTCATAAGGACCTTAATATTGCATTTGTTCGCGACGAAATAAAAATCTTCTGCTCCAACTATGTACGAAAACTGGCATCACATCCAAATCCTCTTGCACAGGATCTGCTATCCTATAATGGACACATTCGCCTCAAGAGGGTCGACACA
>CM037855.1:33128747-33630634 GCA_021234595.1 Delia radicum | reverse complement strand
TATGTGAATATTATTGAAAAACAAATCGATAAATAGTTCGATAAAAATTATAGCTTTCGTTTTATCGATAAATAACACTGTGCAACAAGCAAAGTCAGCCTCAACGGTTCCAATAGGAAATGAAAGTAGACCAGTGAATAAACAAAATTGATAAAGAGTTTTGCAAAGTTAGTTCGAATTTCTTTTTTATAGCCTCTTGAATTTGAGATATTTTTGACCAAAAAAAATCGCCAAAATTTAAAAAAAATTTCAAAATTGGAAAAAATCAACCAAATTAAAAACATTTTCCAAAAATATTTTACTTTCAAATTTTCAAAAAAATTAAAACCAAAAGTTTATTTTTTCGATCTTTTATCATAAATTATGATGTGAGCAAGATTATTCAAGTTCATTTGGTTTTTGTTAAACTAAAAACCGTGCAATGTTTATTTATTAATTAAAGAATTTCTTCAGACTTTATCTATTGGATGGACCTGTCGGAGAAGAAAATTTTTAATTACATTTTAAATTAGATTTTAAAACATTGCACGGTTTTTTGTTTAACAAAAAACAAATGATCTTGAACTTGAATAATTTTGCTCACATTATAATTAAAAAAATCGCCAAAATTGTAAGAAAAATATTTTTAAAAATCTGTCAAAATTGTCGAAATTAAAAAAAAAATTGAAAGAAAAATATTTTTAAAAATCTCTAAAAGGTAAAAAAAAACTCGCTAATATTTAAAACGTTCATATCTCGAAAACAATTTTAATTTTTGCCTTTAAATTTTTGCGATTTTTTTAAATTTTTGGAGATTTTTTAATTTTTTGGCATTTTTTTCAATTTTAGCGATTTCTTTAAATTTTGACGTTTTGTTTTAAATTCTTGGGTTTTTTTTTAATTTTTGTGATTTTTTTCTTTTTCAATTTTGCAGTGTTGTTTTTTTTACCATTAGCGATTTTTTTTCAAGTTTTGAAATTTTTTTTTTCAATTTTGGCTGTTTTTTAACGGTTACATTTTTTATTTTTTTTTAATGTTAAGTTTTCTTTGATTTTCTTCTATTTAATTCTTCTTATATTAAACGAGCTTAAGATCATTTATTTATTAATTATAATTATTTATTTCCAATATTTCGTCTGCACATTGGGTGACTTCTTCAGGGAACAATTATTACAATTTGATTGAAAAACCTGTTTAAATAATTAAAAACTTATATACATTAGAGCTACTCAAGTTGTATGGAAGCGAAATTCGTGCAAGGTGTACCCCCCTCAAAATGAACATTGGTATTTTTAATGATGACATCTAAAATATTTCGGCTCTAGCTTTGACCTCTCGTGAGCTGGACCATTTTGAAAAAGGGTCAATTTTTGCATGTTTTGTTAATTAAAGAATCTGTTTCCTTACCAACATATACAATATGGGTATCATAAGAAAGGTTTTTTTTAAGGCGCGTCCAACTATATATACAATTTGTCCAAGGACGATCATCCATGTCCTTTTTTTAAGGATATTCTGTAAAAAAAAACGGTTTTTGAATTTTTTGTTCGGGGTTGTTTGTAATAAAAATGCCAAATTAACATATTAGGTCCATTCGTTTACACCAAAATTTGCACAAATTTGTACAAATTTGTACTGGATTTTACTGAAATGCGTTCGCGTACACATAAATTTGCAAAAGAGAGCATCTACTAAGAGAGTAAAGTGACAGTTGTCAGCAAAAAACCTGCAAATTTTTACTGGACAAATTTTTGCCAGTAAAATCCAGTAGAAAACAAAAACATATGATTAAATTAAGTAAACAAACAAAAATAAGCATACATTTAGTAATAAAAACATTTAAAAGATTAAAAGCTGAATTAAAAATGCGGCAAAAACTGAAAATAATTATTTTCAACCTGAAACAAATTAAAGTAGTCAGTTACAATTATTATAGTAACAATTTATCAGTTTTCTTTTTTTTTTTTTTTTTTTTGAGTTATTAAATGTTAATGGCGGTATAATCAATACACAAATTGCCAAGTTATTGTAAGCGTTTAACCCGAAACGCATGATATTTATAAGATGATCAAAATCAGACGAACAGGAACATCAGCAACACATACACAACCATTGCCATCGCAATGGAGGCTCAGCGAGATGAGGCACCAATTCGCCATAAAAGGAACGAATTCCATCTGACCAACACGCGCACAAAACAACCATTGCCTTTGCAATGGAGGAGTAAACGATGTCTCCAAAGGAATCCGAACGGTTTTCACATGGCTAGACTTAACAGTCCAGCAGCATGCCGAGACACGCCCGTCCAAAAACATCAGTTTTCTAATATCTGTGTTAATTGGTTTTATTTACATTAATATATTAGAGATGTAAAGCTAATGAATATATGAATACTTCTTACTGCATATTATTCAGGGTACCGAATATCAAAAATCAAGTATTCATGTATTTTCGTATGTTATTTAACTAGAAACAAAATTAAAAGTCATGCACAAACTAAACAAGTCTAAAAGCTTCCACAAAAGTTTATTTAATAAATACAATTGCTACGAATTTATGATTATTAAAATGCAATGCATCAAGTACCAAAAACAATATATACTGGGTAGTCTAAATAACACATATTTTACAACACTAAGCTTTTTAGCGCTCATATGTTTGAATTAACCTGCAAGTTTTTGCAATTTTTCCGTTCGTTTACTTTTTTGTGCAAGAGCCAGTTCTGAGAGTAAAATTTTCATTTTGCCCAAAATTTACTCATCTACTGGATTTTACTGGAAAAGTAAACGAATGGACCTATTTTAATCTTTAGTCGATTTAATTAAATACGGGTCTAAGCTTTTTTTTGAAATTCGTGCTAGTTCGCTTTTTGACAAAAATGCAATGGGGTGGTAACTCTTCGTTTTAAATAGGGCAATATGGGTATCAACTTTTTTCTTTTGCCAAGTACATCATCATTGTATGTAAATAATTTAGATTTTTGCAAATTAGATGCATTTTACACGGTGCTCTGGAATATATATAAATGCAATTTTGTGGTAACTCTTATATGATAGCGGATTTAGTTTCTAGATCATGTATGGATGAAAATAGGACTAAAGAAAGAAAAAAAAAATGATCCACGACTTTTTGGCGGCATATTATTTTTTTAAAACGAAGAGTTACCACCCTATTGCATTTTTGTCAAAACGCTAACTAGCACGAATTTCAAAAAAAGCTGAGACCCGTATTTAATTAAATCGACTAAAGATTAAAATATGTTAATTTGGCATTTTTATTACAAACAACCCCGAACAAAAAATTCAAAAATCGTTTTTTTTTACAGAATATCCTTAAAAAAAGGACATGGATGATCGTCCTTGAACAAATTGTATATACAGTTGGACGCTCCTTAAAAACCCTTTCTTATGATGCCCATATTGTATATGTTGGTAAGGAAACAGATTCTCAAATTAACAAAACATGCAAAATAGACCCATTTTCAAAATGGTCCAGCTCACGAGAGGTCAAAGCTGGAGCCAAAATATTTTAAATGTCATCTTAAAAAAGTCCAAGGTTCATTTTTAGGAGGGTACATTGAGCACTTTTTTTCGGAGTCGCTCTAATGTACATACATATAACAAATTTGTTTTTTTTTTTTAATTTTTTGTATGTATTTTATATATTTTTTTTTATTTTGTATCCTGAAGAAGTCACCCAATGTGTAGACGAAATATTGGAAATAAATAATTATTATTAATAAATAAATTATCTTAAGCTCGTTTAAAATATGAAGAATTAGTTAAATTTTTTAATTTGGAAACTTTTGTGTTTTTCCTCCCTACTTGCTAAACATCAGGATGGGTTCAAAATTGTAGCAGATTTATATAAAAGTCAATTTCAAAGATTAAAAATATTTAATTTAAAATCTTAAAAAACACAATTTTAATAATTTTTTGCCAATTCTACAATTTTTTAGTTATTTTTTCAAAGTTTTCTGCTACTAAGTACAGATAATTGTAGTTTGTCATAGTATCAAAGCTATTTGAAATAGGGTGTGGAGTGTATTTATAAAAAAAAAAAAACATGCGTTATAACCTAAACATATTTTGTATTCTTTGTTTCCACTTTATATATGGGCGGCAGGTGGTATTTTTTGGTCAATGTTTGTTTTTTTTTTTTCAAAGCCATCAACAATAAAACTATAAAAAAACACCATCATCCCATTAAAGCCCATACCCAGAAGATGAGTTTCATTTTGTTTAAAACAAGCTGAATTTCTTAAGGTCTTTCAAAAAAAAAAAATTCTGTTCACAACTGAAGATGATGATTTTAGTATTGAAGTTAATGTTGTTTATGATGTTGATTATGGGTGGGTATTGGTCTGAAATTGGTAAGATGAGGTATTTTTTTGTTTAAACAAAAAAAAAAAAAAATTATTGCTAGTTTTAATTTTAAGACTTAAAAAGTTTTGGGTTGAAAAGTAGTTTTACTACTTTAAATTGAAAAAAAAAAACTAAAATTAATATGAAGGGGGGTATTTTAAACGTTAATTTTTGAAAGAAAAAAAAATTAATGAATAAATGTGGGAGGTTTAACAAAAAAAAAACTTAATACAATTCAAGGTTAATTTTTTATGGTTATAGTTTACAAAGAAATACATTAGTAGATTTTAAACGTTAACAGCACTTTTTTTTGAAAAATAAAGTGGTTAAGAAATTTGAAATTGTACAAGCCTATGTTTTTGGCTCAATCTATAGCAGGTGCACCCTTATAACTTTTATTGAGCCTTCTTGAATTTTCTACTAAAAGCATCTTGTAGTTTTCTTTATATTTTGTAGCAAGTCCGGGTAAACAGGTTGTTTTTTTTTTTATATATAATTCCTTTTTTGGAATAAAGGAAGACACCCTTTTTGTACTTCTTCAGTTTTATATATTTTTTTTTTTTTTTTTGGAAAACAGACAACAGTTGTTTTCGTGTTAAAGTGTTGTAAAAAAAAAAAAGAAATCTCATTATCCTGTTTTCTTACATTTCTTATTCTTATCCTTATGTCTTAAGGTTGGTTGCCTTTTACGTGCTTGTAGAAGCAACATGTGCTAAAAATTCCCAGACTTTTATAGATTTTTAAGGGGTGTTTTTGTGTGTGTGTCTTCTTTTAAGGATCCTGAAAACCAGTTGCATTAGCAATGCAGTTTTTCACTTGGGGGTAAACAAGTGCTTTTTTTTCTTTGGTTTTTAATTTTTTCAAAGTGACAGGTTCTCTAGGAGTTTTTTTTTTTTTTTTACTTAGGGGTGAGTTTACTAAATGGACGTTACAGGTTTAAAAATATAGGCATTATCAGTTATTACGAAAATTAGGGTGGCCAGAGGTGGAATTCAAACTGTGTTTAGGAAATTCAAATAAACTTTATTACACTCAGAGTAAAACCAAAAAGCAAAACTTGCCTTAATTGCAGCAAATACAAATTAGAAAACTTTAGTACAACCTTAATCAAAGTTTTTGTTATTTCGACATAAATTTCGTATTCTTATGAATGGATTTTTATATGGATGTCTAAACTCAGTATAACATTATGAGTGGTTTACACACTAAAATCATTAGTTAAGCTAACTTTTGGAAAATAAAATGTGTTAAAAATAAAAAGCTCAAATAAACCATTCTTCCAAGAAATTCAAAAAGAAATTTAGTCAAAATCTTGGAGTTTGTATTAAGTTGAAACACTACACAGAGAGAATTTCTTGGATGAGTTTTAACGAAATGTTTTTTTCACCGTGTGAATGAAAAATTTCTTAAAATTTATGAAAAACATTCATAGTTTTAATGAAATTATTTTTAATGAATCTTTTTCAATAGTCGTATGAAATTTTTGATAAATCAAATGAAATTCTTTATTAAGTTTTATGAAAACTTTATAAAAAGTTTCAATGGACGAGCTCCAATGACTTTTCATATATCTAACGCAAAACTTCATTGATATCATGCAGAGAATTCTCTCAGTATATATAGGATTTTACCTAAGTTTTAGAAAATGGAAAATTACCAAAATCATTTTAACTATATGTACTTAACATCAATTTATTTGTTGGTATTCGTAAATTTTACACTCATTTACGCTCACTCTTACAGTAACTACATGTAGGTCATTCGGATAGTAAACTGTTATAGTTGTTTTAACTGCTATTGTAGCCATTTTTCAAAAAATAACTTACGAAAAATACTGTACTTTAGTTACAGTTGTTTTAAGTAGTTATTTTAGTATGTTCATAAACAACTACCAAAACAGTAATTTTTCAGTAAACAGTTCATTTTTGTTAGTTATTTCAAAAAATAGAAGATTTTGTCGAATTTTTAAAAATTCTCGTTTAGTTTATATTTGTTATTATTTATATGTTCATAGTTTGCAAATGATATTTAGAAAATTTATTGTATAATGCATAAAAACAACATATTATACGTATGTACTATTTTCACACATTGTATGGAGTCACAGTCCATTAACGAAACGTATCCGGCCGAGTAATGAAGCCTTAAGCTTTTAAATATGTAGCGGAATATGTTGTAAAACACCAAACATTACCAATTTTTTTAATTTCATTCGTGATTTTCATCGTTATCTTGAAGTTAGTCAAAATCACGGTCTTTCGATAAAAATGTACACGAATTTTATTTAATTTCTTGTTTACCTAAGATTTTAAAAATAAAAAGTTGCTAATATTTGGTTAAATCTTTGAGTTTTATACGTAACAATCATTGAATTATTTCGAATTAAGTCAAAAACTCGCAATTTCGATGTAAATGTTAACGGTGTCTATATTTTTGAGTTTAAGTTTTTAAAAAACTAACAAAAATCACAAAATTTTATCTGTATAGAATTTTATTTGATACGTATTTTTTTTTTTAAATCTTGAAGTTAATCGAAATCTTGGGCTTTTAATGCTAATGTAAACGCATTTTAGCTTTTTTTTCGTATGTTTTTAAAAAATAAAAAAATAACAAAATTTGTGTAAAATCTTGAAATTGTTTACGTAGTTATCGTTCAAATCTAGAGTTAAGTAAAAATGCATTTTCGATTTAAATGAAAACGAAGTATAGAATTTTTTTCAGTTTACCTAAGTTTTAAAAAAATAAATAAAATAATAAAATATAATTTAAATAAAATTTTTCTAGGTGTATGGAAAATCTTGAGATTTTATATGTTGTATTTTTATAAAAGACTTAAAGCATTAAGAGATTTTCTTATTTTACCTAAGTTTAAAAAAAAAAAAAATATCAAAATTTGCTTTATTTTATGTGTAAAGAAGTATTTAAAAATTTTCTGCGTTATTTTTATGCAAATCTGTAATTTAGACGGAGTCCTGCGATTGTAAACTTTCCCCAGTTTTTTCTTATTACATTCCGACCTAATTTTAAAATTAATACGATACCTAAGTTTTTTCTTTTGTAATTTATGTTACCAAATATTATATTCTAAGTAATGGATTATGAAACTATGAAAAATTATCGTTGAAATTGTATTTTATCTAAAATTTCGTGTAAAAACAATATATGTATGTCAATTTTATAATAAATGAAATAAAAACGATGGTAACACTGTCAATTTTGTCTTAAAAGTAACAAGTGCTATGTCTTGGGAAAAACTTTTTTAGTATGAAAGATTCTCACGATAACGTAAAGGGTGTGTTTTGTGGTTAATGGACATTATTGAATTTAAGGTGTAATCGTTTTTATAATTTAAGTTATTAAGCAATTAAGGTCAATAGACCGTGTCAGAAGATGTTTTACATTTTGAAAAGTTAATTAGACAATTTTACAAAAGTCATATTTAAAATTTATGTTCTATAATTTTAAGTCTTGGTAAGAGTTATCAAAAACTTTTGTGATTTTAATAAATTTAAACTTTTGCAAGTTTACTTAATTATAAAAAAAAATAGCAGTTCTATAATTTTAAGACTTGGCAAAATATACCAAAAACTTTTGTGATTTTAATAAATATCAACTTTCACAAGTTTACTAAAATTAAAATAACTTTAGCGTTGTCAGTCTCACTATGTATTTTATGTAGTTTTCACTGAGAGAATGAAACTACACGATATTGACGAATTGTTTCATAAAACCTATGAAGTTTCGTTGATTTTAAATTTTATTTTTCATTAAATTAATAAACATTTAAAAAAAATAACAAGTTTTATTTTATACATTAAAAATTTCATACATTTGATGTAAAAGTTTTATTTAAAAAAATAAGAACTACGTAGCTTTTCATTAACGTTAAGATATTTTTCATGCGTTTTGTTAAAAAAACATGATTAATTTAATGAAAAAAAATAATAATTTTCAAAACAGACAGTACTTTCTTCGTGCTGCCTGCAAAACTTGAAAAAAATTTAAACTAGAAAAAATTAAAATTTGAAAAAAATGTAAATAAGGAAAACAAAAATATGCAGTTTTTTACAACGTGGAAAAAATATGCTTACATAATAATGAAAAATGGTAATTGTAAAGTTTTCGTAAAGCCTACATTAAAAAAACAAGGTTTATTAAATGTAAATCACTGAATAAATCCTAAAGTCAATCAATTAAAGTCACTCTTGCGTACATATAAAAGAAAAAAATGTGGTTTACGAGCATCATTTTATGATTGAAAATTCGTAGTAATCATAGTATGGTATTAATGATAATATGATCTTTTGTTATCATAAATATTAGCGGCAGTGATCATAATATAGACAGTTATTGACTTTATTAAATAATTGAACTCTAGGTCACGTTTCTATTTATAAAATATCCTTTATTATTTTATATATCTCCAATATTTCGTCATTCTTTGAATGACATCTTCAGGGAGTCTAAAATTGTTTATAATAAACAGTTATTATTATTTATCGTAATGATCATATGATAAAATTTAATTTCATAATTTGTCACAGTAATCATAATATGCTTAGTTATGATCAAATTTAAATTCCAATTATTACAAGATACTCTTAAGCCATAATATTTCTTTGCGTGATATGGATACATTTTATTTAACATGATTTAAGAGAATTTTTTTTCAATTTTAAAAATTCCCTGTAATAACTATTTCAAATTCCTTTTAGTATACCTTGACCTCTCCTTTCCTTTAATATTCCCACACTTTTTTCTAGCCAATTTTTTTTTTTTTTGTTAAATTTTAAATTCTAATTTCTTAAAACTTGTTTAAATGGTTTATTCAAAAAAACAAAAAAAAAAACTTACCGTTTTTGGGTGGGTGTTTTGATTTGGAGGTTGGTGGGTTTGTTAATTTGTTGTTTTCTTTCATTGCTCTGACATCAAAACATGTCTCTATGGTAGTGCTGAGATTTCTGAAAGAAAAAAACAAAATAAAATCATAAAATCATACAATTTATTTGCCATGACTATGAAAATGAGGTTTGCTAACTAAGCTGACACAATACGAACTACTAAAAAACTTAAGCGTGAATTAGCAATCAAGCCTAAGATAATGTTATGGTGAATATGAATAAAAACATGCGTGGGTTGTGGGTGTTGTTTAAATGTATAATATTTTTAGATGTTAAAAAACTCAAATGTCCACAATTTAAAAGGTAACATGAAAAAATAACTAATTTACCAAAAAAAAAAAATAAGGTGGGGTATTAATACAAAAGAAGTTCAAATTTGAAATTTTTACCACAAAAAAAAAAAAATTAAGAAGAACCATGATTTTTACAGAAACTGTCTTTAAAAACAATTTTTTTATATAAATCGAAAGAAGAATAAAATTTTTAAAAGGTATATTAAAGTGCAATCGTATATTATAGTGCATAACATTATGGCGCCCAGCGTTAACGCAGGGAATGATGCATAAAATATAGTGCAATACATTTATGTATGTAACAAACTGGCGCCCAACGTAAAAATTTAAAATAAATCATACAATATAAGACTCAATTTGTATTAATTCAGTGGGCTTTCTAACAAAACGGAATTTGACCGTAATTGGTTAAACGAGGTTTGCGTCTTTAATAAACTATTTAAATTTAAAGAAAAAATGTGCTATTTAAATGTTGGCGCGCAAAATTCTAACACTTTCAAGGTTATGTTCTGTCAATATATCCCCTTTATCTTTTGAAAAACTTTATAAAACATTTTTTAATATTCAAATCACACAGCCAAAAGAAACCCCCACCATAAAATTCAACTTTGACGCCACATTTATGTTTTTTAGCATCTTTTTATATACAAAAAAAAAAAAAAAAAACAAAGAAAAAAACTTTTGTGAATGAATGCTCTATATTTTGAGAATATAGAAATAAAAGTGGGTGGATGCTGCTGGTACCACTCAAGACTTAAAGCAATATTTTGTATTTAGTTTTATATGGCATTGTATGCTACAGAAATTATGGGTGTAAAGGTTTGGCTGTATATAATGGTTAAGATATGATATTTTTTTTTATGGTTTGGCGACATGGTTTTAGTGTAAAAAGAGAAAAAAAAAATCAAACAAACTCATACCTTAAGTCTAAAACTTTTAAAGGTTTATTTTTTGTGTGGTTTGTATATATGTTTTCTTTTACATTTTGAATAGTTTGTGGTAATGGAATATAGCAACAGTTGGTTGAATTATTATTTTTCATATTCTGTTTTTCAATATTTTTGATGGTCATGGTTGGTTTTTTGAAAAGGGAATTAAATAAAATTCAAGATCAACATCAAGACCATAAAAATAATTTTGGAACTTCTAAAACAGGCCTAACTTGTCACGTCCTAGCCAAAATATTATTAACATGGTTCAAAAGTTCAAATAAGTTTTGAAATTTGTATAATAACTTTCACCTTTTTTTAGTAAAAACCCAAAAAATTGAAAAAACTATTTAAGCATTAAAAAGTAAAAAATACAGCTCCAGTTCGAAGGACCATAATTGATTATCGAAATACTAGTATCAACCTAGCTAATATGTTTGATTTGCTTTATTTATGTAAATATACGGAGGTTGAAAGCTGGTTATAAATTTAAAATAACATAAAAATAATCTCGATGTATATAAAAATAAAAAACTAATATAATTGTAAAAAATATTACTTGAGCCAGAGTAAACACTAAAAATTGTTTATATAAATAGTACATTTTAGTAACGTCATGATGCTTGTTAGGAAAAGACCCTAACCACGTGCTTGATTACTAAGAAGACAATACAATGGAGCAAAATTGATGATTAATTGGTTTTTTGTTAACGTTCTGCCTATTATGGAAGCTCTAGATTTTCTGATGAGATCTTTAGCCAGATCGAAATACTAGTATCAACCTAGC
The DNA here is from genome assembly GCA_021234595.1 of Delia radicum. Lineage (NCBI taxonomy): Eukaryota > Metazoa > Arthropoda > Insecta > Diptera > Anthomyiidae > Delia > Delia radicum. The sequence goes on along the minus strand of CM037855.1, from coordinate 33,619,381 downwards.
TAATATGTTTGATTTGCTTTATTTTTGTAAATATACGGAGGTTAAAGCTCGTTATAAAAAAAAAGGAAAATATTAGATTTTGTAAAAGTTTTGGGCCCTAAAATTCAGGGTAGTGAGCTTTGAGCAAAATTAAATTCTACGTAATTTTAAACAATTCCCTTAGTAAAATATTTAAATATAAAAATGTGTACAATTTAATTTTACTAAAGAATTCGTCATATTATTAAAGCTAAAGAAATTGAGTTAGTTAGTTTTATTTTACACCGAAATAAACCACCGAGATTCGAATCGGTTATCGGTATCGATATTCTCTTTTATTTCGGTAACGGTATTTTAGGGGTAACGGTGTTTAGCGTTACGGGTATTTTAGCGTTACGGGTATTTTTAAAACAACTTTCGGTTCGAAGGACCATTATTAAACTTTATTGGAAGCCTGCATAAATTCAGCTGTTTCATATAAGAAATTGTTGCTGTTACAGAAATAATTTTTTAATGTTTAAAATTCAAATTTCTATAAGATTATTTTTTTTTACAGAAAAATTCTAACTATGTAACTTTAAAAACAAATTTCGGTTCGAAGGACCATTGGTGAAATATTTGAAATATGAACGATTTGACTGTAAACTAAAGATTTTGTAATTGTAAGAAAACTAGATAGTTTGATTTTACACCGTAATAATTCAACTTAATTTCGAATTAAATTTCGGTTGTAAGGACCATTGCTTAACTTTTTTTGGAAACCTGCATAAATTTAACTCTTTTAGCCTCATTTTCACAATATCCCGTTAGCCAATGGGACTTTAACTGACATATTTGTTGTTAAACAAATTTTCAATTTAACTGTTTGTTAAATTTCAAACTGGACATTCAGTAATCGGGCTTTAATATAATAAACTGTTACTGTTACAGAAATAAGTTTCAAAACATTAAAATCCATATTTTTTTTATAAATTTTTAGCAAAATTATTTTTTAACAGGATATCATCCATTAAGTGGACTTTAATATATTAATGTAAAAGTTTTTAAATCTTATATATAGAACGCACCCACCTTCTATGAACTGTAGAAGTAAAAAAAACGACACCATCATCATCATCATCACCCACTATGACATTATAGAATTTATATATAGTTTTGCAAAAAAAAAAAAAAAATTTACAAAAAAAAACTACATCTTCTCATGTTGAAATTGATGTTTAAACATGCACCTCATAATCATCATCCTCATCAAGCAACAACATCTAGGCAACAACATCATGTGTTGCTTGCCTATTGCTATATGTTGTTAACATCCGCCTTAAAAATAAAAAATAATATTTAACTAAATAAAAACATACATAGCATAGAAACCCATAGAGTTATTATACTATATAGAGTGAGTGGGTTGAAAATGGGCGCGTAAATTTTAATGACAACGTCAACAATCAACCATTTGTCGTAAGCTTTAGCAACACTAACATCACCGCCAGCAGGCCAGAAGCACGCGATTTTTTTCTATCTATAAAAACTCACGAACAAAGATCACAAAATGAGGAGAGTATAAATATGTTGTATTTGGGGAAGAGGGTCTACAAACAATAATAACAAACAAAAAAAGAACCGGTTGTCGGGTGTTGGAGATCATCATCATTATCATTCACTATACGCAATTTGTATGCTCTATAGTTAAAGAGAAGGTATATAAAGTTTGTTTTTAAGTTTGTAAAATGAGGAAATAGTTTTAGGGAATGTTATAAAGACGTTTTCTAAATCCAGTTATGGTTCGAAGGATCATAGCTATTAAGTTAGTGTGTTTTATCATAATTTCATTGCGATTAGATCATTGTTTACGAGATTCTGAGAAATCTTAGAGCTTGGGTTCGAAGGACCAAATTGTTCCAGTTTTTTTGTAAAATAGTTAAAAGAGATCTTTAAAAAAAATATAAGAATATAAGAAAATTTTTTTCTTAATTTTAGAAAACAATTTTCTTATATTAGAAAATATTTTTTTTTAGTTTTTTAATATTTTACCAAGAACAATTTTCTATATCAAAGCAAATTATCTTTGAAATGGAATAGTATAATTTAAAGATTTTGTATAACAAAGACATCTTTTAAGAGCATATTTTTCGTATCTTTAATTTTTTGGTATGAAATTTTTTCAAATAAAACATTGCAAAATTATATCCTCGAATTTGGTAAAACAAGCAAGTTTAGAGTGACCAAATATAAAGAGTTGATATTTTATACACAGAAAGAATTTTAGTGGACGAAAAATAATGAACATTTTCAGTAAACTAATAAAACATTTCTCCACAAGGAGAAAGGAAAATTTTCTTCTGAAAATAGTTTTTTACTGCTTCATTAAGTAAAATAAACTTTTAATAACAAAGATTATATTTTTCATAAAACTTTCTGAAATTTTGTATTAGTTTAATAAAAAGTGTACATGTATGAGTTACAGTGCAACGTCATTCAAAAATTCATTATTGTCAATTTTAATTTTATTATCAATGGCTCGTCAATTTCAAGAATTTTGGAAGGGTCATATTTCGAGTCTTAACTAAGGCAAACATGAAATTAAATTGGTCAGGAAACACTTTTTTCTAGAGAAATCCTTAGCCTTATGAAAACAATGCGAATTGGGTATCAAATGAAAGGTATTTTAAAGATCTTTCCAGTGAAGCCAAAAAAATGTTGTAAAGTTTTCAAACAACAAAGTTTTGAACAAACTTCAAACTCAATTTTAACATACAAAAATTCGATTGGGCAGGAATGTTTCTTAGCGAATATTTCTTGTCCCCTCTATCACAAACCCAAGTTTTATTGGGGAAACCCCCGTGTCCCGTCTTTGTGAAAATCGAAATATATTTTCACAACTCCAATTGTACTCAAAAAAAAAGTTTTAAGTAATTTAAAAAAAAAAAAAATGAGAACAAACTAATTTTTAAGAGCATATTTTCGTTGGGAATAAAATAGATTTTTAGAGCATTATTGTAGTAGACCTGCCAACTAGGTACTTATTTTTTAAATATTTTACCCAAAATTATTATTTTATATTTTTTAAATATTTAAAAAAAATTATTTAAAGAATTTTAATTTTTTTAATTTTATGCTGATTTCAAGCAAAAATGGTCACCCTATTTATGAATGTCCCTAGCTCAGCTTCACTATAAAGATATATACGTTTTGGGGGGTGTCTGACGACACTAATGGGCTAATTTTTTTGTTGCTATATAAATATTACGCTTTTTAATTCTTGTGTACGATTTTTTGCCTTTCGAACAGTAGAAAAAGAAGGTTATTAATGATCATCTGCCTATTTTAAAGTGCAAAATAATAAAATAAAATCCCAAAAACTAGTATCCATAGCTTGCGGGTGTGTTATTGGCATTTATTTTTTTTTTTTTTCATAAATGCCTGTCTTCTAAAACGTGGTTATATTTCTGTTTTAACCATGTAATAAACCACCCAACCCATTGTTGCCGATGTCGTTGTCATATGTAATGGACGACTGAACTCACGCACCATCATCTATACTAAATTTTAAATTTTATTAAGTTAGTTGAGTAAAATGTTTGTCATTGAGATCTCTACCCAGGTAGAAAAATACAATCTTTAAAACGTTTTAAAAGCATTTTTCATGATGGTACAAGCGTTTTCAGAACATACCAAATTACAAATTTAAAGCGTTTTGAGAATGTGCAAAATGATAACCCAAATTTACGGTCTGAGGATGGTATTTTATAACGTTCTCAAAACATTGCAAAACAAAATTTTTGAAATGCTTTTTCAATCGTTAAATAAGTATTTGCAGAACATTTTGGCTTACAGTTATTAAGCGTTATGAAAACGACCCAAATGATAACCGCTTTGAGGGTTGTAATTTTGAACATTGTCAAAACGCTCGAAAGACAAATTGTAAAGATCTTTATGAATTGTTCATAAATACCACAAATAATGAAACATGTAAAATATGATTAAAATAATATAAATAAAGTAACAAAACATTGTAATTTTAAATAGTTTAACTAGCGTTTTATTAAGTTTTGAAAAAGTCCTCTAAAATATTGCTTTATCTGTCCTCAAAATATAGTGCTTTATAAAAGATATACAAGGACTATACACTTTATAGAGTCGCTACATTATGGGCTGGCCATATTGAGTGATTTATTGAACTCGGTTCATGAAGAGAAAAGCATATAAAAAAATTGCATAAGAAACCGAGTTCGCATATAGATAGACCCCTTATGACAGTGTTGTTTTTTAATCAGTAAAATATTTTGTAAAAAAAAAAAGTATTTCTAAAGTACTATTGGCAAATGTTAGAAAAACGCTTTAACGCAATGGTTTTACATTGGTTTTATTTTATAAACCGTTGTAAATTTTGTACGATAAGAACTTCTAAAGTACTTTTTACAAACGTTGGAAAAACGCTTTCAACCAATGTTTTTACAGTGTTTTTATTTCACAAATATTTGTAAGTTTTGTATAAAAAGTATTCCTAAAATACTTTGTCCGAACGTTCGAATAGCAATCCAAAATAATGTTTTTTAAATGCTTTTTTTTTCGTATTATTTGCAATTATCGCTTTGGAAACGCTTTTATTTTAGTACCATCAAAAACAAACGTTTTGAAAACTCTTCGTTTTTTGTACCATCCCAAATTTCTACCTGGGTACATATTGAAATTTCCATAATTTTATACGCGCGTATATGCAATCTTAAAGTTTAATGTTTTTTTGTGGTTAACAATTTGTTTAGGGTGGTATTGTGGTATATGATGATGGTGGCCATATCACACCAAGAAGATGATAATGTCTTGTACACAAGTGGTTGCTTGGTTAGAGTTTGAATTGCCAGTTGATGTTGTAGTTTCTTGATAATATGCGTACGCCATACGGTGAAAGGCCAAATTATTATCATCTCATATACAATATTTTTCTATGACAATACTAAACCTCTGTTTTGTGACTGACATTGAATTACAATTTTGTATATTTAAATTGAAAGCAGAATAGAAAATATGAATGAAAATTAGAGTTTTTAAGTTTATACCGATTTTTTTCAGTCCAATTTGAATTTTGATAAATTTTATAGTGTGTACCATTATGGCGCCCAACATAATTGCAACGAATAAAGTATTAATACGTATCCGTCTTTTGTGTCAATTTGACACACAATAACATTTGAATTGGAAAATTGTGTAAAATCAAAGAGTATATACACTGATAATAATCCATGCGTAAAATTACGAAAAAAATGTCAAAATAACCAAATTTTTTGTAAAATAAACGAAAATTTGTACATTGTACGAAATTTTTTGTAGTTTTGACAATAATTTCGTATTTTTATGCATGGATTATTATGAGTGTACCCATAGAGAAAATCCACTTCCCATGGCACTCGCAACAAAAACCTGAACTTGGGCAAGCATATGAAATTATTTCTTCTCTATTAAAAAATCACTGCAACATGTTGATTAAAAAATTGTTACTGAAAACACGCTTTTATTTTTCGTCCATTTTGTTATATGCTATTAAAATTTAATTCATTTAAATTTTATCGTTAATATTTGATATAATTGAAAATTTTATTAAAAAACATAACAAAATTTACTTACATTTTTAAGAACAATTGAAACGAGAGCGGGTGGAAAGAGAGATAAAGGTGGATAGAGTCCCACTGATCAAATTGACACAAACGAGGGATGCGTGTTAAATAAAGTGCAATGAAAATTTTTATAAACATTCAAATTTATAACAAAATGTTGCCCAACCAAGAATAACGGAATGAGACATAAAGTTGATAAAGCTTTAGGACCTGACCTATGACAGATTTATTAAATAGAATTGTTGATAATATTTGTACTAATTTGTTTAGCACAGTACGTGACAATATTACTCCCAATGCAAGTGTATTTGATATAGTGTAATTCAAGTTTTTTTTTAAATATTTAATTATATTAAAAAAAAGGCTTCCATTAATTTCAAAAATACAATAAGTTTTTAACATTTTTACTGGTTTTTACAGTCCAATTTTAATTTTTTGATAAATTTTATAGTGCGTAACATTATGGCGCCCAAAGCGAATGTATAGAATAGGGTTTAAAAAAAACTATTACTCAAGTTTAAATAATTAATAAAATGCATTATGAAATTGCGTCCAACATTATGCAAAGAAATAAGACATCAACAGGTCCGCGGCTTTATGCACAAAACTAGATGTGTAAAATATGCAGTAAAAATGCTTAAAATATGCACTAAAAGTACAAAAATCCAAAACAATATGCACTTAAAATTTTACGATTTTTAAAAATCGTATTCGAGAGCATTGGTAGTATATTTAAAATAATTTTTCTGTTTGTTTGAATGTTCGCTATGCAAATTTTTATTTCTCAATGGATTACTCTGAAATATGGCACACTCGATCGACATACTCCAGAGAAGGTCGCCATATACTTTTGAACCGACCACGCCCACTTTTTTTAAAAACTATGAATTTGAATTTTTTAAACCTAAAATTTGTATTTTCCAACAGATTTCGCTTATATGATCCTTATACCTCAGCTGAGTTCGCCATATATTTTTATTGTCCACCTAATTGTTACGCCCACTTTTTGTATTTTTGAATGCATTATTTCACTTTAGATAGAAATATTACTTTCTTACTGATACTTGCTCAAAAGTGATACTCAAACAGCAGGCAATATCGAGATATACTTTTCATCGACCAAGATTACTTCTACGCCCAATTTTTTTAATTTTTTAATGATTTTTTTCACTTTAGATAAAACATTTTTTTCCCACTGGAATTTGGAAAAACTGGACCAAGTGATCCTCATACCACAGACAAGATCTTCACATACTTTTCATTGACCACGCCTTCTGTTACGCCCACTTTTTTGTGCATTTTTTTATTTTTATTTTTTATTTTTATTTTTTAAGGGGTTTTTAACGAACTTATTGCACTTGAGTCTCATATCCCAGACGAGGTCGTCTTACATTTTTATCTGACACGCCCATTGTTACGCCCACTTTAATAAAAATTGTATGTACGCCGTAGGTGTATGTTATAGACATTTGAATTTTCCAACGACTTTCATTAAAACTTTGTATACAAGATCCCTTTACCATTGGAAGGGTTGCCATACAATTTTTTTTATTGATCACGCCCAGAATATGTAAAATTTTCATAGTCCACATTAGTTGTTTGCTAGACAAATTTTTATTTTCTTGGAAGAAAATTGTACTTTATTACAACTTTAAAATTAAAATCATTTAATGCTTTAAAATGTTTCACAATATCCTAAAACCGGATGGGTCACACTGCAATGTGTCAGGTGGCGGCGGTAGGGGTGTCTTGGGTCGCGGGCTAGTCGAGAACGAAGAGTCAAGGTGGAGCCTGTCGTGAATAACAATTAAAATAAGGAATATTATGTGTATCTTTTTTAAATCTTAAGGTATTTAACAAAAATTTGTTAAATAATAACTGTTGTTTTAAGTCCCGGACAAGACCGGGTACAAACAGCTAATACAATAATAAATGTCTAAACAGGTGGCAACACCTACTTATTTTAAATTGGTTCTTATTTTAATTTAGTGCTGTGTTAATGTGATTAAATTCTTCCTTTTATTTATTTTAAATTAAATATTAAATTTTAATTCTAAAAAATTAATAAAAATCATAAAAAATGCATACAAAAGTAAGCAGCTTAATTTAAAATATGCATTTATAACAACATTATTTGATTCGGAAAAGTATTTGGTTAAAATCGACTTTGGACTCCCGACTACTAGAGTTGGGTTTAATAGTTTATATTTCATTTCGTTTATTTTCATTTGCTGAACTAGTTCGTTCTTTTAGTTCATATGTTTGCTAGACACTTTTTGCTATCATTCATAAGATTATATTGGTCAATAACAAATCCGCACAGTATAAAAATACGAAAAAAATGTCAAAATAACAAAGACTTTATTTATTTATTTATTTCGTCTATGGATACAAAAATCCTTACAGACTAGCAAAATTATGACAATATTAAAAAAAAACTTAAAATATATTATTTAATACAGTTTTAAATTGATAGTGGTTAACACTTTAGTAAAATAAACGATATTTTTTTTTTTATTTTACGAAAGTTTTCGTAGTTTTGACATTTGTCTCGTATTTTTAGCTTGGGTTATTATGAGTGTACAATTGAAGTAGTTCATTGTTAACCGTTTTTTGTGATTTTCTCTCATATTATGCATAATTGACAAACAAACCATTAAACAGTGTAATGTTATCAAATAAAACAACGAACTAGTTCAGCAAATGGAAATGAACTACTAAGCCATGCACTTGCATAAAATTTGCAGCCCTGGACAACAAATATACAAAACTTTAAAATATTTGAGAAGTTTATTGAATAAAAAACTATTTAAATATTTATACAGATTTTTTCAGTGAATTTTGTGGAAAATATAATGGCGCCCACTGTAAATGCACAGAAGGTGTCATAAAATATGGAACAATTATAGTTTTTAAACATCTTAAAGTTCATAACAAAATGGCACCCAACCTAATAATTATTTAACCATACAACTTTAAAACCTACGACATATTTCTGAATTCATATATTTTAACAATTCTGTTGTTGGTCTATCCAAGGTTATCTTTTTTTTTTTAATTTCATAATAAAACCACCCATCATTATGACTCATCTTTATAATGGCTCAAAAAAAAAATAAAATGTGGGTTCTTTTTGTGTTTTTTTTTCTGCTACAAAACCCCTTCTTAAGTTAATTCAAAAACATGTTTGTTATAAACAATTTATGCATACTGATGGATAAGTAAGTTTCCAGGAATATTAACAAAAATATTGACAACATAAAAACCACATATCAAGACGCCCCCTACCTATTCGTTCAAACTCAAAACGCTATTCCACCAGAGAATTTAACAAAACTTTAAACATACCAGTATAAAAATATCCACATTAAAAGCGGATGTTTGTTTTTTTTTTTAGCAAAAACAAACAAAATCTTCATATTTTTTCATATCTCTTTTTGAAATTTTTATATATTTGCAGTTGAAAGGGATTGGCAGCAGCAGCAAAATTGCATTTAAAGGTTTTTTGAAAGCATCCAGCAAGTTGAAAAAGCCATGGCAACAGTAATACCACCGACCTCAAATGTTGAGGCCGCTTATGAAGATATGTTTAAAGAAATCACAAGAAAATTATATGGTGAAGAGACCGGAAATGGTTTGCATACATTAGGTACACCCGTAGCACAGGTTGCAACTACAGGACCCACAGCAGCACCAGAAGGCGAACAAAGATCATTTACAAATTTGGTAAGCAAACGAAAAAAATAACTAAAACTCTCAAAAAATTATTACAGTTACTACTGCATGACAGTTGTTTTTGTAGTCAGTAGTAGTACACTTAGAATACTATGCAGGTAAAGACCACTGCAAATGTAGTTGAAAACAAATGAAATTTCACTTAAATTCAACTAACATTGTCATTTGTGTTTTAAAATTCAAAAAATTAACCACAATTGTAGTAAAAAATAAACATACATTTATTTTTTTAAATAATAAAAACTACTGTAAAAAATTAATGTAAAATCATAAAACAGTCATTTGATGTGGTTTGTTTTTTTAAATGAACTACAAGGTAAAACATTTAATTTGTTCTACAAATGACTGACAGTTACATTAAAATTAAAGAAACTGTATTACAACCCAAACAACTACATATTTTTAAAGCAGAAGTTCTCTGAGTGTAGTTGTTTGTTTAAATGGAATTACGGTTTTTTTTTCAAGGAAATAATACAAAACAACTATTTTTTTAAAAAACAACTGAAGAAAACTACTGCACTTTTTTAAACATCTACCAAAACAGTAATTTTGCAGTAAACAGTGATTGAAATAAAAAGATTTTATTCAAAAATATTTTAAAAATATCGAAAAAATAACTGTTAAAAACAGTAGTTTTTACTATTTTTTGCAGTAGTTTTTAAAATGCTTTTAGTAAAAAATTGTCAGTTGTTTTTACAACATTGTTAGTTGTTTTTCAACAGTTAAAAACAACTACATTTTTAGTTATTTTAAAGGGTAATTACCTTTGTCGCCTTTTTAACTGAAATTACAGTTGTTTTAACTGTAATTTTTAATAGATTTTACTGATAATTTTTTTGAGTGAATTTAATATCTAAAAAAAGGAAGTTAAGACAGCAGCAACAACAACAAAAAAAAAAAAACATTGTAAAACATATGCAATCTCTTTTTTTTAACTTTTTTTAGCAAATTGATCGTTCTACACAACCCACTATAGAATATGAACATAATAATCCAAATGCAGTGACAACAGCTTCAGCTACATCTGCGGCTGCTGCTGCTTCGGCTGCAGCCGCTACAGCAGCTGTTATTGCTGCGGCTACAACACAAAATGCTACAAATGTTGTTATACAGCAACAGCCCGAAGGTTCTGTGGTCGTCACAACCACCACAAATACAGGTGGTAATTTCAAAACGGAAGATCATTTGAGTACGGCATTTGGTTTGGCGGCATTAATGCAACAAAATGGTTTTGCCACCACAACTGGTACGCTATTAAGTACACAGGCTATAAATAAAGTTATAACAACTGCTGCTGGTAGTCAGCAACAACAATTACAACAACAGCAACAAAATGTGGCAGGTGATCAACAACAACAAGCTTGGTCTAATGAGGGTAACCAACAAGATCAGCAACAACAGCAGCAACAACAACAACAACCCACACCTACCACGCAAATTGTACAATGGACAACAACTCCAAGTGGTAAATTACAAAGTTATTCAACCACTACAGCTACACAACCACAACAAACACAGCAGCTGCAACAACAATTACAGCAACAACAACAGCAGCAACAACAACAACAGCAGCAACAACAACACCAGCAGCAACAACAACAGCAGCAACAACAACAACAACAGCAGCCGCAACAACAACAAGTAGTAGTCACAACTCCTAAGTCAAAGTAAGTACACTGAGAAAAAAAAGTTTAGTAGCATTTAGACATTTGTAACGCAGTCATTTTTTTTTAACCAATTCTTAATGTTTAAACGGTATTTAAAAAAATTACGTGGTCTTTCCAAATATATATATACTTTCTTAATATTATTAATATAAATACTGGGTCGCCCAAAATGTATCATCCTATCAAAAGATGATATATCTTTGCAAGTGACAGTATTGTTTCGATATTTGCCAAGCCATGAAACGCTATACTCATCAGGACCGCACAAAGTAAATTACACACAGATTTCCCGGCCTTCCTACGCTTACTGGTTCGATTACCTCGAAATGACTGGAAAACACTTAACAGAAGATGCGTCTAATGGCTTATTAGTGCTCCTTCCGACGAGAATATCGGCGTCAAACAAACGATATTTCACGCATATGACCAATAGACGTTCACCTATTTAGAGTATTTTGGTAAATGACATGAAGTTGTTCCCGTACAAAATGCTGGCAGTGCATTAGCTATTGCCTGCAAGCAATCAATCGTTTAACCCATTGCACGCTCTCTTGAGCCTTAACGATGTAGATGACGATTTTAAGTCGAAATTTGTCATGAGCCATTTATCGCCCAAATTTACCGCTCCAGGGTTTTTTTGAAATCACCGGTTTATTTGAACAATCCACAGTTCGGCCTAAAAACCTCTATTTGGTTGGGTTTTTTGGTGTCTAGAGGCGATAAGGGATAAATTTTCGTATTGGAAATATATTTTCTGAGCCGATTTAATTTCATTTTGTGTATAAAATTTAAGGAAAAAGCTGAAGTTTAGTCAAAAGTTCGGCAGCCAGACTATTTTCGATTTGGCTGAACTTTCGAAGGACGAACAGTGAATTCGTTGCTTAACTACGAACTTTTCTTTAAATTTGATACTCAAAATCGCATCTAATCAGCCCAATAAACATTTTTCAATTCGCCAAATTTGTCCATAATGCTTTAAAATTCGGTCGGACACTAGAAATCGTTACCTTGTGATACGTTAAAAAAACTGACCTCTACTACATAACACAGTTCCATGATTTGTCTTACGACATCCATACATTGAAAGAGTTCAGTGTGTAGTCGGATTTGTATACACAGAAAGAATTTTGTTGGGCAAAAAATAATTAAATGTTTTAATTAATGAATGTAACTTTTAAGCTAGCGTCTTTAAGAAAATCAATTGGAAAAAATACTACAAAAACAAAATATAGTGGAAGTTTAGAGATATGCCCTCGGATGACAGGTCACAGTATAGGTCCTTTGAGGTCAATTGACTAAATTGTTTTCTTTTAAAATTAGCTAGGTAACTAAAAATTACAAAACAAAAAGTAAAGTGGAATTTAATATCGCTTTTAAATTAAAAACACACGTAAATAAAATGCAGACGCCACAAAAAACTATTTAAAAATCTATTAAAATAAAGAAAATAAAAAAAAAAAAATTCATTTGTCAAGCTGTCCCACTGTGGAAAACACATATTCGCTGCTAGTGTCCGACCGAACAGTTCGACCAAAAAACTATATTTTGTCGGTTTTTTTGATATCTAGAGGCAATGATGACAAATTTTGGTATTGGAAACATGTTTGTTACGCCGATTTAATTCGATTTTGTGTATAAAATTTAAGAGAAAAGCCGAAGTTTAGCTATAAAGTTAAAAGTTCGACGGCCGAACTATTTTCAATTTGGCCGAACTTTCTGAGGCCGAACAGTGAATTCATTGCTTAACTACAGACTTTTCTGCAAATTTGACACTCAAAATAGCATCTAATCAGCCCAATAAACATTTTTCTATCCGCCAAATTTGTACATAATGCTTTAAAATACCGAATACAGACCAAATGCATTTTCTGGCCGAACTGTTCGGTCGGACACTATTCGCTGCACAGAAATAAATTACAAAATTCTGTTTGTACAATATTAAGCAAGTGGCATGGAACATTTTTGTAAACACAAAAAAAATGTTTTTTAAATTGGCACCAATGATGATTTGTAAATACAAACACCCTTTGGTTGATTTTTTTGTAATTTTGAATTTTCGTTTTTAAAGAATTTTTATATGAAAAACTACAATTTACAAGCACTTAAAACAAAGAATTTGTTGGAAATAAATTTGAATCTAAAAATGAGGGTGTTTGAATTTACAAATTCTATTGTTGGTGCCCAATGTTTTTTGTGTGTGCGTTTCATCTGGTTTGGGCGTTAGAAAATATTTTTTTGAATGGCAATTTGTAAAAAAAATAAGCTTGGTTCACACGCTAACCATCCCTATATCTTCTATTTCCCAGTATTGGGGATACAAAACAATAATTTTACAATTCATATCCGCAATACTGAGTAATAGTTCACTCAGAATATTCTTACAGTAACTAAATGTAGGTCATTCGGGTAGTAAACAGTAGTAGTTATTTTAACTGCTATTCATTCTTCATTTTTCTATGAGCAAATAAAAAAACGACTAAATGACTGTTTACATTTAACCAAAAATACTGTATTTCAGTAACAGTTGTTTTGAGTAGTTATTTTAGTATTTTAATAAACAACTACTAAAACAGTAATTTTTTCTTAGTTATTTAAAAATTTAAGATTGTGTCGAATTTTTAAAAATTCTCATTTAGTTTATATTTGTTATTATTGATATGTTTATAGTTTGCAAATAATAATTAGAAAATTCCTTTGTAACTCCAATGATTAAAAACGTCGTAACTGGAAAACCGTCTAGAATTTTGACTTTGTATTTTAAATAAGTGTAGGAAAAACAAATTTTTATTATAATTAAAAGAAAAAATATTTTTCTTATTAAAAAATATTGTTAAAATACCTAAAAAATAACTGCTCAAAACAGTAGTTTTACAACTTATGTAGTCGTTTTAAGTGCATTGTTTTTATTGTTTTGTTGCTCGTTTTTATGTTTTATACATTAATTTAAGGTTAGTTGTTTTTGACCGCCTTTTAGTCGTTTTTACTATTTTTTTAATAGTTTAAAATTACTTTATTAATAGTTTAAAATTACTACATGGTTAGTAATTTTTATGACAACTACATTCATCGCCATTATTGACAACATTTGTAGTTATTTCAACTGTAATTTTAAGTAATGTTTACCTTATTAATTCCCTGAGTGTAGTTAAGGGTAGTCGACGTATGAATTTAATTTTTTAATTTTTGTGTGAATCTTCCTGTTGTTTTTATAATTTTTATTCAAATTAATTTAAAAAAATATTTGAACGAATTTTGTTTTTAGTTATCTCAAAAATATTCAAAATGCTTCGCATTCATACAGATAATTTTGTACCAAAATATCTCAATGGCAAATGGGTTTGGAATGAGAAACAAGAACGTCTACATTTTGATTCTTATGAGGAGGCGGTAAAAGAAATAACCAAAGAGGAATATATCGTAATAGGTGGTTATAAATTTATGGCCAATATCAATCAACTAGAAGAAATGATATTTCGTCAAGAATTTACAAGAGCCGATACTAGCCACGATTATGATGTTATACTTTTACAAGATATTAAAAATTTGGTATTATTTTTAGCACCGACCGAATTGATAAACAAAGATTTCGTACATTTTATCAATACAAAAACAGTGTATAAATTTCTGAAAGCTCTAGTGATATATTTTGAATATTTTTTAAAATTAGTTGAGTTTGTATTGATACGAAGAGATGAAATATCGGGAGAAAAGGCTCTAATACAAAGTGAAGAAAGTATTGAAATTAAACGTATATTGTCAAAACAATTATCGCAATATCGTTTGTTGTTGGCCAGAGAATATAGTGTTATCTTATTGGGTACAGGAGAAATGTCTAAATTTTATCATATTAAACCCATCGTAAATATATCCCAATCCATTAAGGATAAAATATTCCATGAAGGATTTTTAGCGTATTGTACCCTATTTGTATGGATTGCCATGTATCGAAGAGATTTGGAATTAATCGATATGGAAATGAATCGTTTATTTAGATCAGAACATTTTAAATTAACGCGTAGTGAAAGATATCAATTCTCGCAGGTGGAAGCTTCCATGTTATATGGTCAAAATTATAAACGTTTTAATTACCGTGTTCAAAACTCTCCACTTATCATGGAACTCAATGCGGTAGAAAAAGAAAATTTACCTATATTATGGATAGGAGAACGTAAATATCGGGGTACAGATTTAAGAATTTTTCAAATCGAATTGGAATATATTGTACCTTCATCACAACTTTGTCTGATCGATGTGGCTCATGGTATATTGGGACATCCTAAGAAATTATATGACACCATGTTGAATATTAATTGGGAAGCTGTACGAATTCATAACTATTCGGAAATTTATGATCCTTATCGCATTATAAGGCAACCTTATTTGGAAATTCCTAAATTAGATGCTGAAAAAATACGTGAGCATTGTGAGAAGTATGAGTCTTATTATGAAATTGTACAACTTTTTGAGGGTTGGGATTGTAAGATGTTAAATAAATGGTTAAGGCGTAATGAGGTGATTAATTATTTCAAAACTGAGGGTATGCTAACCGATATTTGGATGAAATGCAAAAAGGAATTGGAAGATACAAGTTATCGTCCTAGTGTAGAGGAGATAATTAAGAAATTTAAAGCACGTAAAGAAAAATTGAGAAAAAAATGAGAAAAGGGAGGATAATATTTAAGAAATTTGGATATAATTTAATAAAAATTTAAGAGTTCGGAATTTTAATAAATATATTTTAAAAAACATTGCCTATATTTTATGTTCATGGTTAAAAAGTTTTCTTTTCATAACACAGAAAGGCCAACTACACTCAAAAAATCTTTGTAAAATTAATACACTGAGAGAATTATCCTTCATGATATTAATGAAACAATTTCATAGAATTTTTTTACGTAGATTCAATGAAGAATTTCATTATATCCAAGAAATTTTAATAATAAAAAATTTTTCATAAACTTTTTATCATAAACTCTCATAGTTTCATAAAAAACATTCATTAGATTGCATAAATTATCTCTTCATAAATTTAATGAAAATTTTCTTTTATGAAATTATTTCAAAAACTTAATATTTTCATTTTTTCATAATTTCATTAATTTTCATAATTTCATTAATTTCATTAATTTTCATAAATTTCAATTGCTCAACATATTTTATAAAGTGCTTTATTAGTTTACTGTAGCCTTTTATTAATTTTGGGCTTCTATGAAATCATAGAAAGCGGTTCATTGGCTCATATGAAGTGGTTCATTGGCTTAGTTGTAATGCATTTCTCGAGACATTCAGTGTTTTATTAATTCAAAAACTTCTTAGTATTTAAAAAATGTATGGAAATGTTTCAAAAATTCTATAAACGCTTCATTGTAGGAATCATTCATTAGTTTCATGAAGATTTTCATTAATTCTACAAACATGTCATAAACCTTGACTTTAATGAAACTTGTTTCACAGATTCTATGAGAAGTTTCAATGGACGAGTTCCAGTGACCATTTTCATTAAAGCTACGAAGAAATTCATTACTGTAGTGTAGATAGTTCTCTCAGTGTACTGTAAAATTAGTTAATTTTTTATTAATATTACGCATAGTAAGTAAATATAAAGAATAAATGCATACAATTATTTTGAATTCGATTTTAATGATGCAAACCGATCCGTTTGATTCCGATCTATTTGACTAAAAATCAAAGTTTTAAAAATTAATAAGGATGGTGGGAAGGATTAAAATTATTTTTAATCGCTTTAAGTGAATCTTTGTCTCTTTTAAATCAAAAACAATACCAAATTCGGGTTTGAAATTTCAAAAACGATCGTTTTGCATCACATATCAGAATATTTTTGTATTTTATGATACAAAAACAATTTTTCCAACAGAAAAAGCGTTTTTTCAGATTACGTTTTTAATGAACGTCGTCATATTCTGAGATGTTATCTATAGGAAAAAGTGATTAGAACTGCTAAATATCTGTATATTTTCCTTTGGATTTTTCTAATAGAAAAAGGACTTTGATTCTAAAGTTTTTCCTAACAACAAAGTCTAGAATCTACAATTTTTTTTAATAGGAACAATTTCTTAGTATATGATGATTTTTCTATAGGAAAAAGTAATTAAAATATGAGGCTTCTATAAGATTTAGAAATAAAAACATCTGAAAGTCTCACAGATTTTGATGACTGTTTCTAAAATAATTCCTCTGATGAACGTTTTCCTACAATCTAAAGAAAAGCTTCATCATATCTGTGAAAAACTTCATAAATATGATGAAAGTTTAAATGTTTTTCGTCCAATGAAACTGTTTCATAAGAATATTGTTAAGGTGATGTGTTTCAAAATTCCACCCAGATCTGCCTCATTTTTGACACCGAAGTGTGTTAGTAGTATAATTATCATAAAACAAAATATTGATTAAATTTTTCTATGAAATGATGAATAAGTTATGAAGAATGCCTCATTAATATTTAGGAAAAGTTTCGTCATATTTATGAAAACTTCATAAATTTG
This sequence comes from Delia radicum, assembly GCA_021234595.1. Classification (NCBI taxonomy): domain Eukaryota; kingdom Metazoa; phylum Arthropoda; class Insecta; order Diptera; family Anthomyiidae; genus Delia; species Delia radicum. Next base: position 33,601,885 of record CM037855.1, on the reverse strand, counting down.
ATGTTTCATAGATTTTCGTCGAATGAAACTGTTTCATAAATATGATGAAGCTTTTTTTTCCTTAAGTGTGTAGGAAACCCATCAGATTCCGAAAGATTTTTCTTAAAGAATATCCCTCAGATTCCTGGAACTTTTCATGTAGAAAAACCCTCTCCCTCTTGTAGTAAATAATTATCGAATTTATAGTAAATATAAAATTTATAGCAAATATCAATAAAAATTATTTAAGAGAGTAGAAAATTGGTTCTAAATGTTTTCATAGGGATGTGCAATTAATCGAGCATTATGATTAATCAGATTTTTTATGAATCAACTAATTGGGCAATCAAAAATTTGAATAAAACTTGTAGACTTTTTCCTGCAAAAAACCATTAGATTTAAAAAAATTTTCCCATTAAAAATCAATCAATTTTTGAGGGATTTTACAGCAAAAAACATTTGGAGTTTTGGGGCATCTCCCAAAAGGAACCCCTCACATTCTGAGGACAAATTCCTACATGAAAATTCTTTGATTATGAATACTTTAAAATATAAAACTTTTTCTACATAAGAAAGTTCTCTTATCTGGGACTTTTTATTGAGAAGGTAAAAAAAGATTTTTTTCTATAGAAAACCTCTTAGAATCTGATAACTTTTCCTAAAAAATGTGCCTATAATCAAAGGCTATTCTGAAAGGGAAAAGAGACCAGAATTAAAGGGGTTTTCAAAAGGAAAAATTGCTCAGAATCTACAGTTTTCAAATGTAAAAGTCCTATTGGGCTTATACAAGGTGGCGCAAAAGTAATCCTCCTATCAGAAAATGCTATAAATTTTGCGATTGGTCCCTAATGTCAGTTCTGTTTTGACATTTGTGTAGTAAACACATGCGAAATACACGTTAATAAACAATGTTACGCTACACTGCTCCAGAACGCGGAATATTGGTGACTATTTATTTGACCAATAATCGGTCGGTGACTTTGGCACAACGTGAATTTCGTCGCAGATTTCCTGGCCGTCCAACGCCTACTGGTGAAACACTGCGACGTTTAGCCGCTCGCCTCGAAGAGACTGGCACAACACGAGATGCTGCCAGGCATGGCAGACCCCGGAGTAGCCGTTCTGTAGAGAATATTGCTGCTGTAGCCGAGGATGTCATGGAAGCGCCGTCGACATCGACCAGACGACGTGCCACGTTCTTTTTGCCGCAACTTGATGAATTGGGATTGGAAAACATGTGGTTCCAACAGGACGGTGCAACGGCACACACTGCACGTGCCACAACCGATATGCTGAAGGATGCATTTCCCGGGCGCCTAATCTTCGTTTTGGCGATTTGCACTGGCCAGCAAGATCGCCTGATTTGACCGCTCCAGACTTCTTTTTGTGGGGTTTTTGAAGTCGCGGGTTTATGTCAACAAGCCTCAGACTCTTGCAGCTCTTAAAGACAATATCCGTCAAGAATGTGAGGTCCTATCGCCGGAAGTTTTGGCCAAAGTGAAGGAAAATGCCATAAAAAGGGCTCAAATGACAATCAACTGTGGCGGCGGCCATTTACATGACATCATATTCTCGACTTGATGTAAAAAAAATTAAAATACCAAATAAAAATAATCCACAAGAAGAATCAAAGTTTTTCATTTTTTTTTTAAATTACAGCCAAAAAACATCGGAAGGTTATTTTTGCGCCACCTTGTATATTATCAATTTTTTTTTAATATTTTATGTTTGGACAAAAATATTAAAATAACACATCCTTTCTAAAATAAGTGAAATTTTTTTCATTTACGGACTTGTAGTAAATAGTTATCGAATTTATAGTGAATATAAAATTTATAGAAAATATCAATAAAAATAATTTAGAGCGTAGAAACAATTAGAAATGTTTTCATAGGGATGTGCAATTAATCGAGCAGTATGATTAATCAGATTTTTTATTAATCAACTAATTGGGCAATCAAAAATTTGAATAATCAGAATTATGATTAATCGTTTAATTTGAATTTTGATTAATCAGACATATTTTACAAATGGCCATTATTATAATCAATATTTCGATATTAATTGACGAAAGAAAACATGCATAAGAAAAACCAAGAAATTGTTGAATTATTCATACATTTGATTAATCAATTAATCATTATTTTGAAGAATCAAAATCATTTATTAATCGAGTAATCTATTTTTGATTAATTGGAATTGTTGATTAATAGATTAATTAGGGTTTTGATTATCAGAGGGGTCGATTTATCGGTTAATTCCACATCCCTAGTTTTTAATTTTAAAAAATTTATATTAATTTTATCTACTTTTTCTTTTCAGAACTAATAAAAATCGTAATGATCATACCTCTCCACCTATACAAAATACCACAGAAGTCATCTATACTAGTCCTTCCACATCAGGCAACATGACACAACCACAGCAACAACAACAACAACAGATACAAACACCTCCAAATCCAAATACTTCAACTTCATCAAATACCTCCACTTCGGGTGGTTCCTCTGGTGGCAACAGTCGCAAAAAGTCACATAATAATCATAACAACAGTAATAATAACAATGGACAACCTTTAGTTCAGAAACGTTATGCTTGTACACATTGTCCCTATTCCACAGATCGTCGTGATCTCTATACACGTCATGAAAATATCCATAAAGATGAAAAACCATTCCAGTGTTTTGCCTGCTTGAAGCAATTCAATCGGGCCGATCATGTTAAAAAACATTTTCTGCGTATGCATCGTGAAATGCAATATGATATAAATAAGACGAGACGACACGTGCCCAACAGTTCAAGTGGTGGGCACCATCATCATGGTGGCGGTAGAAGTAATATTACTATAACAACGGTAAATACTACTACTATTACTCCTACTACTCCTACTACCATTAATAGTAATTTACTTAATGATGGCAATACAATTGAACAAAAACCTATAATCTTCCAGACTCAGGCGAATGTTAATTTGGAACAAGCCTTTTTGGAACAACAGAGACAGCCCACATCATCTAGTCTTAGCATAGCCGAAACCATAGAAGCCGTGGCCACAGCAACCGATGTCCCCTTGCCACAAATGAAACAAGAGAAAAACGATGACGGTACTTTGGTAACAGGTCAACCGGCAACTATTAAGCCCAAACGGGAAAAACGTTTTACCTGCTGTTATTGTCCCTGGTCGGGCGCTGATAAATGGGGTTTGAAAAGACATTTAAATACTCATACAAAACCATTTGTTTGCTTATTGTGTGATTATAAAGCAGCCAGATCGGAAAGATTGGCTACTCATGTTTTAAAAGTACACAATAAGAGAGCCTGCAACAAATGCTCTTATTTAGGAGATACTTTAGAAGAATATCAATTACATTTAAATGAAGTGCAGTAAGTAGAATTTACAATATTTCCAATTAACTAATATAATCAATTAATTTCTAAATCTCTTTTTTAACAAAAAGTCCTACTGCTCCTTCTTCGCGTAGTAATACTAATAGTAATACTAATATTACTATAAATAATACCAATATTACTACAACAACACCTAATACTGCTACTACTACTACTAACAACAATTCTTCTAATAATTTAAATGTTTTACGTACAATTGGCAATACTTTAGGAAATAATAATAATCAACTAAATCAATTTCAAAATAATAATAACAATTTTAGGTAACTTTCTAAGGTTTTTTTATGCATAAAGTTTAATTTTAGTAAATTTCGTTTTCTCTCAGTGTTAATAATGTTTCAACAACTACGACAAATGGCAACTCTGTTACTATATACACTACCACGACTACAGATAATCAAGGTGGTAACATAACTACAGGTGGCCCTTTACAGGAGATTATTGTTAATCCTTCCTCGATGGTGGGTTGGCGTTTAAGTGCAAATGGCTCTTTGATACCACCACACGATCTATTGACGGGAGGCCTGCCAAACGCTGCTGCCCAAAAACGGGGCTCTGACCGTTTATTTCAATATCTTGAGGCTGACGGAAGCGATCCAGAAGATTATGCGCGGTATATATGTGAAATCATCATATTTTTACAGCTTCTTTTTTTTTTAGTTGATTTTAATGTATTTTGATTTTAATAATTCCTCGCCACATAGACGAAAGTTTGGGATTAGGCTAATCCTAACTTATTCCAAAATTATTTTTCATTTGCCTTTTTTTGTTGGATATCATAGTTTTTTTTCTCAGTTACAAGATGAACAATTTTTTCTTGTTATTTCATTTTATTTCTTGAATTTCGAAACATTGCCACAATTTTTTCTTTAATTAAGTGAAAAATCCGGGATGATCCGTTTGAGTTGCTTTTGATCCATTTCATCCATTTTGTTGTTATATATTTTTTTTGCTTCTTATTTCTTGTTACTTCTTAATTTCTGGAACAAGATTTTGGTTCCTCAATTTTTCGTTTTTTAGTTCAATGTATTCCTTTTCATTTATTTTTCAAACCGATTTTTTTCTTTTTGCTTCTTGGGGATTGAAACACATTTTTGAGTTAATTTTTAATTTGTTTTTGAGTTATCCTTTTGATTGTTGAATATAAATTTTTTATTGTAATTTACTTGGTAGTTTTTTTTTTTTTGTTTGTTAATTGTTTTTCAATTCAATTTACTCGTTGCCAGGTATTTGTCAAAAAGATAAGTTTCTTTTTATTTCTGGGGTTTTGGAACACATTTTTAAATAGTCTATTACGTGGAAAATCCAAGATTATCCTGATGAGTAGCTTTTAAGTTGCCTCCGAGTTGCCTTCTGTTTTATAGTTTTATTTATTTTTACTGCTTAATTTTTGGAACAATATTTTATCTTCTCAATTTTTTCTTTTTATTTAATTTACTTTTTGGCATGTGTTTTTAAACCCTATTTTTTATTTTTCTCTCTTGGGCTTTGGGACACATTTATGAGTTGCCTTTATTTTATTTTACGCTTTGATAGACATTCTCTTACGTGGGAAATCCGAGATTATCCAGATGAGTAGATTTTCATTTGTTTTCGAGTTGTCTTTTGTTTATTATTGGAATTTTTGCTGTTACTTTATATTTTCTGGAACAACATTTAGTTGTGAAGTTTTTCTTTTTATTTAATTTTACTCCTTGCCAGGTATTTTTCGAACCGATTTTTTCTTTTTATATCTTGGATTTAAAATTAAAAGCTTTGCTAGATATGCTTGAACTAAAAATTCAAGATTATCCTCTTGACTAGTTTTTAAGTTGCCTTTGGTTTTTTATTTCTTTTTAATTCGTAATTTATAGAATGTGATATTGTTTCTTTTTATTTAATTTTACTCATTGGTATGTATTTTTAGTCCGATTTTTCATTTTATTTTTTGGGTTTTGAACTCATGTATGAATTGACTTTTTTTTATTTTACGCTTTGAAAGATATTCTTTTAACTGAAAAAAAAAAAACTAGGCTATCGTGTTAACTAGCTTTTACAATATTTTTCTCCTTACGCGCAAAGAAAGAGCATTATGTTATGGTTGAAACACGTAACAATTATAATATGATCCTCATAAATTTATTATGATCCTAGATGATGATAAATTCGTACTCAGTGATAACAGTGTTTATGATTTTTAGGATTATAATATATGATCATTTTTATTCCCAATCCTGATCAATTGTATTTTTTCTCTGAAACCATAGTTTCTGGCACAAGATTTTGTTTTTTTTTTATTTCATTTAACTCAGGAAGTTAGTTTTTATGTATTCATTTCCACTTACTACTTAATTTTATTTTTAATTTCTTTTTAACATTCTATTCTGATCTTTTCTTTCTTAATCAATTCTCTTTTATCTTTCACTTAATGAACATAATTTAATTGCAAATTCCATTCCCTCTCTCTATTTTTTTTATAGTCTACTAAAAATGGACGCTATTAGTCGTAATACTGCTTCAGTCGCTCAGGATTTTCATAAGGCGGGAGGCGTGCACGAGTTGAAACTACCAGCTAATCATCAACTCCTGTTTAATAATAAACTGCCTTCACAATGGACGACTAAAGAAGCAGCTGCTTTACTGCAAAGTCTTAGCAATGCCAACAATTTAAGCTTTGTCTATCAACAACAGCAACAAGGACAACAACAACAACAGCAACCGCGTTCCAAATATGCACCAACAAATGGTTTCTATAATCAAAATGGCGTTAATATACGTCAAAGACAACATTCCTTGGGAGATGACGATGAAAATACACCATCATCGGCCTCATCCACAACATCGAGTGATGATGTATCACCCTTAAAATTGGAACGATCAAAAGCTTATAACTTGGTATTAAATAACAACGAGCAGAGAAAGGCGATGTCAAAAACGTATTTACATAAAAATTATGATTTGCAAGAATTATCTTCCAATACATCATCAACAAATGCAAATGACATTTTTATAACAGCTACAAATACCAACAACAACAGCAGCAGCAGCAGCATCAATACAGAATTTAAGCAACAGCAACAAGATTTATATAATGAAGATCAAGAAAATCAAGAGCAGCTTATTAGATCGTCTCCCGCGTATAAATATAATAGTCAATATTATAATAATAACAATAACAACAACAACAACAACAATACAATTAACAAAAACAAGTCGTCAACGAGAAATATTAACAACAATATTCCAAATCATCTTCAGCAGCATCGCCTTGATCTGCAACACAATAAAGAAAATAATAATGCAACATTCCTAACACAAATGGAATTTCAAAATCTCAATAAAATTGGTACACAATTTCAAAATTATGTTAAAGATATTATTAGCAAATATTATGCAGCCGAAACTCCGGTAATGTTTCCAAATATGCCTACAGCAACAACAACAGCCCAACAAAGTCAACAAAGATCTATAACACAGACTTCCCCAAAACGTAAAAGAATGTTAAGTGAAACTGAGGAATATATCGAATATTTAAAGAATAAGGAAGATATCACCTTGACCATAACACCCAAGGTTAATGGTCAAACTCAAAAATCTCCCATTGCTTTAAAAAGAGAACGTGACTTAGCTACAGATTCTTATAAAAGAATACCACCAAAGAAACAAATGTTAGCCGCAGCCACTGCAGCAGGAGTTATAACTCCAAATCCAATGCTAATACCACCTCCACCACCACCACCTCAAATTCAACCAATAGCATTAATACAACCAAAATCTAATAAGAAATCCATTTCACAATTGGCTACATTATTGCCCTTACTAGCTGATGCTGCATGTCAACAACAGTATTTAACTGCTCCTTTAGATTTTAGTAAAAAGCCTTCTAATCAACCCGAAATCACCATCAAACAAGAACCAGAGGAAAAAGAGGTGGAAGAGGAACCTGTAGTAACTATTAAACAAGAACCTGAAGATTTTAGTCTTAAACAACAGGAACCTCAAGATCCTATAGAAACACAAACAGCTTACAAAGCTTATGCTAATTTCTCAGTTAATGCTCTTTTAAATTCCTGCCCCTACAATGATAAACGTTCATCACGGAAACAGGCTCAACCTAAGAAAATAAGAACTCCTCCAGAATTGGTTATAGCCATGTTAAGAGACAAATACCTAAATCGTATGGTAAATCATAAACTAAGCTGCAAAGATTGCAAAAAGTCAAAACTTTCTTCAATGTTGGTCTTTAATTATCATACAAAAGCTTCGTTGTGTTTACATCGCTTGTGGAAACATTCGGAAAAACCGCAAAAATGTAAAAAATGTAATGAGAAATTTAAGCAAAAATACAATTTGAAATTACATCAATTGAAGGTGCACAAGAAGAGAGTTACAAAAAATGCTTAAAGCTCCGAAGAGAGAAAGGTGCTACTAGAAAGTAAAAAAAGTTTGGATATTGAAATTTAGTCACAAGGTTTTGTATAGTTTGAATTTAGAAGTTTTTGGTTACGGTTTTTTTTTATTTTATTAATAACAAGATTTAAAAAAGGTTTTGAAGCTTTAAGCTTTAAGAACTTTAAAAAAATCGTTTTTCAAAGCTTTTAAAGTTCCTTTTACAGTAAGTAATATAAAAAGCTTATCTTTAATATTGTTTATCCAAAACTTAAAAAATATTTAAAAACTGATTTTAAAAATTTGTGGAATTCATGGGCTGTCTACAAATTATATGTATTTTAAAAGCCGCCATTGAATATTATTTATAAAAAAAAAGCTTTTAAAGTTATAAAGTTAACAAAACGTCAACTGAAAAACTCAACTTTAAGCTCTAAACAATAAACTTAAAGCTTTAAGATGAAATATATTTTCGAAGCTTTTAAAGTTTTTTTTAGGGTATGTAATTGAAAAAGCTATTTTTTAATATTGTTTATCAAACATTTTAAAAAATCTTTAAAAAATATCCTTAAACTGCTTTTGAAAATTTGTGAATATTTTTTATAAGCTTTATACAAATTGTATTTTAAAAGGTTCCATTAAATATTATTTATGAAAAAAGCTTTGAAAATGCTAACATTTAAAGAAATCAGCTGAAAAGCTTAACTCCAAGCTCTAAGCAGTAAATAGTTGTTGAGATAAAAGTTTTTTTAAATTGAGATCAAAGTTTTTTTAATTGGGGTCAAAGCTTTTTTAATAATGAAATCTTGTATACTTTATACAATTAATAAAGCTGCAAATTATGTTTGAAATAATTAAGTTTAAGCTATTTTTAATTTTCCAAGCTAGACAAATGGTTGCTTTGAGCTCTTAAAAGCTTTTGAGCTTTTAAAAGTTGTTCATATGACCTGAATAAGTTTTTAATTTTAAACTAATAAATATTTTCTAACATTTTTATATTTTAGAAAATTCAAAACAAACAAAAAATTTTCAAAAAGCTTTAGAGACATATGCTCATAAAAGCTTTGTTATTACATCCTTTAGTATAGTTGTAAGTTTTTGAAGTTTTTTTTTTTTTGAAGACAAAATATTAAATTTCCTAGATAGATATTCAATAAAAAAAACTTTCAAAAGCTTCAATATCAAATAAAAAGAAAAATATTTCTTTCCATTGGAAAATTACATTTGTTTGTACAATATTGAACCACTTAGCTTGTAAAAGTTTTAATGTGCCTTTTATTTTAAGACAAACTTTCGAAAGCATTTATATTCAATGATATATAAAAGATTTTTTTTAAAATATTTAATAAAAATAAGTTATTTTCAATGATACATATTTAAAATATTTAAAGCTTTCAAAAGCTTCTACATTAGTAAAGCATAGTTTCAATACTATGAAAAAGAAAATGTACATGATTTTTTTTTTTTTTATTATTAAAATAAAAGCTTTCATGCAATTAATATAGCTTTTAAAAGCGTTGGTAACAGTTTTTTAATGTTAATTAAGCTTTTAATTTGACAAAGACTTAAACATTTTTATGTATATTTTTCTTTAGCTTTCATACTTTAATTTGGAATTTATTTCCCTTTATTTAATAAAGCATTCAAACGCCTTATTTTTAAAAATTGGGTTTTTAATATTAAAAACTACATTAATTAAAATAAAGATAAAGCTTTTTATTAAAGAATATTTCGAACTTTTAAGAAATGTTTTCAAAAGCCAATTGGCTTTCTTTCTTTTGATTATCAAAAACTTAAATGGTTAAAAAACTGTAAAAAGTTTTTTATTTACAAAAATGTGAAAATATATTTGAATTTTTTCAAAAGCTTTTATAATTCATATGTTTAATATTAAAAAAACTCCAATCATTGAAATAAAGATAAAGCTTTTTATTAAAGAATATTTAGACCTTTTAAGAAATGGTTTTTGATACCACATTTGATTATCAAAAATTTAAATGGGTAAAAAACTTTGAAAAGTTTTTTACTTTACAATATTTACATTTTTTTTTCAAAAGCTTTTATAATTCATAATAAAAAATTGATTAGGATTTTAAAACATTTGTGTGCCTATTTTCCACAAGCTTTTATTTTTAGCTTTCAGACCTGTAAACTTTTCTCAGAATACCCAACGTTTAAGGCTCAACCATAGTTATGAATGTCAAATTCATATGAAAATTTCTGTCGTTAAATTTAAACACTGGTTATTTTTAGAAAAGTTACTTGCTATAAATATAATAAAAAGCTTTTATTTTGAAAAATCTCAATTGCGCTAACAATTAAAATCTCATAGTTTTGTAAAAGTTTACAGCTTTTAACTTGTAAAAATATTGCTACATTTTAAATAGTTTAAAAGTTTTCTAAAGCTTTTTTGGGCCTATTTTCTTATTTATTGTATAATTTTGTTATTTATAAAGAATATTATTTTTTTTTCCATTATCTTTACTTTTTTATAGTATTAAACATATTTAATTTAAAGTTTATTTTTAATTTAATTTCCAGGAAAAAAGTATTTATTGAATTTTTTTAAAATCTTATAATTTAAAAAAAAAAAACTTATTTTACATTTACTTTAATTATAGTTTTTAAAAATATAAAAAAGCTCTTTAGCTTGCCATTTAAACAAAATACAAATAAAACACATATACTCAATTACACAAATTTCCATAATTTTTAAAAAATGAATTATTTTTTAAGGCATTTAAGTTTAAATTTTAAGTTGTGATGTACCTGAAATATGATTTCGTCTAAAAAGAAAAACATAAAAACTCTACTAAAACAAAATTGAAATTAATTTTAATTACTCTTTTTTTTCTATACTAGAAATATATATTTTTAATAATTAAGCTTTAATTTGCCATTATTTTGTTTTAGTAAAAAAAAGTAAAAGTAAATATAAATAATTTTTAATAAATTTCTTTTTTGCCTTATTTTTTTTAAAAATAATTTTACTTAAATTAAGCTTTAATTTTGTCTTAATATTTATAATTTAAAGAAACTCACAAAAAAAAACTACACAAATTCCCCTTATACAAAAAAAAAAAACCTTTAAATTATCTAGTATTTAAGTTTAAAAAAAAAAACAATTTCTAAAAAAACCCCCAACAATTAACCACCTTTTTGAAAATTTCACTCCCTAAAAACATAAAAAAAACATCAACATTTTAATCATTAAAAGAAAACACATAAAATACATGCATTCATCATTAATAAAAAATTTAAAACGAACAAAATCTAAATTATTTATGAAAATTTAAAAGAAAAAATGACTGAATGGAAACAAATAAATAAAAATCTAAAAAAAAAGCAAATATGGCATATTTTTTATTTTTTAGTATAAACAAAAATTGTATTTTTTATGTATGAAGGTTTGAAAAAATGTTACAAAAAATAAATTATTATTAAACAAAAAAAAAACAAATTTTGGTATACAAAATTTCTACAAATTATTATAAAAAAAAAATACATTATAAATTTTAGGCAATGAAACAAAAACAAAAGACATTAATTTATGATTTTATTAAAAAAAAAAGACAAGGTAGTCATTAAAAAAAAAATTATAAAAAAAAGAAAATTTTACTTTATTTTAAATAATACTAAAAAAAAAAACATAAAAAGAATTACAATTGTGTCGTGTCATACACACTAGAAATGTTTTAATTTAGTTAAATTATGATACAAAAAAAATACAACAAGATCAACAAAAACATAAAACAAACATTTCTCAAGAAAACAAAAAACCAATAAATATTAATTTAACAAAACAAAAAAAATTAAAAAAAAAAATAAAAATGTGTTTTATTTAAAAAGAAGCGAAAAGCAGAACAAAAAACTTAAAATATATTTTTAAGAATTTTAAGGATTAGTTCAAAAGATTATTATTTTTGAATACAATGGAAATTAGCAAATGAATTCGAGTGTTTTCTTGGTACTTTTTCATATTTTTATTAAGAACAACAATAGATTCCCAAGTTAAAAAAAATTATATGATGGCATATCCCAGCAAAAAATAGCGCTTCCGGAAGGCATTATTTGATAACGAAGCGCTTCTAAAGCAAATAAAGAAGGCATGATTTTTGTTCGCGATATCCCACTTGGTTCATGTGCTCTTAGAAGCAATAAATTCATTCCTTCTTAGTCACTAAGAAGCGCTTTTTGTATGTTGACAACATTAGTGCTTCATGGTATGCATACCTTATTGCTTCATTGTAAGCATTATTCACTGCTTCAAAGAAGGCATTCTGGGAAGGACGACAGAATGCCTTCCCTAATTGCTTTATAGTATGCAAGGCGGTGAAGCGCTATTTTGGAAGCAAACAAATGTAGTTACTGTTGACCAAATCCAGGTTATATTTTGCTGGGATATAATTAGATAGGGTCCATTAACTAATTAGATATACAAATTAATCCGAAAAATAAATACAATTTTTTTAAAAAGGATTTGATTTTTTCAAAGTATATACCAAGGTTGACCACCGAAACGAATAAACGGTATTGGTATCAACTTTTTATTTGTTTCGGTATTGGTAGCGGTACCGGTTTTTTATGTTTATTTTATATGTATTTTTGTTTAATATTATTAAAATTGTTGGATCTGACTGTTGCTCACAACTTCTTTTCACAAAATCTCAAACAAGAATGACAATAAAAGAGCGAAAACGCTCATAAAAAACAGACTGATCATCTTATAGTTGGCGCAATGATTGGAGTCTTTTATATTAAAAATATGAATTATAAAAGCTTTTGAAAAAAATGCAAATATATTTGCACATTTTTAAAAATAAAAAACTGTTTACACTTTTTTAACTCTTTAAGTTTTTGATATTCAAAAGAAGGCCAATTTCTTAAAAGGTCGAAATATTCCTTAATAAAAAGCTTTATCTTTATTTCAATTAATGTAGTTTTAATATTAAAAACATAATTTTTAAAAATAAGAGTTTTTGGCAGTAGTTAGAGAGAGAAATATGATAATAAATACTTTATTATGCTTGGTACCCAAGACAATAATATAATAACTGAAGAAAAAAAGATTTTTACTAGAACATGATGAAAGCAACCCTATTATTGGTGAAATATGATTGGCACAATAATAATTTAAGTGAAACAACCATTTATGGTAGTAGCAAACATAGTTTTTTGGCCGCAATCGTATTGCAACCATATTTTTTCTCTGCGTGTAAACTTTAAGTTTTATTAAAGTAAAATTTTATTATTAAACTATTATAAACTTTTAATTTTTTGGGCGAAAATATAAGCCATTTAAAAAGAATCATAAAAGACACAAAAACTAGAAGAAAATTATTGAATCCAAAAAAAAATGGTTCAGAATGGACTCAGAAATGTCATTGAGTTTGAATATTTGGTGAACAATTCCAAAAAGGCTCCACAAAAAGATTAATTTTTGAGCCTATAGAATTGTTTTAAAGATCTTTTTTGAGTTATTTTTAGTGTTTTCAATTCGGTTAATCGGTTAACCAATTCCTCCTGTTGAAATAGGTCGATCAAAAGGTTAAAAATTTGATATAAACATTTCCCTTATTTTTCATTACGAGATTGAAAAATTTAAGACATATCCAACTATATATAATTATATACGGGAATTGGTGGATATAATTATATATAATTATATATAATTCTATAAAATCTGATATAATCAGATATAATTATATATAATTCTATAAAATCTGATATAATCAGATATAATTATATATAATTCTATAAAATCTGATATAATCAGATATAATTATATATATTTATATCCGAAAAATGGGTATATATAATTATATATGGGATCATATATAATTATATATAATTTTATATATCACCATATAAACAAATTTTTGAATAATCGACCGCATATATAATTATATCTAATTATATATGGTGCTATATATGATTATATGTATGCACAGCGCATACTCTAGAGACATTTATTTATTTATATAGTTTAGGGACATTTGCTTACTTTGGGGACTGTCCGCAAAGTTTTCGCGCCTTTTCATAAATCTAGCGTATAAGATGAGGATAGTTGGTTCGATACACCGCATATTTCGGGTACAATTTTGGCCGTATCCCTAAAGTATGCGCTGTGCATACATATATATATATATATATAATTATATATACATTTTTTATTCGGGTAGTTTGGCTATTGTGTTAGCTCAAAAAGCTTTAAAAAAACATTCGATTAAAAAAATTATATATAATTATATATATTTATATATAATCATATATAGCACCGTATACATTTAGATATAATTATATATGCGGTTGATTATTCAAAAAAAACTGTATATGGTGCTTTATAAAATTATATATAATTATATCTGGTTATATCAGATTTTATAGAATTATATATAACTATATATAATTATATCCACCAACTTTCGTATATAATTATATATAATTTGATTTATGATTAATTTGTGTGCCATTTGTGAGTGTTGAAGAAATTTAAAAAAATCTTCAATTAGGCTCATAAATAAGAGTCAATTATGATTCATTTATGACTTAGGAATTTGAGCGCTAGGAAATTATCATGTTGTAGAGTATTTTATGAGTCTTTATTTCTGAGAGCTCAGTAATGTGTTGGCTGGGAAGTTTTTTAACATGTTTTTTTTTTATAAAATGGCATCAAACTTTTAAAAATATCATATTTGTCGAATGTTTTTCGACTATTTATTCGCCGACTGTGCAATTTTGATCGGAACACTTTAAAATTTAATATGAGCTAGCTAGCCTCTCCATGAATATAGTAAATTCATAAAAGTGATAAATTTTTGAAATTTTTTTGTGATCTGGTCTAGTTTTTTTTCGAGTAGTAGTTGTCTCAGCCCGAGTAAAAAAATTTATATATAATTATATATATTTATATATAATTTTATATCATCATATATAGCACCATATATAATTAGATATAATTATATATGCGGTTGATTATTAAAAAATGTGTTTATATGGTGCTATATAAAATTATATATAATTATATATGGTTCAATATATAATTACATCTGCCTTATATAATTATATCTAATTTTTTATAATTGTATATATTTATATAAAATTATATATTCCCATTTTTCGGATACAGTTGTATATAATTATATCAGATTTAATAGAATTATATATAATCATATCCACCAATTTTCAAATATAATTACATATACATATATAATTTGATATGGCTTATATAATTTTTTCAATCGGGAGGACACAATATTCATTCGATTGGAGTGAGATTTGCTAGGAATGTTTTTTTTTTAATTTAGCTTTCCAAAAAGTATACATTTTGTATACTTATTGTTAATATTTGCCTTTTTGAATGAGTGCAAACGAACAAAAAGTGCACTTTCACTTTTCAAGGTTCGAACTCGCGAACTACTCGTCGAGTTTCATGAAGTACACGAGTTACTCGGGTTTGATCGTAGGCACTGATCGAAAACACTCGTATTCAATATTTCAAGCAAACAAAAGGTATTTAAAAAATAAAACAAATAATTTGAAATAAAAATATAAAATAATTTTGCAAATCGTGAAAAAATTTTAAAATTGAAGTCGAATATGCGCATACTTTTAATCGATAAAGGACTACCACAAAATTTGGAACAACATTAACAAAAGGTAAGTGAATTGTAGTTAAAGTTTTTAAAAGTGTTATTAAATTAATAGTGTCCAAGCAAAGACTGCGTCCAAAAAAACGTTATTTAGTCGGTTTTTTGGTATTTAGAGGGAATGTGGACAAATTTTAATATTGAAAACATGTTTGTGGAGCCGTTTTAATTCGATTTTGAGTAAAAAATTTACGGAAAAATCCGAAGTTCAGCTGTAAAGTTAAATAATCGGCCGCCGAAGTTTTTGCAATTTGGTCGATTATTGAATTCATGGCTTAACTATGGACTATTCTTTAAATTTTACACTCAAAATCGCATCCAATAAGTCCAATATACATTTTCACATTTGTCAAATACCGACAAATAGCATTTTCTGGCCAACATCTGCTGTCGTACACTATAAATTAAAGTATTAATAGATATTTATTGAAAACAAGAGTTAACACGTCTAATTAACCAAAAAAACAAAACAAAAAGTAGAAAATATTGAATTCATTAAGAAACATTTATTAACATTTTATAGTTTGAAATTGCTTCAAGTCAATATCAGGACAATGAGACCAAGCAATTCCCCATCTAGTGGTATTACCCTGATGAAATTCGGTACAACAAATATTGTCGATATCTTTTGATTTCAAAATAATCAAAATTTGTGTTAAACTGGACTTAAGACCCAACATGGAAGTGAAAATCCTAAAGCAGTAGATACGATTTAGCAAAAAAAAAAAAATAAAATTATCTTTAAATTCATTAAACTCTACCTTATATTTTGTTTAAATTTTAAACTTTCATCGATAATTTGTTCAACAAATTTGACCTCACCACCCTGGCAAGAAAGTTCATCTTTATAGCCAGTGGGGCAATTATGAGGAGGAGGTCTTTTTGCCGGATTGCGTGTATTAGATCCCCCCGATTGGGAATCATAGAAAGGAGGATTACACACACAAAAATCAAACAGAGTAATCTTCTTACATTCTTCTTCCCCGGAATTGAAATATTCTTGAAATATTTGTGTTTTACTTGTTTGAGGGAATAAGAATATATTGTCTGAAAGTAAATTTCTGTCAATATTTTGTTGAGCATATTCCAAGTTTGATAAATTTGATTCCAAGGCCACCATTAACCAATTATTCTTTTTGGCGGCCAATAGAGAATAAATGCAAGAAGAACCACAGCCAATATCAATACCTTTGGATATCGCACAATTTGGATATCCCATTAAATCTTCCAGCCATAATATATAATTCAGACGTAATGGCAAGGTAGGCACCAGACTGCCCGCCGCAAATTCTACTTTTAGTTGAAAATATTCTAAAAGTAACATTTGCGTAAGGGCTCGCAGAGCACTTTCATTTTTATAATTAATACAAACTTTGCCAGTCAATTCCTTTGGATAAATAGTTTTGAGAAAAAAAATATATAACAGGATTTTATACCGGGAAGGAAGCGGATATATTGTAATTGTTTTCCGACTTACCAATTTACAATCTTGGCGAAACTCCGGATATTTGATGGCTAATTCTGTATAATCTGGTGGTTTGCTGAAAATATTACGCGGATGCATTTGTCTTTTATTCGAATTAAACATTTTTAACACTTTTCACTAAGTTTTATTGCAAAAACTTTATATTTTACACAAAAACTCGCGAACTCACAATTTTTTTCACACGATTTCTTTAAAAGTCTGTAAAAACTAAATTGTGCATGCAAAAACAATGTTGCATTTGGCGCCGAAATTATTCACCACAGTGATGGTAAAGTGATGATGACACTTTTATGTGTGTAATTAATATGGCACAAAACCACACATTAGCAAAAAATGGTAAAGTAATGTATCGCCATAGGTCTTCACTCATTACAATACACCTTACTTCACTGATGAATTTTACAGGCGATGAGCGTAAAAGTAATGTGTGGACTCATTAACTAATAGGGGGTAAATAAGTGGTTACTTATATGGTTACCGGGTTCGAAAAAGTAATGGGTCTATAAATAGATTTTCATTAAAAAAAAACATTATTAAAAAAGCTTATTTTTAATAAAATAAATAAATGGTCTCGCTGGGATTCGAACTTGGAGTCTTTTGGTTGTTAGGCGGGAACTCTACCCACTGGGCTATCGTCACATATAATAATAAGTTGCTTGAAATGATCGGTAAGTCATTATTTTATGTTTCAAAATAATGTAAAAGGTAATAATATATCATTGGAAGGTAATTCATGAGTACACAATTATTGGTAAATCGTTACTTTATGTTTCGAAATAATGCTAGAGGTAAGGATTTTCCATTACAAAGTAATACATTATGTAAAACATTATCGGTAACTCATTACTTTTTGTTGGAAAACAATGATACAGGCAAGGAGTATACATTACAAGGCAATGCATTACTTTATCGCACCCATTGCCAAAGTTTTGCTGGGGGTATGCAAAATAGTACGAAAAAACTGCACAAATGGCACGACATACGGCCAACAATTGCATAACAAATTCAAATATTTGAAAAAATACCAGTTGATTAAAGGTTTTCTAATATTTTTATTAAAAAAAAAAAATAACGCAGAAACTTATACACCGATAAATGTCTCAGTCATTGTCAACTAGACTGAGTCTCAGGTGAAATACTGAAGCCTTAGTTACTCAAATTAATTAAAAACAACTAACTTGTTTGATTATACATTTTGACAGAGAATTTAGTTACCGGTAACGATGTTATTAATTAATATAAATATAAAAATTTGCTAAAAAATAACCGCCACAAAGTTTTAAACCACCATATCGTAGATTTATTTTAAACTAATGTCCAGATAAAACTTAAAAATTATGCAACTCATTGCATATTTTTGTGTTTTATCATCTTTTGGGAATAAAATAAAAGTTTACTGCCAATTAATTGTTGTTTCCTCTCTACCTCAGTTAAAAATAACAACAACTATTTCGTTTTAAAAATATCTTATTAGAAATGAATTAACTTACATATATCAAATCCAATAAGACTTTAGCGAGTTTTACATTATCATAATAAATAAAAGCAAAATAATTTGATTAGCTTCCATAGATTGGGCTAAATGTACAAGCAAACTTTTAATAATTTCTTTTAAATTGGGTTTCAAAATTACTTTGACAATTTTATATAGTTTTTTTTCAGTTAATTTGAAACTTTTTGGTATTATGTGAGAAATTTTTTAACTGAACAACTCAGAAATTTTATCGCTTTAGCTAAACTGCAGATCGTAGTAAGTTAGAATGATATTAAAATTTTATGTAAAACAAAATATGCCTACCAAAATTCCCAAGAAACATTTTTACGGACTCTCCGGCATGTACGGATTCTTGAATCCGGGGTTTACGGTACGTTTTCGGACCGTTTAATCGGATTTTCGAAAACACGTTTTTAGTCCGTTTGGGGATATCAGTTTTCGTGCCGTTTAATACGGACTTCACCGATTTTCATCCGTTTCAAGTCAGTCACAATCGGTAACAATTTTTTTCAATTTGTTTTATTAAAATAAAATTAAGTAAATAATATAAAAGATCGGGGCGCCAAATAAATTCGGATAGCATGCATAATATGCATTGCATACGTTAGATGGTAAGTATTTATATAATTTAAAACGCTCAAATGAGATTGCAAACAAAAATATATTTGTTCATAGAATCCATCGTTTTTAAACCCCACTTAATATTTTTTACATGTAGATATCTGATTCAATAATGGGCCACAAACTAACAACGATGCTCTTGGTGGAAACAAAAAACTGCATCGAAAAAGTAAGTATCAATTTTTTTTTTTAAATAAAAAAAATATATTCCAAGAAAACTCTTACTATCTCTTGAAACTAAAATAATAAATTCTTTTTTCGTTTTAGATTTTGAATATTATCGACCACAAATGTTCCGTGATGCTGCTAAGCTGGATACAAAAAGTAGCTGTGGCGAATTTCGTATTTAATTAAAGTTAAATGAAGTATATTTTAATATTTTTTCATATAAATTAATAAATGTATAAAAAAAAATAAAATCCATTGAGTTTTTTGTAAAAAAAATGGTTGGAATACGGACCAAATAAGTATTTTCAACGATCCGTTTATTGTCCGTTTTATATCCGTAAAAAACGGAATCATCCGTTTTCAGCACGACAAAACGGTCCGGAAACGGTCCGTATTTGACGGACTTTAAACGGATTTGAGTCAGTTTTTAACACGACCCAACGGTCCGTAAACGGTCCGTCATTGACGGACTTGCAACGGATTCGAATCCGTATTCGATGTTCCTTTTAATCCGTTTTCTGGTCCGTATACTGATCCGGAAAACGGTACGGAAACGGACTCCGGATCCGACTATGCTGTACCGAAAACGGCACATAAACGGACCGGATTGCTTGCTGGGTTATATTTCTACAGAAAAACAAATCTAAAAACTGTGTATTAAATAAATTACTAACAATTATACCCATTTTATATAAAATTTAATACCTATCACCAAAACGATAATCGTTTTATCGACATTTTAACATAAAGCATTGACAGTGGTATAATCTGATTAAATTAATATGTATATTGGTACATTGTAGTCATCAAATATGTACATTACACTAATTTTCAAATACCATCCCTGATTCACCATCATAAAAGTTGAATATGTATCACAGAGTTGTAGTTCTAAATTAAAACATTTACCAACACTTATGTTTATTCACCACTTTTGACAGCCATAACAAAAACTTTTATTATTTTGTGAAATTCGCGGAAAACTCTGGATTTCTATCAACATTTTTAACAAAACCTGCAATTTTTATTAAAAATCATGTCGGAAACTAGTTCCAAGGATACGGTTTTAAAAACAGCCATGACTTATATATGTGGAGGTAAGTTTTATACAAATAATTATAAAATTAACATGGCTTTAGGCTTTTGAGGATTTTCATGTAAAAACGTGGTTTTGGAATTTGCTTTTCTGGAAGAGCGGCTTTTATATGGAATAAATAATTTATTATTGGATAAAATAACGTTAAGTGGTACTGTAATTGAAAATCATCTTATGCAGTAGATACCTTAATAGTTAAATGTTGTAGTCTATAATATGGGTCTTAATCGAATATTATTTTTTGTGGAGACTCAACCACAGGTATTCTTTTTTTTATAGTCCATACAAAATTAAAAAATATAAAAATGTTCAACGTTTTAATTTACATACCATATAGATATTACAAAGTCATTTTAAGTAGCTTTCGTATTATATTCATATTTCCATGATTGGAAATGTACTTTTTGAGAAAATTAATTCCCAAATTCAATGCCCTGCAGGCGGTGCCCCAGAACAAAATTTTTTGAATTCGGCTCAAAAAGTACTATTTAGTGTAAAAAAGATACGGAGCTATGCTACTAAATTACACTTCTTCCTATTGTTCTTCTAGAAGCCTAAATTAGTCTTAGTTATAAATATTTTGGAAAACTTATGCCATGACTCAGGGGATTTCGATGAAATTCGAATATAAGATTGAGGAGGCAAAAGTAATAAAAAATTGTTAAGTCCCGGTTCACACACGGCAATTTTACTTGCGCAAGTTTTTTCCAATTCTCCTTTGAACTTGCTTATGTGTTCACACAGGAAAAGTTTGTTTCAGCAATATTCGTTTTGAAACTTCGTGTTAAAAATTGCGGATGAAAAAACAAAACGGAATTGGAGTACGGGCAAGTCTGTACCCCCTTCCATTCTCTTTTCCTCCCTCTTCTATAAACTAAAGAATTGCGCAAGTAAAATTGCCGTGTGTAAACCGGGACTATGAAGCATACCGACCCAATCGCATATTTGGTATCTAAAAATGGCCTTTAAAGTTGTTCATAATTTTTTTTTGTTCTAAAACTTTTTTTTGTACCACAGTTTAAAGGTCATTCAAATACCTTTCATTTAATACCAACACTTCAAAGTGGTTCTTTGAAGAAGCTTAAAAATTACCCTCTAACTGGCAAACGATGTTTTGCAACTAAATTCTTACTATGTGATCCACTCGAAAAACAAATAATAAGTTTTTCAATAAAATTGTTTATCGTTGCCTAATTTAGGCGATATGAGCCAAAATATGTTAGAGTGCATTTTGAAAACTAAAGCATACAAAAGAGAAGGTTTAAACAAAAATTATTTCTCTTGCCAAGATATAACTGCTCACCTGGTAGGATAATTGGCTTCGTAGGGAGCCTGAACCTATATGGTGTATTCGCTGGCAGCACAAAATACCAATTTCTGGTCGTGGTGCATAGTGCCACTATAATCTAATCTAAGATATAACCACACTCCAAAAACTATTTTTTTCTGCTCTTATTTAAGAAGATATCACGATTTTCGCTTTGTGGAAAAAGCGAAATTAGACGAAAAAGTATCGAAACTTTAATTTATATTGTTCAAATTTCAACGCTTTGCTATTACAACTTTATGTCTTCTTTCTGCAAAATTTCATAAAAATCCGTCTATTAGTTTATAAATTAAGACGATATCCTTTAGAGGAATCCTGATAAAATCCTGTGAGTCCTTGGACTAAAGTAAGGACTTATTATTAAAGATATAGCTTCAATCTTACTTGTATATTATTATAAAGAGTTTTTAGTCAACTTAAATTGGTTTTTTAGATTTTTGGAAACTATTTTTTTTCAAAAATAATTAGTTTTTGAAATTTTACGAAATTTTGATTTTGAAGCTTTCTCGCTTCCGAATCGTGGACGGCACACGACAAATTTCTTTGCAAAATATTTAGCAAATTTAGTTTTCTATCAAATATATTAATTTCTAAGTACAAAACGCTCATTGGCAGCCTTACCCGTTAGAGGGTTAAATTGTTCTGCTATATAAAGGTACACATTCTTATTTATTTTGTCCCCTCAATCACATATCCAAATTTGAAGGCAATCGAAGGGAACCCATAAAGTGTGTTTTCTTATTAGGTGTTCCTTTTTAAGACAGGCTGGTGTGTGATGAAAACCGACCGGTTTTGTTTTCGATCGATTTGGTTAACAATCAAAATTGAAAAGGTGAATAAAGAGGACGAGTAGGATTGAAATTATTTATAATAGATTTAATTTAATCTGGATTATTCAAGATTATTCAAGTTGAAGCCTATACACGAACAATGTTTATTAGTTAAAAATGTTTTATTTTTGATTTGAATTAGTTCAATTCTTCCAATTTTGTTTTTACTTCTCATCGGGTAAATAAAACAATATGGGTAAAGCGTTGATCTTTTTCCTTCAAAGTTTGGATAAAAATATTCTACCCCTTCTACATTGATTCTCTGATGATTTTCGGTGACGCGAAATGAAACATGTAAGGACCTGTCAGTAGATAAAGTCTGCTTTAAGTTAGCGGACAGAAAACTTTTTTGATTAATAAATGAACATTGCACGGTTTTTTGTTTAACAAAAAACAAATCGCACCTGTACCTCTAAAGGGGGTCAACTCAAAATTTACAAATTTTCAGTAGAGGCAAAAAACTGTTTTGTTTATTATTTACTAAAAAAAAATAAAAAGAATTATGCCATTGTAAAGAAATACGTATAAGGAGTACAGAACGGTAGTTGTTTTTGCGATTTTTTCAGTGATTATCAAAAAATAACAAGTTTTTTGAGATGTTCCACTTTATCTGAAACTGACAATTAAAAAACACTAAACAATTTCATCAATAGAGAAGCAAAACGAAATAAAACAGTACAATAAACTTACCCATAACAGCGAAAGAGGGACAAAACAATCCGTTATGACATAAACACAGGCAGAACTTAAAATATTTCTCTTTAGTTGAAAAAACACTGATATGAATTGGGTTTACATTTGGAGACAACTCAAAATATGTCTCTTTAGTTGATTTTAAAGAAGCTACTCTTATAACACAAATAGGGATACAACTGAATTTTTTTTTGAGAAAGAGTAGAAAAAAAGGTGTAAGATTTTTACAGTAGGTAGATATGATCACTGTGCATCGTTTTCTTGCAAAAAGTGAAAATTTAAAAATTTTAAGTTGACTCTGTTTAGAGGTACAAGTGCGAAATGATCTTGAACTTGAATAATCTTCCTCACATAATTTTTTAATCTTTTTTAAATTTAAAACAATGCGAAATTTTTGGGATTGGAACTTCAAAACCGATCTTTTATCATCACATGCCAGAATAATATTTTAGCTTTGTTCCGCGTACGTTAACGTGGGGTACACAGTTTTACCATAAAGCGTTTCTTTCCCAAAATTGTGTGTAAATTGTTGTTTTGGGTAAATTCGTTTCCTGCAGGCACCCGCGGTAACGACGTTAACTCAGTGGATATTCATTCGCAGATTTTTTAAGTCTGTAATTGGAGACCTGTGAAAGCTAACGAACGCGACACACATAAATTGTCAAATAGCCAGACGTAAGTAGAAATGGATACACACACATTGAAAAAGCCAACCGAAAGAGGAAAAAACTTTTCTACCAACAAATTCCCTTAAGAAGATGACATAATCTGTCATAATTCACGACTTTTTGGTTAATTAATATATTGACATTACAGTTACGGTCTTTTGATTTTCGTAAATAAAATCGGTATTTTTTGGACGTAAAGGTGTAAACTTTTTTGGGAAGTTGTATTTTGGTTAAATACATCATTATCATTCAAAAGTCAATTTTGAATTTTTTGTTATTTACGGTCTTGTGGATTTTAGGTGATGATATGTAAATATACATGTCTCTTAAAAAAAAATTTGGTAAAAAATGGACTAAGGAAAAAGTTTCTGCAGTAATTAATGCACTTTTATTATGTTTTTAATTACGATTAATATTTGTATTATAAGTTCTAAGAAAATAATAATTAGAAAATCATTAAATAAACTCATTTAATATTGAAAAAGCATAAGCTTTTTAACGCACATATTTTGATCTTTATATATTCGTATTATATTCTTTGTTTATACTTATAACTAGGGCAACCAAAAAACAAATAAAAAAAAAAACATTTCTTAAAACCAATGAAAAAAGAAGCTCTATCACCTATGTCCTATGTTTCACATTCCCATGAAAGTGAAATCAATATGACTTTTTGGAGCTTTGACTTTGACTTTCACATGCACATTTTTATTTTCGATTTACTCTCCTGTAGAAAGTAAAACAAATTCACTTTTTTTCCTTACAGAATATTTTAAAAATCATAAGACTGCTTTATAAGTTAAAATTTAGCATTTTGACAGAAAACATAAGTTTTCGATAATTTTTCGACATTTTTCGAATGTAATTTCGAGTTTTATACATTTATGGTGATTATAAAGCACCGAATTTTAATTTCATATGTTTTTAAAATTCATTCGTATTCAAAAAGTAAGGAAAGACAGGACATGGGCGTATATGCCGTTTCATTTCATAATTTTTTTATTTAAATCGTTACTATAAATAAAATTTGTATATAATTTGTTCCTTGGAACTTTGTCAGTCAAAGTTGTAATAGAAAAGTATATTCTTTTTGTAAGCTTCAATATTCAAATTGGTTTAACCCATTTTACACTGCCGTTGCTTTAAAGCAACACCTTTAAGGTCCGATAATTTTGGATAGGAGGGAGATATAACGCAGTAAAAAGCTTGTGGAAATATGAGGTCTTTACTAAACAAATAATTAAAAAAATTATAAATTATTAAAAGTTTTAATTAAACAAAATAAAAATGCTTGAGCTCGAGGCCAGTTTCTGTGTTTTTATGTAAACATTAAATGTAAGTTTATGCGTGCATACATATATATAAATACTTCGTATGACTGATTTTTGTATTTTATGTTATCATTGGAGTTTTGCTGATATTTGTACTTAATGTTGTTCTAAATTATTGTACTGATTATTGTACTGATTGTTGTTCTATTGTTTTTTATTTTGTTAAATCTAATAGATACTTCTCCTGAGGATGCCATTCGACGAATGTCGAAATATTGAGAAATAAATTAATTTTTATATTAACTACAACTGGCCTCGAGTTCGAGCATTTTTATTTTATTTTGTTTAATTATAAATTATTGTTACAGGCTTGCCGTATAATTAATTAAAACATACAATTTTTGATAGATATTTGTTTTAACAACAGATAAAAATTATAATTAAAAAAAAAAAAAATCTTAACCCGTTAAGTATATACAAAGTGTCAAAGTTTGAACTTAAATTGCTAATACCACCGCTAGAGGGCGCAATAAGTATACAAAAACTTTAGAAAATCTGAGATGAGACACCATTAGTACTTTCTACCATCTGTCATCAAAAAATTCCCACTTGATCAATGAGTGATATAAAATGGGTTAACAAAATATTTTGATAGACCAATTTGTTGATAGACCAATATAGCTTAAAATTTTCATAATTTCAAGATCAGAACTTGTGTTTAATGGATATTGTTCTAATCTTTCAAATAAAAAACAAGCTCTAGCTTATTTTTGGTTGCCCTACTGATAACTTTTATTATGATTTGGAGTTTCATGCTGTAAAGAGTTAAAGAATGTATATAATTTTATTTTATTTTTCCAGAATGTCATCATGAAAATGAAATGCGTCCCCGTGATCCCATACGTTGTCGTGAATGTGGTTATCGTATTATGTACAAAAAACGTACCAAGAGATGTAAGTATTTATTGGCCCCTCAAAACCTTTAATTAAAATATCTTAAACATTTTTTTAATTTAATTTTTTTGTCTTTTCTTACAGTGGTTGTTTTTGATGCCCGTTAATTTTTTTGTTAACGACATTGGATTTTATATGTTAAGTATATCTTTAGATTGTAATCGATTAATGGGATTCCAATATATTCTGTAGTGATTTTATTAAAAACAATGAATACATTCGGGACGTAAAGTAAGGTAATTTTGATTCATTAACCTCAAAAACAAACAAAAAAAAAAAACACAATAATAAATTATTGTTTTCAATAAACAAAAAGTAAACCGAATCAACGACATTAGTTGATCATTAGTTATAAGTAGGGCTCGAAAGTTCATGCATATACCATGTATGTTGTCGTTAGTTGGAGAACCAACTATCTTTGTGAATCAACAAATTTGCAACAAAATGGCATCGATTTATAAATTTATATTTTTATATAAATGCATATTTTAACAATTTTAGTTGCATATTTTGCTATAAATGCATATATTTCTCATTGCGAAAACAGAAATTAAAAATATGTATAATTTTTATAAAAAATTAAAAATATATGCGTGTTTTTAAAATTTTAAATGCATTTTTTACAAGTTTTAAATATATATAAATTAAAACACGATTATAAATTCATGAACTCTTGAGCTCCAGTTATACGATTATTTGAGAATCTTTCATTTGACCACAAAATATGTGTTTTTTTTTTAACTTTAAAAGATATTTATTGCCTTAACCAAGGCTTCTAGATGAAAAATCCATTTTGCTTAATAATGGATTTATATATCTTAAATATTTATTTCGTTAACACAGGCTTCTAAGGGGAAACAAGATTAATTTGTGATCACTAATATTTTTTGAGTATAATTGCGTTTTTGTATGCAAATATAGACAAAATAAATCATTGTAGTGATAATAATCAAAATACACTTTCACCCAAAATTGTACACGTTTACGTCCAAAAACACCACTTTTATTAACGAAAATCAAAAGGCCGTAATTGCAATTTTAATATATTCATTAACCAAAAAGTCGTGTAGTACAGTGTTTTGCATTTTATGTAAAGATTTACACTGTTTTTTTGTTTAAAAAATTTAATTTTATTTTATTTTCTCAGAATAGATTAATATTTTTTTTTTTAAATAAAATGCGTTTTGTTTTAAAAACTACTCACAATAAATAGATAAAAATACATAAGTTGACTAGAAACTTTTTTAGGTGGCATGACATAGCGTCCAATGACATAATGTCCATGGACGTTATGTCACTCGAAAAGTGTCATAATGTCCATGGACTTTATGATACTCTGCAATGTGACATTATATCCACAAATGGAATGACATAAAGTCCATGGACATTATGCCACTTTTTGGGTGACATAAGGTCCATGAATATTATACTAAAGTGTGGAAACAGATCCGTAATTTTGAACCCCTAAGAGCGGCCGAAGGCCGCCACCCAAAAGAACTTGTTTTTCAAATCAGATGTCGAATCCGTTGAAATCTTATATTTTTAAGACATCAAGTAATTTGTTAAAACAAGTTTTTCTGTGTGGCGGCCTTCGGCCGATCTTAGGGATTTTTTCCTCCGTAGAACGCGGCAGGCGGCTTCGCGAAGTAGCGTTTTTTCTGCGTGCGATTATAAATTTAGTTATATAAATTTAGTTTTATTTTGTGATATACTAAAGAATATTTAAAAAAACTGTATTCATATACTAAATATTATCAATCTTTTTATTTTAAAAAGTCTGGCCGCTATGCCACATTTGAAAGTGACATAATATCGAAAAAAATAAAGGCGTAATGTCCATGGACATAAGGTCCATGGACATTATGACACTTTTCGAGTGACATAACGTCCATTTACATTTTGTTATTGGACGTTATGACATGCCACCCTTTTTTAATTATTGTTGAATGGCAGTATTTTTTAACTTAAACGTTTGTTTTATTTTTTGTATATGTGCGCCCCGGTAGGCCAGTTGGTAGCGTACTGGCTTATCAGTGCGGGGGTCGTGGGTTCGATTCCCACCAGAGGCACTGGTCTGTTTTCGCTACAACGCGCCGAAGGCCATAGTAGCTAGTGCTCGGTTAGGGTAATAGCATATAATTTGTAATTATATGATTATTAATTAATAAAATAAAAAAAAAAAAAAAAAATATTTTTTGTATAGATTTTTGTATTGGAGTTACGGCTTTTTGGTTTCAGAAAAATCGGTTACAAGAGGCCGTAACTACATTATTCCATTCATTTTTTTCTCAGAAACAAATCCGTACTTGTTTCTTAAACATACTTCGAAAATTTGGATACTAAACTTGAAGTACTTTTTTTATTTATAATGCTTTTTGTCTCTCCTGTAAAAAACTAAAAAGTGTAGTTACGGCCTTTTGGATTTTAGGTGACGATATATTAATATATGTAGGGGAAAAATAAGTTTTGTTGGTTGGTATTATTAATAGTTTTAATCTGAAATGGATTTTTATGAAAAACTTACAAGTGTTTTATTTCACCAACTAATGTCTGCAGGGGATAAAGGGCAAATTTGAAAAAGAGATAGGATTAAGAAGAGGAAGCATTCTAGTTGAGAAATTAATTGTGCATTGGTATTAATTGTGCATTGGTCTCTTCTGATCGAAACAATACTTGTGTGTACGTAGTGTGCAAAACTCCACTTAGCCACAGTTATCGCTATGTCGACCGTGGCTCAACTCGTTAAGAGGTGAGATTACGATGCATAGCTTGATGCTAAGGCAGAGAGTTCGAATACCAGTACGACACCAAAAAAGTACAAAAAAAAAGTTTTTCATAAAGAGCAAATTAATAATATAAAATACTTTGTTCAATTGACACATAAATTAACCACTGACGAGTCCCAGGAGGGGGACGAAACTGCGGCAGTCTGGTGTATCCCTTGTGCCCGTAAAAGTTTTTCAATAAAAATGTTTTCTTCTAACTAAAGGCAATTTTTTTATTTTTAACAAATAATTTTTAATCAATCATTGAATTCAGAATTTAAGAAACTGACATGATTTGCAAATTTGTAATATACACCCATTGTAGTTTTATAAAATTATTACGAACCCCTAATTCAAGGTTAAATTATCAAGTGTTCATTTCCCAGTAAAACTTTGGTAATGGGTGCGATAAAGTAATACATTACCTTGTAATGTATACTCCTTACCTGTATCATGATTTTTTCAACAAAAAGTAATGAGTTACCGATAATGGGTTACACAATACATTACTTTGTAATGTATACTCCTTACCTTCAACATTTATTTTGAAACATAAAGTAATGATTTACCAATAATTGGAGAATTACCGATAATTGGACACCATGTTATGATACATCCCAGCAAACAATCCGGTCCGTTTATGTGCCGTTTTCGGTACAGCATATACGGATCCGAAGTCCGTTTCCGTACCGTTTTCCGGATCAATATACGGACCGGAAAACGGAATAAAAGGAACATCGAATACGGATTCGAAACAGTATAAAGAACGCTAAAACGTACCGTTTTCGTACCGTCATGCTGTATATAAAACGGAGTGTACGAATTGAGTGTACGTTCAAAACGTACCGTAAACTGTCCGTCATTTATTTTAAAAACGGAGTGGACTCCGTTTTTAATATACCGTATACGGTCCGAATATGGTCCGTATTCGTACCGTTTTTTTTAAATGGTCCATTTTTATTTTTTTTTTATTTATTTTACCTAAATGATTTCTCCTTTTTTTAATTTTAAACAAAAGTTTGGTTTTATTTTTAAATTTTTTCATTTATAAAGATATTAACAAAAATGGATTAACAATTACATTAAAAATAAACTAGAAAAACAAGATATGTATGAATTAAAAATAAGAAAAAAATTGATTTATAAAAAATGAGGGTATTCACGATCGTTATGATGTGGTTTTAATATTTTGATTTTTTTTTCATTTTATCTCTGGTGTTGTTTAACATCTTCATCATTAAAATTGTCATGAGATCTGCATCTCTATATTTAATTGCAAAAACATCTGAAATACAAGTATATGTTAAAAAAGTGGTACATTTAAAAATAACCAAAAAAATGACCACTAAAAATCTTACATACGTATTCAGCCATTTTTTATTTTATGCAGCCGTTCTCGAGTTATGGAGTGACAATACACTTCTTTTTATATATTTAGATGAAAATGACTAATGTTCAGAAAAATCATCACATCTGGACCAAACGAAAATATTTAAAAAAATTTTTTTTTTTAAAACTATCCTCATTGCATGTTCTACAAAACGTTTTCAGCCATTTTTTATTTTATGCAGCCGTTCTCGAGTTATGGAGTGACAATCAAAATGTTAACTTCTTCTTATATATATAGATGAAAATGACTAATGTTCAGAAAAATCACCACATCTGGACCAAACGAAAATATTTTTAAACAATTTTTTTTTTTTAAACCATCATCATTGCATGTTCTACAAAACGTATTCAGCCATTTTTTTATTTTATTCAGCCGTTCTCGAGTTATGGAGTGACAATCAAAATGTACACTTCTTTCTATATATATAGATTTTATTAGTATTTAATTTTATTAATAAATAAAACTGTTTGATTTTTTTTAAACAAAACACACTCCGGTAATACCGGAAGAAAAACGATAACGGTTGTAACGGAGTTTTAACTGATGAAAATCGGTGTAGTCCGGTTAAACGGCACCGAAACGGATACAGCAAAACGGAGTTAAAACGGATAATTTTCGGAAATTTGAGTAATCCAATTTTACTGTACGTTAATGGTCCGTTTTAGTACAAGCTTCGACGGATACGTCAATTCCGGTCCGTTTTCGTACCGTCAATGCCGGATTCATGAATCCGTTTGTAACGGACAGTCCGTAAAGTTGTTTCTTGGGATCATTACCTTTAACATAATTTCAAAACATAAAATAATGACTTACCGATCATCAATTACATAATGCATGAAATATGAACGTAAAATAATGTTTAAAATATGGTTTTCAAAATCTATATCACATTACTTTTTGATTTTTTTTTTCTAAGCATGATGGTAAAGTTATATATTTTTAACATCTTAAAACTTGAAAAAAACTAAACTTAAAAACTTTCATTACAATAATTCTTTTACATTCATTTAAGCAACTCATTATTATATGCGACGATAGCACAGTTGGTGTAGTTATCGCGTAACAATCAGAGACCCCATGTTCGAATCTCAGCGCGAACACGTTATTTATTTAATACAAAAAAAATTTATTTGTAATCATTTGCATTTAAAATTTTTTTTATGAAAATATATTTATAGACACATTACTTTTACAAGCCCGGTAACCATAAAAGTAACCAGTTACTTTATCCCCTACTAGGTGGACTCGTTACCTATTACTTTTAGACTCATCACCTGTAAAATTCATCAGTGATGTAAGGTGTATTGTAATGCATGGATCCCAATGGCGATACATTACTTTACCCATTATTTGGTAATGTGTGGTTTTGCTAGGATATTTTATGTAGGCTTTTATTAATTTTGGACTTCAATGAAATTGTTTCAAAACTAATATAAGGACGCGGTTCGGTTCATTGGCTTATTTCCAATGCATTTTTCAAGACATTCATGAAGAGTTCTATTAATTCATGAAAACTTGTTAATATTAAAAAATTTAATGAAACAGTTTCATAAATTCTATAAACTCTTCATGGTCGGAATGATTCCTTAGTTTTATGAAGATTTTCATTAATTCTACAAACATTTCATAAACATTGACTTATTGGATAAAGGGTAAATTTTTTTATTTTTAACAAATAATTTTTATTCAATCATTGAATTCAGAATTTAAGAAAACTGACATGGTTTGCAATTTTTTAATATACACCCATTGTAGTTTTATAAAAGTATTACGAACCCCTAATTTTATCTACTTAACTAAAGAGCTTGTGACGAAAATCATCTAAGCTTTAAACTAGACTTAAATTTTATAAAAAAAAAAAAACAGATCTATCCAACTTATTGAATTACCCCCACAATTAAGTAATTTTATTTTATTTTATTAATTAATAATCATATAATTACAAATTATATACTATTATATATACTATGGCTTTCTGCGCGTTGTAGCGAAAACAGTTGGTCTGGTGGGAATCGAACCCACGACCCCCGCACTGATAAGCCAGCACGCTACCAACTAGCCTACCGGGGCGTACATTAAGTAATTAAATATCCATGGCTCATTTTGTTTTTGGGAAAAGTTTTTCTTTATTTATTCATTATTTACTCAAAAAGTGTAGTTGTTGTTTTATTTTTAATTTAAGATTGACAATATTATTTTTGGTTTTGTTTAAATGTTTAAATGTTTTTATTTTTTTTTTTTTTGGTTTTTTGCAAATTGATTTTTATTTTTTTTTTTCATTTAATAATAATTTAATTCTTTTAATTAATATAGATCAATATTTGGTAGTACAAGAATTAGTAAAAAAAAAATATATAAAATCGAAATATAAAATGTTAAAAAAATTAAAAATGACTGTAAAAAGACTTCAAAATTTATAAGGAAAAATGACAGTTTTGAAGAGAGGAAGAGGTAGAGAGAGAGAAAAATAACTGTTCATAAAAAACAAAATTACCTTAAAAATTGATTCTATTCCCTGAAAAATTAATCAATAAAGGTAAATTTTAATTAAAAAAAAATTTAAATTAGTGAATAAACAAATTTTTATAGATTAATTTTGCCATCGAAACAAAATCGTAAATTTTAAAGGTAATTTAAGTTTATTTTTTTTTGGAGATCGAAGAATTAAAAAAAAAATTAATTATTTAAAAATAAAGAGCAAAAATTTATAAAAATAAAAAATTATTTGAAAAGCATTTAAGAAAAAAAAAGTTAAATAATGACTAAGAATTTGATTTTCCTTTTGGGAATTTATTTTATTTAATCGGCTTTATGTATTCTTATTACGCAAAAGAAAATGTTTATTAAATATTGATAAAATATCAACTTACATGTTTACTTAAAATTTTGGTAAATTCACTTAAGTTTTTGTATAAGTTATACAAAAACTTCAGGTTAAGCCTATTTTATTAATATTTTGTTAAACAATTTTTGCGTGTAACAATTTCAAGATTTTCTTTGGATTTTTGATAAAAACTTCAAAAAACTTTAAAATTTCCAAAATCTTTATCTTTTAAGAAAATTTACCAAGTTTTTTTCTATTTTTAATTAAAAACTTGGTATACTTAATTTTTTTTTTCATTAGATTAGATCCAATTTAAAATTAATATTTTGTTAAACAATTTTTGCTTGTAAAATTTTCAAGATTTTTCTTGAATTTTTTGTAAAAACTAGGATTTTAGCTTAATAGTTTTCTTTTGACTTTAATATGAAAAACGTCGGAAAATTTACCAAGTTTTTTTTCTTCAAATGTTTACTTAAAACTTAGTAAATTTTTCCAAGTTTTTGCATAATTTATACAAAAACTTAGAGTGCAACCTATTTTACTAATATTTTGTTAAACTAATTTGTAGAGTTAAAATTTCAATACTTTTCTTGAGTTTTTGATAAAAACTTTTGACATAAACTTGCAAAGCAGACAAGAAGTGGTTACAACTCAGCGCAAATAGCGTTTTTTAATTTTTAAATTCCATGATTATGGTTAACTACGTTAACCGAAATATCGGAAATAAACATCTAAAAATTAGAATTTAAAATTTAAATACTTGTGTTTTTATTTAATAATTTTAATATTGATTCATGACCTTAAGCCAAAAAAATCCTAATCACAAGTTACAACACAGGTCAACAAAAATAAACTTTTCAACTTTGAAATTTTCAAAATAATTTTCTCTTAAAAAGTTAAAAGTTTTTCATTTTTTTTTTGACTGAAATATACAAAATTTTGGTAACTTTACCAAGATTTATTTATAATTCTTACTTAAAACTTGGTAAATTTTTTAAGTTTTTGCAAAAACTTTTTTAAACCATTTTTGCGTATTATGATTTCAAGATTTTTTTAGTATTTTTGGTAAAAACTTTAAAGAACTTTGAAATTTTTAAAATCCTTAGCCGATTTTCAGCATAATGATGTAATTTTTACTTTTTTTAAGGGTAGTAATTATTAAATAACAAATCTTTAAAACTGAAGTGCTTAATATAACAATATTTTGCATGTTTTTTGTTTTTAAGTTTTCTATTAATTTAAACTTTTTTCTTTTAACTTGTTGAGTTTTGTAGATTTAATTATTTTTTATTAGATTTTTTTTCTTGTAAAATAAATTTGATCAGTTTTTTTTTTTAATGTAATTATTTCAATTTGTTTAAGTGCAAATTTTTTTTAGGGAGTTACGATTTATATCAATTTTTTTCTTAAAGGTGCATAGTGTTTTTTTCTTGTTAAGTTAGAAAAGAAACTTAGGTTATAAGGGTTAAAATCTATTTTGTTAATGTTATAAATTGTATGTCTAATAAATTAATTAATTCCATTAATTAATTCACTTTATTTAAAAACTGGTAATTTGTATAACACATTGGCGCCCAACCACTGGCTTTTATACGGAAACTTTTACAGCAATAGCTTAAAATTTTTTAAATAAATTTTATAATAAGTTTTTCATAATTTATAACATTAACAGAATTGCATATTTTTACATTAATGTAAAAATCCCTTAAGAACAAAATAGGAATAAAGCGTTAAAAAAATCATTTAGTTCTAATTAATCATTTTGGCAAGTTTTTTTTTTTTTGGTTTTTTGTTAAATAGTTGCTAATAAATAATTGATTTTACTTTTCTTTCAATTGTTTTAAACTGTGTCTCATATTGGAATTGTTTAATTTATGAAGTAATTTTTTTAATTAATGATTTTTTTTAAGTACTCAAGCTCTTATTTTTTGTTTTATTTTTAATAAATTGAATAAATTATTGATTTTTTTTTTATTTAAAGCTGTTTTGAATCTAACATGAGAGTTTGGATTTTGTTTTTAAATCTAAAATTCAAACTCCTATAAAAGCCAACATAAAAACTTAATACATTTTGTTTTTGCTTAAACAAAAAAATAACTTAAAATTAACAATAATAATTTTTGATATTAATTATGCAACTTTTTTTTTTCTGACAATTTGTAATTTTTTTTTCATCATAATGGACTTGTATAATTTTTGTTTTTTGCTTTAAACCTTAAATTTAAAATTGTTTTTTTTTTTGTTAATTTTTTAAATCATTTTTTTTATAATTTTTTTTTATAATATTTTTTTAATATTATTTTTTTTTTTTAATTTCTTTTGTTTCATTATTTTTAAGACAATTGCTAAATTTGTTTTATTTTCCTTTTTAAGTTTATCTTTTAAAAGATTTCCTTTTTAATCCCAAAAAAAAAAAAATATTTGTGTGTGTTTTTTTATTTCAATATTCAAAAATTGTTTCTTTTTATTCAACAGGTTCCTTATCTTTACGAGTTTTATGTCCCCGGAAAGAGGCTTGAATTTTGGTAGCAGCTTTATTCAATTCTGGATCATTTAGATCGATATCCAATTCCTCAGCCACCTTTTTGGTAATTTCTTCTATATCCTCATCTTCGGGTTCCTCCTTAGTCACCAATTTACGTGACAAATGTCCTCGGAATGTAGCCTGGATTTTTAAAGCAGCATCACAGAGTTCTAAAATAAAATAACAAAGGTAAGTGTAATTATTATTAAGATAAAAAATACTAAAATATTTTAAATTAAAAAGAATTAGCAGTTTTTTAAAAAATGTGCTAAAATTCGCTTTTTGACTTTGAAACTGTACTAAAAGGAGCATTAAGTATTTGAAAGTATAAAACACTGTAACAGCATATTTGCTTTACAATTGTTCTAAAAAGTTTTCAATTTATTTTTTGATCAATGGTTATAATCTTTAATTTCAAGCTCATATATTAGTTCTCATGTAGTGAGTAAACTAGTTTATATGAATGTTTGATGTTTGGCATGGGATTGTTACCGCTTTCAAAACGTGTTCTGATGATGTGAACCTGAAAGGGTCAACTAATAAATTTGAAAACAAAAAACTCTATAGATTATTTGTTAGGACAATATCCTAATAAAGAAATATAGAGTATGGCCACGAACTTGAATAATTTTCATTGTTCTAAAAATATATATAGTTTGCTTCAAATGTACGAAAATTAGCAGCCTTTCCTATAAAAAATTCTAAAGCAAGTTCATTTTTTTAAAACTGTAACAGTTTTAATAACAGTGTTCTAAAAAAATATTACCTCATTTTTTTGTGGAAATGTATCAATAATGTTGACTTTTGTTTAATTTGTAAAAGTGTACTAAAAATAAAGTTCAAAAGTGTACTAAAAGTATAATTAAAATTGAATTAAAATATAAAGTACTGATCTCTAAAACATTTAATTTTTTTTTTTTTTTTTTTAACTTATTAGATAAAATTGTATTAAATTATATATAATTTGATCTTATTTGATAAACCCATTTTTCGAATCAAATTATATGAGATAAAATCCCGTGAGATATTATGAGATCAGCTTATGTATACGACACCATATTTCGTCTTAGATGAGATGTGATGTTTAGTTATATGTGATACTATATATAATCATATATGATTGTATCTGAACTTTTTTCGTCAGGATATGTAGTAATATATTTTATTGTTTTGACCGTTATTTTTACTAATATTACAGTTAATTTTTTAATAGTTGATAATAACTACTATTTTTTAGTAATTTTTATTTTTATGCGTTTTATGTTTTCATCACCTTTTTAATTACATATTTAGTTGTTTGAAGTGTAATTTTTAGTCTTTTCTACCTTCTTAATTTCCTCAGTGTACTATAAATTCAAGTTTTATTTTATAAATATCTGTTTAAAAGGATTGAATGGCTCCTTATTTTGTTTTTCTAAAATTTAAATAATAAAACCCTCACAAAATGTATAAAATTTAAATATTTAATATGAAATACATTTATATCAAAGACTATAGCGGTAGAAATGGTATTAAAATTTTCTTTATTTTCCCTCTTTTGTTTGTTCAATGAAAGAAAAACTCAAACAAATGTTCTTATCTTATGCAAATTAAATGCTTTATTATCTTCAATTCTATTTTTTTTTTTATTAGTGGATTAGCAATGAAAGCATATTTCTAGAAGCATTAAAAGTATTAAGAAGACATGGATAAAAAACGTTAAATAAAACAAATTTTTACATAATAGTTATACACTCAAAAAAGTTTTATCGTAGAATCTACTGAAAATTACAGTTAAAATAACTGAAATTTCAGTTAAAAATGCGATAAAGGTAATTACCGTTAAAATAACTAAAAATTTAGTTGCATTTAACTGTTGAAAAACAACTAACAAATGTAGTGAAAACAACTAACAATGTCGTAAAAACAACTGACAACTGTAAAAATTTTTGAAAACTACTGTTTTTTAACAGTTATTTATATTCAAATATTTTTTTTTTTTCAACTACAATAAAAATTTGTATTTTCTACATCCTTCTTATAATGCCAAGTCAAAATTCCAAACGGTATTCCAGTTATAACGTGAACTATTCTAATTATTATTTGCAAACTATGAACATATCAATAATACAAGGGCGGATCAATAAGTCCGTGACTTTTTGAATGAAACACAGTTTTTTTTTGCAAAAAAAAAGAAATATTTTTCAACATAATCTCCTTTAAGCTCAATACACTTAGTCCAACGTTTCTCCAATTTTTGTATCCCTTCTAAAAAATAGGATTTTTCGAGGTCCATAAAATAGGCATTTCTTGGTCATAAGGGCTCGTTTTTTTCCTCATTAATGCGGTCCAATAAGTTGGCGTAATATTCGCCGTTTATTGTTTTTCCCTTTTTAAGGTAATCGATGTGGATTATCCCGCGTACATCCCAAAAAACTGTTGCCATCACCTTATTGGCCACGATTACGTTTATGGTCAATTGAGAGCAAACGTGGCACCCATTTAGCAGACATCTTTCTTAAATCCAACAGATCATTTAAAACCGAAACCA
This sequence comes from Delia radicum, assembly GCA_021234595.1. Classification (NCBI taxonomy): domain Eukaryota; kingdom Metazoa; phylum Arthropoda; class Insecta; order Diptera; family Anthomyiidae; genus Delia; species Delia radicum. The sequence goes on along the minus strand of CM037855.1, from coordinate 33,563,839 downwards.
CACTGCCATATGAAATGCATATGGCATCAACAATCTCACGCACTTTTACTCTTCGATCGGCCAACACCATATCGTGGATTTTTTCGACATTTTGAGCTCAATTGGCCGTCCAGAACGTTCAGCGTCATTTGTACTTGTGCGACCACAACGAAAGTTAGTAAAACACTTTTTTTTTATCATTGAAATCGATTGTGCAGAGTCCCCATAGTATTTATCAAGCTTTTCCTTGGTGTGATTGACGATTTTTTTTCGCAAAAAATAATGTTTAATAAGCACTCGAAATTCCTTTTTTTCCATTTTTAAAAAAATCCACAAAGTTGTTTGTTTTGAACAGCTGTTAAACGCAAAGTAAATGACGGAACTTGCTCAAAATTTGAGAGTAGTCTATTCTCTAGTGGTACTTGATGGGAGCAGTGTTACATTTCATATAACTACGAGGGAAGTTTGAAAAGTCACGGACTTATTGATCCGCCCTCGTAATCAATAAATAAATAAAAAAATAATAACCAAGAACAAGAACTTCATGCATTTAAAAAGTGTATTTTAGGCGCATTATGCATTCAATATCTGAAAGTATGCACTAAAAATTAAAAAAAATGCACTTAAACTTTTTTTTATTAAAACCACAAACATACAAATGAAGAATAAAGTTTTATTTAGTCTCTTCAAAATATATAGAGATTAAACACATATTATTTAAATCAAGTTTCAAACGGAAAATTTAAACTATTTGTTCCCAAAAGCTGTTTAACAAAGAAAATTATTGCTCAACGTCGACGGTTGTGATCAGTGCAAGTTTAAGCGATGTTAACCCTCTAACGGGTAAGGCTGCCTCAGGGCAGTCTTCATAAAATTTACCACAAATGCGCCAAATGAGTGTTTTATACATATAAATTAATATATTCCGATAGAAAACTAAATTTGCTAAATATTTTGCCAAGAAATTTTTCGTGTGCCGTCCACGGCTTGGATGCGAGAAAGCTTCAAAATCAAAATTTCGTAAAATTTAAAAAATTAATTATTTTTGAAAAAAAAATATAGTTTTCAAAAATCTAAAAAACCAATTTAAGTTGACTAAAAACTCTTTATAAAAAAGTATAAGTAAGATTGAAGCTTTTTCTTTAATAATAAGTCCTTACTTTAGTCCAAGGACTCACAGGATTTTTATCAGGATTCCTCAAACGACATCATCTTAACTTATAAACTAATAGACGGATTTTTATGAAATTTGGCAGAAGGAAGACATTAAGAATTAATAGCAAAGCGTTGAAGTTTGAACAATATGAATTGAAGTTTCGACACATTTTCGCCTAATTTCGCTTTTTCCAAAAAGCGAAAATATAAATAGGAGCAGAAAGTATAATTAAAAGTTATGTTTTTACTAAAAACCAGAGATGGTAGGCAATGCCGCCAAAATATTGTCGTTATCCATTAAAAACCCTTTCAACTGACTATCGTTTTCCTTAAAATACCGTTACCGTAATAATTAAAATACCGTTATCCGTAAAATACTGTTACCGATATAACTGAAATACCGATATCCTTAAAATACCTTTACCGAAATAACTAAAATAGCGTTATCGCTAAAATACCGTTACCGAAATAATTGAATTAGCGTTATCCTTAAAATATCGCTACCGAAATAATTTAAAATAACGTTACCCTATTAATTTAAGTTGAGATCAGAAAAAATTATTCTCTAAATAATCGATGTATATGGTACATTCTTTGTGAACAGGACACCACCCCTGGCTTTTCCTGAAAATTTATCAATTTATCCGCCATTTTGAATTTTTAAAATCTGATTTCAGTTTTGTATTCCTCGACCTCTAAAACTTTTAGAAAAAAAATATTTTATATAATTCGATGATTTTGTAAAAAAAAATATCCGCCATATTGGAGCCGCCATTTTAAATATTTCAAATCTGATTTCAGATTCGTACTCAGCGACCTACAAAGCTTTCCAAGAAAATATTTGATACGAAAACGATTACTTTCCAAAAAAAATTTCGCCATATTAAATTTTTAAAAAATATTTCATATAATTCGATGATTTCCTTAAAAAAATTATCCGCCATATTGTCGCAATCAGCGACAACTAAAAGTTTCCGAAAACATATTTTATACAAATTCGACTGTAAAACAAAAATCATCCGCCATTTAAATCCGCCATTTTAAATTTTGAAAATTCCATTTCAGATTCGTCGTATTTAGCCACACCAAAAACTTTACCTTTAATAATATATAACAAAACCGATCACAATTTAAAAAAAACATCCGACATATTGGATCCGCCATTTCGAATTTTAAAATTTTAATCAGCGATCATAAAAACTATCAAGTTACAATTTTGAAGCAATTTCTAAAACTTTTTTAGATCATCCGTCATATTGGATCTGCCATTTAGAATTTTAAAAATCTGATGCCATGCGCAAATTTCAAACCGATTCATTACTTTGTTTACAAATGGAAGCTGAACCAAAAGTGAGTAAAGGAGCTTTTTTTTGCCATTTTTAGTGCCCTAATTGATAGGAGCAGACCATTTCCAAAAAAAATGACGGTATTGGGAACTTGCTTTGTAGCCTTCATCAATAATTTAAAAAGAATCTTAATATAATTTAATTTTTCTGAGTTCTGAACAATTAAGCATATTTTTTTCTACGAAATTTAAGGTTTCTTTTTGTAAAAATGCTACTTTTTTGTTTTCACTTTTTGTTCAAAGTCTATTTGTAAACAAAGTAATGATCCGATTTCGCTAATAATTTATATACATTATCTTTCGATTTTTTAAAAGATAACTTGATTAAAAAAAAAGTTCACTTTTAAACATAAAAAAGTTATAAGTGATAATCTGTGTTAGGATTTATTCGATCTCACTCACACAATATGCACTAACAAATCGATGCAATTTTTACGCAAATACTATGATTCGCAATGATATTTTGTTTACCCCGTTCTAACACTTAATGAAAAGAACATGCATTTCCAGGAAAGTCCGGTCCCTGAGAATAAAACAGATAAATTAAACGAACATTTTTAAAAACTCGAAATAATCTTCTATTTTTAAATAACTAAACTCAATTAACTATTTACTGGAAAATTACTGTTTTCATAGTTGTTTATTAGAATACTACAATTAACAGTTGCAAAAGTACAGTAATTTTCTTCTGTTGGTTTTTTTAAATAACTGTCAAAATAGTTGTTTTGTATTATTTCATAAAAAAAACAACTGTAATTGGAGTTAAAAACAACTACTACTGTTAAATACACACACACACAGACAAACGTCATGTAGTAACTGTCAAACTTTTTTGAGTGTATAAAAGATAAACACACAACTGTTTTAAAATTCATATTTGAGTTAAAGTTTAAATAAATTTACGATGTTCCTAATGTGAAAATTATACGACAAAGTTTTGTTCAAAGTAAATTTAGAATTTCATTTGAACAAACATTTTTTGGCAAAAGAAACTAAACATGTTTTATTTTCTGGTATTAAAAAATTCTTTGTACTTTTACATAAATAATTATTTTAGTTAAAGAAAAAAAAAAAAATAACAAAAGAAATAATAAAAAAATTACCTTGAAAAGTAATTTTTAACTACAGTTTAACAATAAAAGTGTTTTTTTATGCTGTTTATATTGTCGGAAACGGAAGTTTGTTTTAAAGCCATGTTACAAAAAGGAAAGGAATGGTTTATTTTCATTTTTTTCAAATTACTACAAAACAATTGTCACGTTTTTGCACGTTACATTTTATTTATTTTTTGTTTGTTTGGTATTACTTTAGAATACAATGTGTAAATATGTATAAACCAACAACAGAAAAATGAAAGGCTTAAGGGCCAACTATCAACATATTGCACAATGTAATGTAACAAAAAAAAAATGGTAAAAATAACAACAGAAATAAGGCAGAAATGATTATGATGATGTATTAAGGTAAAATATATTTGTCGAAATGTATTGTCCCACTAAGAATATTCATGTAAGTCATTCGGCTAGTAAAAGGTAGTAGTTGTTTTACATGTAATTGTAGTAATTTTTCTATGAGAAAATTAAAATCTACAGTCATTGCAAAAAATAGCTTAACAAAAATACTGTACTTCAGTAACAGTTGTTTTGAGTAGTTATTTTAGTATTTTAATAAACAACTACCAAAGCAGTAATTTTTGCAGTAAACAGTTAATTTTGGTTAGTTATTAAAAATAGAGGATTATATCGAGTTTTTAAAAATTCTCGTTTAGTTTATATTTGTTATTATTGATATGTTTATAGTTTGCAAATCATAATTATAAAATTTCATTGCATCTCCACGTCAGTACTGAAATAGCGTTTGGAATTCTTATTTTGCATTTTAAATAGGATATATATTTATTTGGGTGTCCCGAATAGGACACGTTTTCGAATTAGTTGAAGGAATATCACCCAATTGATGCATATTAAAGAACTGAATATGGAAAAAATAAGTAAACAATTTTTGAAGTGGATCTTAATTTCCCTACCAGCGATTAAAGCTACCGACTGTAGTGCATTTTAACCAAAAAAAGTTTCCAATTTTTTATTCGAAATATGGCTCAAAAGTTTCTTAAGTTTTGGCTTATTACTAGAAAAATATTTTTAAATTTTCTGTAGAGTAATTTTGGTATTACGAGGGCGGATGAACAAGTCTGTGACTTTTTGAATGAAACACAGTTTTTTTTTTTGCAAAAAAAAAATTATTTTTCAACGAAATCTCCTTTTAACTCAATACACTTAGTCCAACGTTTCTCCAATTATTGTATCCCTTCCAAAAAATAGGATTTTTGAGGTCCATAAAAAAGGCTTTTGTTCGATCAATAATTTCATCGTTGGAGCTAAATCTCTTTCCACCGAGCCATTTCTTAGGTTTGGAAATAGGAAATAGTCACTGGGGAATAAATCCGGAGAATATGGCGGATGAGGTACCAATTCGTAGCCCAATTCATGGAATTTTGGCATTGAGACTGCACATGTGTGAACCCGTGCATTATCTTGATGAAAAAGAACTTTTTCTTGGCAATATGGGGTAGTTTTTTTTTAAATCCTCGTTAAATCGGTCCAATAAGTTGGCATAATATTCTCCGTTTATTGTTTTTCCCTTTTGAAGGTAATCGATGTGGATTATCCCGCGTGCATCTCAAAAAACTGTTGCCATCACCTTATTGGCCGACAAAATTACCTTGGCCTATTTCAGAGCCGTTTCACCCGGAGAAACCCATTGTTTAGACTACTGCTTGGTCTCCGGAGTGTTGTAATGGATCCATGTTTCATCCACAGTTACAAAACGCCGCAAAAACTCATTCGAATTGCGGTTTAAACAACTCCAAACAATCCTTTGATGTTGTTACACGATTGTACAAATATGTTGTATATCAATTACAATTTATGTTGTATATCAAATTAAAGGTAATTTAATAACCTTTCAAATGCGACCTTGATGAGTTGCCTACCTATAATACTTACAATTAAGTAAGTACAACTTTGTAAATTTTGACATTTTTTTAGGATTTTCAAGACCAAATATTTCCGGATCCAGAAGTGCCAGTGCCCTCAAACGTTGCACTTATTTTAGTTCTGTAATAATCTGTCTTCCTACGAAAAATCATAAAATTTGGAGAAGGTAGTGTACACCCATTGGTTGATTTGACATGGAATTACCCATATACAACCCTTTTTTTGCAATAAGAAAAAGGAAACATAAAAATCTACCGAAGATATGTGTTTGTCTTTCGCTTTAGTCTGTCTACCTACTGCATATTTGTTTGCAATTTGACCACACTTGAATATTGATCTCTATAAACATTTAGTTTACACATTTAATCTTTATTAAATTTAAATATTTTATTTTGTCTTTTATTTAATTAATAGACAATTACTTTCACAAGCCGGTGACGACGCAAAATTTTAGTTGTTTTAATCCACAATTTTGTTTTATGTATGAAAAACAGAAACAAAAATCTTCCATGTTTGACTTTTTATGTCTTACTAGAGTTGTACTTTTTAGTATAATTTTCCTCGTCACTACTACATCGTGGCACGCCGCGACATCTAATTCATTCTGTGTATATCTTCCAATTACAATTTTTTTTTAGCAAAATTAATTAGTAAAACATTAGTGAAATATTAGTAAGACATTAGTTTAAAACAGTTAAGTGCTGAATAGGTATAACTAAAATTTTAGTTTAAAACATAATTTTAGCAAAAATTTTGCTGAAAAATAGTATACCTGATTTACAAGATGTTTTACTAACTTTTCTACTAACTTATTTTTTTGTTTTTTAGCCTTGCCATCCGAAATTGTATCAAAACACAGAGTTATTTGCAACTGCAAACAATTAGATTAAATAATGGTTTAATCTACTTGTTTAGTGCTTGATTAAGCAGTTAATCCCATTTTAAGTATATTAACTTTTCTGTCTAAATTCCCTAATAGGCTTTTTTATATTTTTAAATAATTTTTGAAAAAGGTCCCATCAAAAAGGGTAATCGATTAATTTTTTCAACTAATTGTTTGTCAACTCTGGAAAACAATCTTCCAAAAATGTTTATTCTCGATTGTAGTCAAAGTGTTAAATAATTTTAAGGTTTTTAAATCACTTAATTATCTTAATCCAGCAAAAAAAAAAATATAGCCTTTTAAAAGTACTGGGTCAAAATAGCAACACTGTGTCAATAATGAGTTAATAGATCTATGAAACCATAGATTCTATGAAAAGCTTCAATGGACGAGTTCCAGTGACAATTTTAATTAAAACTTTGAAGAAATTCACAATGCCATATAAAAGCATAAAAAAATATCCAATTTTCGACCTCGACCCCCTTCAATTTTAAATAAACTTTGTATGGAACTTACATATAATACTTACGGATACTAGTTCCTTACGGGTAGTGTGGTCTCTTCAAAACGGAGTCGCTTTTTGACTCTACTTGATGCTCACGACTAGCGTGAGCTCCCACTTAAACCAACCAACCAACTACATATAATATGGGAAATTCCTGGGCGACGGACGCGACATTCGCACACTTTTAGTCGAGCCAAAAACAATAAAGGAATATAAAAATGCGGTATATATCCTCAGTGTATTGAAGCAAGGAAGAGCACTAAATTTGAGTATAAACATGGGGCAGAATCAATAATGTAGTAAAAAGATATAAGCAAATATCAGCGAGAAACGAACGCGGCAAATATAGAAGTTATTTGAAACGGTAGTTCTTAATAACATTTTTCATAACATAAAAACCCCTCTATTGTTAAAATGTTTAACAACAAAATGTTAGCTTATGATGCTCTTGACCCACATGTTTCAAACAAAAATAACAACAATTTAAATTAAAATATATTTGTTTTTGCAGAAAATGGTTGTAACAATTTTCCTGACAACTTTCTATTTTAACTGTTCCTAGAAAACTTGGTAATTTAGAAAATATAAGTCTATGTTTGAATTACTCACACACACACGTTTGTAAAGTTAAAATGTCAGTAATTATTGTGTTTGTGTTGGTACTATTTGTTTAGATGAGTGTGTATAGCAAGCAGTAGATACTTGAACACCATGATAAATGTATGTTTAGGAAAACAAAAGTTATAAGTTAAAGTATGGCAAACATTTATTACGTGTTAGTACGTGTACGTGAGTGTGTGTATGAGTATTGCTAACATTGTGTCAAGTGTGATAAGAGAATTCTGTATTTGACACAAAACCGTGACAAACGGAAACTGACACAAATTAACAACCAAACCATGTTTTAACGTCTAACACATAAAACAGGTAAATGTTTAAAATATTGCAAAATTGTTTAAATTCGTGTTATACTTACCAACATATAAGAAACGAAATTTTTTTGGAAAAGTCCATATAAGGGTTCATTTCGACTTTCTTTTGGAAAATCAATAACCAAAAGGAGTAATTCCATTTAATATCACCGTGAAATTAATCGATGTTCTCCGATTTTGATAAAATTTTGTGAGTGTGTACGGTAGTGAACGCAAGTATTAAAAAAACATTTTTTTTGGAAAACTCTGGCAACCCTATATCTTCAAATTGTGTGGCACGACTTCATTTAAAAGGTCATAACTTTTTTCGACAAATTTTTTGCATAAGAACGACTAGGTTTTGGCGTATAAAAAAAAAATAAAAAAAAAAATACATTTTACACATTTTTTAGAAATAAAAATTTTTGAAAAAAAACTTTAAAATGAATTTTTAGAAAAAAAATCCTTTTTTTAATTTTTAAAATTTTTATAGAAATAGCTACACATGTGTTCTAAAAATGTAGAAGTATGTACACCAGAAAATGTGTATTTTTTTTTTTTTAGTTGTTGCTATTAAAAAACTACTATTACTATTGAGAAAAAACACATTTTCTGGTGTACATGCTTCTACATTTTTTCTGATATCTCACTAAGTAAGGAGCTTTCCACTCTGAAATTCAGGGTGTTTAGAACACATGTGTAGCTATTTGTATAAAAAAATTATTTTTTTCCAAAAATTGATTTTAAAGTTTTTTTTTTATCAAAAATTTTTATTAAAAAAAAAATGTGTAAATTTTTTTTTATTTATTTTTTGATAACCCAAAACCTAGCCGTTCTTATTCATAACAAAAATTTGTCGATATTTTTTACACATCAAAAGTTATGACCTTTTAAGTGAAGTCCCTACCTCCCAATTTGAAGCTATAGGGTTGCCAGAGTTTTAAAAAAAAATCTATGATACGTAGCGCGTTTACAAATTTTTCCTGCAGCGTTATCTTCGAAAACACAAATACATCGAAATTACAACAAAATAAATTTTTTTGATAAAATCACAAAATGAAAAAACTTTACTCAGCGAAGCCGCTTAACTGCCTATCAGTTAGGAGAAAAGCCATAAGCCCGACCATAGGCCGGTTACACAGAAAAACTTTACTCAGCGAAGCCACTAAACTGCCTATCATATAGGAGAAAACCCCTAAGCCCGGCCGAATGCCGGTGCCTCAGAAAACTTTCCTCAGCGAAGCCGGGCTTTGGACGGACTGGAGGAGAAAACCCTTAAGCCAATACATTTTGTACTATCACCTCCACGCGGTTATCCCTGGATAATGCCAATGATATCAACTAAAAAGTCATAATTTCAAGTAAAATTGAACATTTTAACACTAAATTTTACAAAAATAATCAAAAAAAAAAAACATTAAAAAAACTTCCTCCTCATTTTTGTACCTAAAATATACTTAAAATAGCTCTAGAGGGCGCTAAGTATCATGGATTATAAAAATAAAATCATTTTCGAAATCTTGAGGAAATTTCCTTAAATTTGAGTACCCATACTTATATGTTTCTACGAATACCGGTTTTTTGGGCCGGGGCACCTGGGGATAGATATATATCGCACTTGATCAACAAGAGTGTATTATTAACTCAAAATTTTTAAAATATCACTTTTTTCAAGAAATCAACTAACAACATCAATATCTATCTATTGTAAAAATTTCAACGTATTCCGATTACTATTTCATCTCAAAAACCACTTTTGATACCATTTTCATGATAATGTAGTGATTACCTTTATTTCAACAAAAAGGTATTATTTCGAGTTAATACAAAAGTTCAAATAGAAATGAATCGTATATTTTCATAAAAAAGGTATTATTTTGATGTGAGCCTTTATTTATGTTAAAAATAATCAAACTGTTAGGTCTGTCAAAAAAACAGAGTAGTATTTGGAAGATGACAAAGCCAATTGTGACAATTTTTTGTTGTTGTTTTTGTTTTTTTCTTTGATATTTTAAATTTTGAATCTCGCTCCTAGACGAGGACAAGAAATTCTCATTGAGTTTGTGATTTAACATAACAAATATCTCTAGAAATTCTAATAACAAAGTCCCCTGAAGATTTCCTTGGGCAGGAATGAAATCCGGATAGGGACACGCCTACATCAGATTGCTTTTCACAATTTGTTAAATAAGTTTTGGGACTTTAGCATATTTAATTACTATAAATGTTTTATTTATATTTGGTTGTATTTTGAGTTGATACTGTTTTGTTGATAAAATTTGTTTTATTCTATAAATTTAAATCGATAAAATTTCAAAAAAATGGTATTAACTCAAAAAATTGATTTTTTTTGCAATGAGTGGTAAATTTACAACAAAAACAATGTATATATATTTTCAAATGGAATTTGCTTATTATGATATGTTTGAATTTTTAAATTCTGTTAAAATGTAGCCATAAACAGTTTTTTGACTCTACTGAAAATTTTAAAATTTTGAGTTAATACCCTCTTGTTGATCAAGTGCGATATAGAAGATCGAAAAAAAATTTCTTTCTTAATTCCAGAGTGATATTTTTCATTCTGGGGTCATATTTTCATTTTTTTTTTTAGAGGAACGCCCCATAATGTGCAGTTTTGACAAAGTTTTTGCTAATTCTATAGCGTAAAATGGTATTTTCAATTAACTAAAATTCACATGGAATATAATTAAAATTTTGTAAAGTTAACAGATTTTTTTTTGCTGTTCTTATTTTATTAATATTTAGCAAAAAAATCTGCTATATTTAGCAATTTTTTCTGCAAAGTAATTTTTAACTAATTTTTAGTAGCTTTTTCTGCTATTTTAACAGCTTTATTTCTATGAGTGTAATATTACCACTAGAGGGTGATTTAAGGCAATCAAAATTAGAAAAATTACGTGTCCTTAATAAGTTAATAGGCTAAATACAAAAAATCTTGTATAACATGAATTCTAAAATGTTTTGAAATAGGTATATTATACCAGTTTAAGAGTTTAAGAGTTAGTTTAAGAGGTTTCAATGCCACCTAAGCGTATAATTAATATTTATTCTCTAGTTTAAGAGGTTTCAATGACATCTAAGCGTATAATTAATATTTATTCTAAGAATTACTTATACGCACTGTAGTCCGTTTAAAGCACTTTCGAATTAATATATAAATTTAATACTTGCATTTCATTAAGCCTTTTTCATTTAATTTGTAAAAAAAATAGCAATTATTACATTTTATTTTTTTTTTATTACATTTTATAAAATCACCTAAACGTATGAGTAATATTTTGTTATAATAAATAGTTTTCAAATTTAATTAAAAGCTATTGCAAAAATGTTAAGAGGTTTAAAACATAATACAATCCCAGCAAAACATCGGCAATAGGTTGGTATTACGGAACATATTACCAGGCAATAAGTTAAAGTCCTTAGCCATGCATTACTTCGCAACGTTTGGTATTTTATACCATATTTTATTAGTAATACCAAATTCACACATAGAGAAAAAAAGTGCCAACCGAATTGAAAAGTGTATTTAACTGGTAACAACTTATGAATTCAGTTAGTACAACGATATTTACCAGAGACCGAAAATAACAGTTATTCCGAAAACTTTAACTCAAAAACTCTCTATGTTAGAGTCAACGGAGACGTATACTATTATATATCAATCGATTCGTATTGAAGTTTTCTTTCAGAATCTATTGTGATCTTAAGAAAACGATCTCAACTCCACAGTTAAGAGTTAGTTTTCAACGAAAAAATAAAAGGTCGGATGAAACTGTTAAGAGAGTCTTATTTTGCCTTCATTAAACAAAACTATTTTGAGGAGTTTTATTTTTTCCGTCTGAAATAAAACTCTTTTGAGGAGTTTTATTTTTCCCGTCAGAAAATAAAGCTCATTTGATGAGTTTTATTTTGAAACGCATTTAAGGAGTTTTATTTTTACCGTCTAAAAAAAACTCATGTTGTTTATTGACTTTATTTGCTATAATGTGTGTAGTAATTTATTTGTTTAATTTAACGAACATAACTTTTTCTAAACTTTCTGCGGAAAGATTTGACCGCAGGTCGCTCAATACCAATTTAAGAGCAGAGAATGCTCTTTCCACGCTTACCTGGGTTGCAGGTACACACTGTATAATTTTTGCCAATGTATACAAGTACGGATAGTGTATTCTTTTAGCCTCCCAGAACTCAAAAAGTGGTTTATCAATCGATAAGGGCCTTGGAGGAAAATTGTCGATTTCATAGAAAGCTTTTTTTCATCCTCATTTTCACTTCCTTCGCTTTCTTGTTCCCTATCTACATATATAAGAAGTAATACAACAAACATTTAATAATAGGAATCAAACAATAACAAATTAAAAACCAACATGTTTTCATTTTAATGACGATTTTTTCAATTGCAATGCAAGTGATTCGATTACACTGCCTAACAAATTGTAATGATCTGGCAAGCGGCAAGCTTTGAGTGTCAATTTACATAAAATGAGTTTTATTCTCTGACGGAAAAAATAAAACTCTTCAAATGAGTTTTAAAATAAAACTCCTCAAATGAGTTTTATTTTAGACGGACAAAATAAAACTCCTCAAAAGAGTTTTATTTAATGAAGGCGAAATAAAGCTCTCTTCTTGAGGGTTTCATCCGATCTTTTTTTTTACGTTGAAAAATAAGTGTTTTGGATGTTTTTTTTTTTCGTTTTAAGGCACAAAATAACTGTTATAAAGGAACTTTTTTGATATCACTTATAACTGTTACGGTCCCTGATATTTACATTAGATTTCTGAATATTTTGAGTGTGGGAACTAAGATTCAATTGAATTAACCGAACTTTGTTGTAAAAACTAATGTTCAGTTGTACCATGCGACTGAAATTCGTTATAACCGACTTTGAGTAGTAGTTACCAAATTTCAGTTGACAAATATATACGTTTTTCTCTGTGTGCATGTTTAAATGTTTTTGTGGTATAATTAGTTCGTTTCTATGCAAAATTAAATATAATTAAATTTTTACTACAAATTTGGCAATTTTAAAATAATATTCGATTTAAAAATTAAAGAGTGCGCCCCGGTAGGCTAGTTGGTAGCGTGCTGGCTTATTAGTGCGGGGATCGTGGGTTCGATTCCCACCAGAGACACTGGTCTGTTTTCGCTACAACGCGCCGAAGGCTATAGTAGCTAGTGCTCGGTTAGGGTAATACTAGTATATAATTTGTAATTATATAATTTAATTAATAAAAAAATAAAGATTTAAATAAAAAAATGTTGCCAACTCTTTACCTGCAAGTGAAGAGTAACATGTTAACGATGTAAGTACTTACCTCGAATGGCATGCGCTTGTTAAGGGGTTTACTAGTTTTAGATTTAATTTTTTTTTTTTTTTTTTCATATTTGAATAGTTTGAACTAATGAATCAGGGCGGATATAAAACTAAAAAACTTCGATAAGCTCGCCAACTCTACATCAGGTGGTGAGCAACAACTGTGCTAAGCCTTATCATTTCGCGCAATTACAGTGTTGCCATGTTTAAAGCCCTGCATCCTTCACCACTTTTCATCTCTCCACTATCCCCTTTTCAAAGATAGCAACTCATTAACAAATGGGAAGAATTTCCTGAGTGTTGCTTCTCTTTAAAAAAAACTCTTTGCCCTATATTTTATTTGATCAATATTTACTTAAAATGTTTTTTTTTTTCTCAAAACAAGATATTGAAATTCTGGTGCCACTGTGCAGCCTTAACGAGTGTACCGATTTTCAATCGGTTTCTTTTGTTTTGTAGCGGACTACAAAATGAAGTCCCTAACATAGAGATATTTAGTATTTTTTTTGAAAAATAGAAAACTACGATTTTTTGGGTGGTTTTTAAATTATCTTTTCGGGGATGGAACTAATTTTGTTTAATCATCTCATGGCTTACAAATGTTATATGAAACCAATGCAACAAAAATTGTTCCATTTACGCTGTTAAAACGAGAATGATTTAGGTGTCATTTCATTGTCGTGTGTCTTAAAAAAAAACATAATTGATACCCAGAATAATTTTCATTTTCATTGCAAATCCAAAAATTTTCAAATCCGGCTACGTTAGGGCCCAAATAATTTATTCGTGTGTGAAACAAAATTAAAAGTGTTTTGCTCAGATGAGTACCCAAGACTCCACGATGGCACCAGGTTTTGCCTTTTAAAAAAGGGTCTAAAATGAAATGGTTACCAGGGTTGACATGGTAGTCCGAATTCTAAATTATAATTTTTAGAATAATATCTAATAATGTGTTTTTCTATCGCAAAAAAGAGTTTTTTGAATAAATCATTTATTTTTTTTTTTTAAATTGCGTGAAATATTCACGTTTTTATTGATTTCTAAAGCAAGAGTAAATCCCTTAAAGTAATAGGATTGGTAATAGAAAAGTAACACTTTACATTCTTATTACAAAAAGTTTATTTTCCCATCCAAAACTTATAAAAAATTTCATGTGCAAAATTTTAAGTTAAAAATTTTTAAAATTTTTTTAAATTTCAATTTAATTTCCAATATAAAAAAATTAAATTTCCAAAAAAAAAAAAATAAAAATAAATTATTACAATGAAAATTATTCAAGTTCGAGGCCATACTCTATATTTCTCTATTAGGATATTGTCCTAACAAATAATCTATAGTTTTTTTTTTCAAATTTATTAATTAACCACTTTCAGGAATGTGTTGATAGATCTATTTCGGGAATTTTCTAGGTTCCCATCATCAGAACACGTTTTGAAGGAGGTAACAATCCCATGCAAAACATCAAGCATTCATATAAACTAGTTTTCTCACTAAATGAGAACTAATATATGAGCTGGAAGTTAAAGATTATCACACTCAGGGAACTTCAAATTTAAAAATATGTAGTTGTTTGGGTTGTAATACAATTTCTTTACTTTTAATGTAAATGTCAGTCATTTGTAGAACAAATTAAATTTTTGACTAACCTTGTAGTTCATTTAAAAAAAAACAACTCACATCAAATGACTGTTTTATGATTTTACATTAATTTTTTACAGTTGTTTTTTGTTATTTAAAAAAATAAATGTTTGTTTATTTTTTACTACCTTGTGGTTCATTTTTACTACAATTGTTAGTCATTTTTTGAACGTTAAAAAAAAAATTACAATGTTAGTTGAATTTACTGTAATGTAAGTCGTCCTTTCTTTAAATGAAATTACATTTGTTTTCAACTACATTTGCAGTGGTCTTTACATACATAGTATTCTAAGTGTACCTATAAAAACTACAAATCTTAAAATTTTCTACTTCACTGCTTAAATATGGACACAAAAAAATATTGCGCTAAATATTTTATTCATTGTTTTTTTTTTTAAATCCACAAAATTCTTACTTGAAGAACTTTTCAAAATATTTTGTTTGTTTATGGTAGGAATTTGTTCCTCCGTAAAGTTATGTGAACATTAAAAACGCACATATTTAGTTTCTTTTTTGGTTGTTTAAAGAAAAAAAAATATAGTTTTAACAGAGAAAACCTAACTTATACTATAAACATTTATTTAACGTGCTTTAAATCACATGCACACACACATACACATTTTTATAAACATATAACCACACTTCCTTTCCTTTTAAGTTTTATGTTTGTAAAGATAAAAGGTATATGAATGTGCAATAGGCAATCCCTTAAAAAACGATTTGTTGATTGTCGTTCATTACACGCCCCCCACACCCAGTTTTATTGCAATTGCTTTCAAATGGAAGAAATTGGCCCATTTGCAAAAAATAGTGTATTTTTATTAAAAATTCCCAAAATTCGAAGTTTTGAAAAATAAAATTTTTTAAAGTGTACCATTTAGGAAGTAGAGTCGTCGAGAAAAATCAACTTTTTTAAAAAACTTATAAAAAGCTTTTTTTTATTACACCCAATGAAAAAAAAATGTTAGCAGAGAAAAATAGTGCAAAAATTTTCGCTTTATGGTAACCCAGTTAAAGGTTATTAAGTTTTCAAAATGTGTTATTTACTAAAATGCAATTGCTTAAAAATATATTAATACTATTTTTTTTCACAAAATTGATACCTTAATAAATTTTTAGCGGTTTGCGATATATCAAAAACCATTATTCTCAGTTGGTAATACAGTTTTATTGAGTGTGATAAAAAAAATTATTTTTAAAAGTTTTTGAAAAGCAGAGTTTATATTATTGATGGAAACCCCGTAAACAGTGATGATATCCTAAAATCAAATTTTAGTGACGAACTCTAATAATTATATTCAAAATTGCTGAGAATAACTCCATACAAACATAATCACCTTTTATAAATACGCCACCTTGAATATTATGGTTCCCTGTTTCGAAAAAAATATCTTATATTTTTAATACGAGGACGGATCAATAAGTCCGTGACTTTTCGAATTCCCTCGTAGTTATATAAAATGCAACACTGCTCCCATCAAGTACCACCTGTTAATAGACTACTGTCCAATTTTGAGCAAGTTCCGTCATTAACTTTGTGTTTAACAGCTGTTCAAAACATACAACCTCATGGATTTTTTTTTAAAAATGGAAAGAAATGAATTTCGAGTGCTCATTAAACATTATTTTTTGCAAAAAAAAACCGTCAATCAAACCAAGGAAAAGCTTGATAAATACTATGGGGTTTCTGAACCATCGATTTCAATGGTAAAAAAGTGGTTTACTGACTTTCGTTGTGGTCGCACAATTACAAATGACGCTGAACGTTTTGGATGGCCAATTGACGAAAGTGTCGAAATAATCCACGATATGGTGTTGGCCGATCGAAGAGTAAAAGTGGGTGAGATTGTTGATGCCAAAGGCATTTCATATGGCTGTGTGGTTTCGATTTTAAATGATCAGTTGGGTTTAAGAAAGCTGTCTGCAAGATTGCTGGCGCGTTTGCTCTCAATTGGCCATAAACGTAATCGTGTGACAACTTCAAAGGATTGTTTGGAGTTGTTTAACCGCAATTCGAATGAGTTTTTGCGGCGTTTTGTAACTGTGGATGAAACATGGATACATTACACCACTCCGAAGACCAAACAGCAGTCTAAACAATGGGTTTCTCCGGATGAACCGGCTCCGAAGAAGGCCAAGGTAAGTTTGTCGGCCAATAAGGTGATGGCAACAGTTTTTTGGAATGCACGCGGGATAATACACATCGATTACCCTTAAAAGGGGAAAACAATAAACGGCGAATATTATGCCAACTTATTGGACCGATTTAACGAGGATTTAAAAAAAAAACGACCCCATATGTCCAAGAAAAAGTTCTTTTTAATCAAGATAATGCACGGCTGCACACGTGTGCAGTCTCAATGGCAAAATTCCATGAATTGGGCTACGAATTGGTACCTCATTCACCATATTCTTCGGATTTAGCCCCCAGTGACTATTTCCTATTTCCGAACCTTAAGAAATGACTCGGTGGAAATAGATTTAGCTCCAACGATGAAATTATTGATCAAACAAATGCCTATTTTATGGACCTCGAAAAATCCTATTTTATGGAAGGGATACAACAATTGGAGCAAGTTGGACTAAGTGTATTGAGCTAAAAGGAGGTTATGTTGAAAAATAAAAAAAAACTGTGTTTCATTCAAAAAGTCACGGACTTATTGATCCGCCCTCGTATAACGAAACGGGATTTTAAAGATCCATTTACAAATCTAAAGTATAAAGTGTTCTATAGGGATATATGCAAAACAAGTCTAGCACATTTTTTCTATTTCTAGCACTATTATTTTACCGATCTAGCACTGTTCAACATTTAATTTATGGCAACACTGTTTGCAATAAAACTTGGGGGTGTAATGAGCGAAAATCGATAAATCGAGTTTTTAGGGGGCATCCTATTGCAGGTGTATGTGCAATACAAATGTATATACCCACAAAAAACATGTGTTTGTTTGTATGTGTTTCATTTGGAATCTTTTCAAATGTGTTAAAATTATTTTTGCTTCTGTTGTTTTATTTCTTTTTATAAAACTAAAAGTGATTTTTATTTTGTTGGTTATAAAAAAAACAAACAAGAAGAAGAATTAAATCTTGTGTGTGTATGTGCCACTGCTAAGTTTATAAAGCAAAAATCTCATTACGAACACACTAACACACTCATATGTGTATTTGTTTATAACTAAATTTCTCTTTGTGTATATGATTCTTTTAAGTTGCATTTATACGTTTTGTGTGCGTGTGTATGTGTGTGTATGTATGTGTTTAATATTGATTTTACTCAATGTCAAGTTTCTGCAATTTCAGTTTCTTCTTCTTCTTCTTTTTCCTTTTTATTAATTGATATTGATGATAAGTAAAGAAAGGGATACTATGAGAAATTACACATATAAGTTATTATAAGTAAAGGGTACCCAGCAAACAAGGCAATACGAAAAAGATTCCCCGACCATATCGCCTGGAAGAAAACATTTATTGCAGGCAATCATCATTTTCCTGTATTGAAGAAGTTTCTTCCGTCGGGAGTAACTGTTACCCCGAAAGCGATACTTCCAGGCAATACGTAGCAATTCCCCAGCAAGATAAATCGGCGATATTTTTTTTTTTATCGCCGGGAAGATAATTCGCCAATATTTTATGACATTTTTTATCGCAAAACTATCACCGGCAAGATAAATCGCCGATAGTTTAAGAAGATTTTATCGCCAAATTATCGCCGGAAAGATAAATTTGTGATATTGCCAAACTACCACCTGTAAGTTTATGAGAAAATATCCCAGCAAAAAAAACTGGATTTGGTAGCAGTAACTACATTTGTATGCTTCCAAAATAGCGCTGCACCGCCTTGCATACTATAAAGCAATTAAGGAAGGCATTCTGTAGTGCTTCGCAAAATGTCTTCTTTGAAGCAGTGAATACTGCCTACAATGAAGCAATAAAGAAAGCATACCACGAAGCTTTAATGTTGTCAACATACAAAAAAAGCGCTTCTTATTGCCTAACAAGGCATGAATTTATTGCTTCTAAGACCGCATGAAAGAAGCACTTTTCACCTGCTTAAAAGAGATACACCAAGTGGGACATCGCGAACAAAAATCATGCCTCCTTTATTTGCTTCGGAAGCACTTTGTAATTAAATAATGCCTTCCGGAAGCGCTTCTGGGTAAGCACTTTTTCTTTGATCAATATTGATCATCCAAGTATATATTCAATTACCCACTACCATTACAACTTATGAATTTACCACCGGAACTTCTTTATTGAATTTTGCCATTTGGAGGTTGCTAGTTCTTCTCGCCGTAGACTAAACGATTTGGCTCATTGCTACAAGGAAAATAGGATATTTTCTTATTCAATTTCTTTACAGAAACTTTAAAATAAAACTCACACAGCTTTCGGATGTTATTTGTCCCATTTCTTGACCGTATAATTCCATTTTTAAGATAAATGACATAAAAAAATTATTTTTAAATATTTTTATTTTTCAATATCGCCGACAGTTCTTCCAGCTTTTAAAAAGAAGATATATTTTTATTTTTTTTTTATTAATTAATAATCATATAATTACAAATTATATACTATTACCCTAACCGAGCACTAGCTACTATGGCCTTCGGCGCGTTGTAGCGAAAACAGACCAGTGCCTCTGGTGGGAATCGAACCCACGACCCCCGCACTGATAAGCCAGCACGCTACCAACTAGCCTACCGGGCGCATAGAAGATATATTTAAAATACTACTTTGTTCATTTTTATTGGCGATATATCTTCCAAATGTTTGCAGGGTAGTGTTGAAAGGATTTTCAGCATTATTGACATGACAGACAGCATATAAAATAAATGAAGTAAATCGAATTTTCCATTAACTAAAATATAAGTGTAAAAACAAAAAACCTACTGACATGAGTCATACTCAGTAAAGGTAGTTTTTTTTTATATGTGAATTTAATAGATTTTTTATTGAGATATAAGTTTTTTATTATAATAGCACGCTTCTTAAGAAAAGTTTTGTTTTGATTATTTTATCGCTCCTTTTGTTACAAAAGGCTGTTTTAAGATTTTTTATTGCTTTGTTAGCACACCTTTAGATAAAATGTTGTATTGTTTATGATTTAATGAAAACTAAATTTAGTTTTAGTATATACTTAAAATTATACGTCTAAAATTGAATAAAAATTCTTTTAATGTTCGGCCTTAAACTAAGTTAGTCGAAATCTATACTTTTTAGTGAAAAATTTAAATACATACACAAATTTTAACAGAATTTCCACACCTGGTATTTTAATAAAGAAAACAAGACATTTTTTACGAAAATCCATGGATAAATTTCAAAGTTATGAGCAAATGAGGTGTGTACCTACTACATTTTAAATTAGGAAGAATCTACTAAGGCGTATGATTATTTTATATATAATTTATTTATAACAAGTATACGCGCTGATGGTATATAATGTACAATGAAACCTCATAACAGCGAAAAACGGCCGTAGCGAATAATTTGTCCGTTATAGGGAGGCATCCGTTATTTAAAGGGAGTGCAATATCGAGGCAAAAACTTTTTGTTAAAAAAAATATTTTTTCAAAGAACTTTGAAACTCCGCACAGTGGTAGATTTTCAGAGAAGGCGGCCAAAAATCTATAACTTTTGAAGGAGTTGACGTATTTCAATGCGGTTTGTTTTTTGTTGATAAACTGAAGCCTTTATCTCAGGGACCGTAATCATTATGAGTTTTATAATAAAAATTACACAATAATGGTTATATTATGAGTTTTAAGGATTTTCTTCAATGGTAATGATTATTTTTGAGTAATATTAATAAAAATCAGCCATAATCATTATTTTTGAGCAAAAAAAAAAAAATACAACTCAAAAATAATTATTATTTATGATTTTTATTTTTATCGCTCAAAATAAAACTTGCGGTAATTTATTATTATTATTAATATTTATTATTATTATTAATTTTAATATTGTGCTCACTTTGGAATATTCCTTATAACTGACCGAGTTAGTAATAGTATGTTACTCGTACCCAATTTAAACAACAATCTATAAAAAGACTAAATATTTGTAAACTTAAAAATGATATGGAAAAAAAATTAGTATTAGGTTGCTTTCAATTTGAATTATAACAGCTTGCAGTATTCGTGACATTGATTTTTTATTTCTTTTTAAATTGGGTATAGATTTACATACCAGCTTTACTATTCTTAATGCCCAATATACATGCATATTAGGACTATAACCAAATTTTTGGCATAGTACCACGAGTTGGTCAATGAACGTGAGTTTTATTTTGAGCGAAAAAAATAAAAATCATAAATAATAATTATTTTTGAGTTTTATTTTTTTGCTCAAACATAATGATTATGGCTGATTTTTGTTATTATTACTCAAAAATAATCATTTTCATTGAAGAAAACTTTAAAAATCATGACGGATATGCAAAGATTGTCAAAAAATAATAATAATGGTGCAATCATTTTTTTTTTGTCTGTTCTAAGTGATTGATTTTTTGATTTAAAAAAACGAACAATAATCATTATTTACGGTCCCTGCTTTATCTATAATATATAAAAACATACTGGAGGAGAAAACCCCTAAGCCCGGCCGAAGGCCGGCTTCGCAGAAAAACTTTGCTCGGCAAAGCCACTTATTATTTATAGATTACTTTTACACAAAAAAAAACTTTCCTCAGCGAAGCCGAGAGTGGGACATACTGAAGGAAAAAAACCCCTAAGCCCGGCCGAAGGCCGGCTACGCAGGAAAATTTGTAATTTTTTTTTGTTAAATTTGTTGTAAATATTATTTTTTTGTAATGAAATATACTACATTTTTGTTGAACCAACATTTTTTAATTGAGTAATAAATCCATAATGGCTTTATTTACAAATGAAATGGGAAAAAAAACTTTATGGTGTTATTTCTCTAAAAACGGTGAAATAAGACCATATGGCCTTACTGCCCATGGCTTAATCGCGCCTAATATTTTAATGCAATGAAAATGAAAATTATTCAAGTTCGTGGTCATACTCTATATTTCATTATTAGGATATTGTACTAACAAATGTTTTCAAATTTATTAATTGACCACTTTCAGGAATGTGTTGATAAATCTATTTCGGGAATTTTTTAGGTTCTCATCATCAGAACACGTTTTGAAAGAAGTGACAATCCCATGCAAAACATCAAACATTCATATAATCTAGTTATTCCACTAAATGAGAACTAACATATGAGCTCGAAGTTAACGATTATCATCATTGATCAAAAATAAATTAAAAATTTGTTTTTTATGTGCACCCTCTACCTTGGGTATATACATAAAACACGCTTTTTGTTTTTATTCCCCTTTTTATTTTTTATTTTCTACTTTTAATATTTTTAATAAAAATTATATCAAACTTGTAAAAAAAAACCAAAGTACGGTCTTTGTTTACTTCCCCTTTACATCTTGTTTTTAAACAAAACAAGTGTAAAAATAAAAAGAAGAATAAAAACAAAAAGCGTGTATTATATATCTACCAAAGGTAGAGGGTGCAGCACATAACAAACAAGTTTTCAATTTATTTTTTATCAATGGATATATGAATGTTTGATGTTTTGCATGGGATTGTCACTTCTTTCAAAACGTGTTCTGATGATGGAAACCCCGAAATAGATCTATCAACACATTCCTGAAAGTGGTCAATTAATAAATTGGAAAACAGAAACTCTATAGATTATTTATTGGGACAATATAATAAAGAAATATAGAATATGGCCTCCAACGTGAATAATTTGCATTGTGAAAGGCGTGGTAGAGAAGAATGAGTGTATTTTCTAAAAATCATAACTACATTGTAAATTTTCAATTTTCTGCGCAGTTTCTGGTATTGAACCTTCGTCAGTGACCCTGTTTTTTTTTTTTTTGAATAATGTAATATTTTTCATTTCATTTTTATTGCACAATTAAAGGTCGAACAAATTTAATTTTTATTT
The DNA here is from genome assembly GCA_021234595.1 of Delia radicum. NCBI lineage: Eukaryota > Metazoa > Arthropoda > Insecta > Diptera > Anthomyiidae > Delia > Delia radicum. The sequence goes on along the minus strand of CM037855.1, from coordinate 33,541,114 downwards.
TTTAATCAAAATTATATCTACAAAATTTTAGTGAAATACTTAAATTTTTTTTTGAGAATAATGGGCTGTTAACTTATATTAAAAATAGAAAATGTAAAACACTATCGTTTTTCTATATTTTTCCATTCATACACTCAAAAAAAAAAAAAAAAAAAAAAAATACGTTAGTGAAAAATTAGTAATTTTTTTTTTTCTTTTGGCTGAAATTGAGTATTTAAATGATAAAACAATAAAAATATTTATGATGAGATCTTTAGCCAGCACGAAATACATGTACACAGAAAAAATTATCAACCTAAACTATCTTATTAAAGATTTGATTTGAATTAAATTTGCTTCGAAACAAATATTTAATTGAATCAATTTATTTTTTAATTGTCTTTTAAATATATAAATACATATTTTATTTTAGAGGTAATTCTCAAATCATTTTTTCATACACTAGCATAAATAGAAAATTTTCAGTATGAAATACAAAATGCATTTGAAGTTTACAAACAAAACACACACACACACAGTCATACAAACAGACGCAGCATTAACAAAAACACGCATACCAACTTATCGTTCACACACATTTTTTTTGTGATTATAATATTTGTTTGTTCTTGAAGTTTTTCCTTTTTAATTTTCAATAAAAGTTTTAATTGATATTATCATTGCCGTGATAGGTCCAAAATCAAATAAAATATTAATGGTCATTACTTCACAATAATTGCCACGGCACTCAAAATAAACCATAGGAGCGTTTTCAAAATTCATTTTACTATTTGTATTTTTAAAAAGTTTGAAAATGGATCACAAAAGCTATAGGATAACCTTCTAAGCGCATACCGTAGTTTAAAATTTCAAAAAATAATTCATCACTATCATGAATATTTTTTCCCTAGGATTGTTTTCCCTTTTCACTCAATTTGATTTGCAAAGCATGTTTTTTTTGCCAGTACCACCCGCAAATTTCATTGCCAATATTGCTTTGGTTTTTTTTTTTATCAATATTACAAACAACTAGAAACATTATAAAAACCTTTAGGTTTAACACACACATTTTTTAATATTTGTTTAAGGAATTTGGTGGAAAAATTCATAGAGCGAGAACAATTTAAAACTAAATATTGTTGGGTCTGATGTAGCATTCGAAAATTTTGCAAAAAATAAAATTTATTACTGGATTTCATAGTTAAGCAGCCTTTGACACATTAATAGCCTGGGGAATTTGTTACACTTAGGAAACTTCTGCTTTAAAAGTTTTGTAGTTGTTTGGATTGTAATACAGTTTCTTTATTTGTAATGTAAATGTTAGTCATCTGTAGAACAAATTTAATTTTTTACTAACCTTGTAGTTCATTTAAAAAAACAAACCACATCAAATGACTGTTTTATGATTTTACATTCATTTGTTCCGGCGGTTTTTGGTTATTTTAAATAATAAAAAAATAAATGTTTTTTACAAACATATGTGGTTCATTTTTACTTCAATTGTACAATCGAACAGTAAAAACAAATGACAAATGTTAGTTGAATTTAATGAAATGTTAGTCGTACTTTCTTCAAGTGAAATTTCATTTGTGATTGACTACAATTACTGTCGTCTTTACCTACATAATATCCTTAGTGTATATTTTAAATATTTTTCAACAGATTTTTATTTATTTTAATAAGTTTTCTTAAAGATAATTTACAAAAGATCATGATTCTGTAATCATTTGATGAAAGAAACTACCCTATGGGGAATGGGACCGGTTCTGCGTGTGCCACAGGATCAGTCCCTTCGTGTCAGAGACCGGTCTTTTGCTAAACCCTACCCTATTTAAACAACTGACAACTTTAACATTGGCTTGTCATAGGAGGGGGTAATTTTTCATGCTTTAAACCACATAGTGACATGCCACAGGACTAACCAAAGATGGGCATACCACAAGACTGTCTCAAAAGAGCTATTTAGTATAAAATAAACGAAAACTAATCAGCTTCCAATGGGTAAAATTCTGGCCAACTGGCTTTTTCTTGTTAATAAGCATTCTGGTTAAGTGGTATGTCCTCCCTTTACCAGTCACAGGATTGGTAATTTCAGGACAATTGACACTGCTTAACCCACTTCAGTATTGAATTATACACGTCCTGTGATAAGTCCTTCTTTAACCAGTCAGTTTTAGGACAATTGACTCTTCATTCCCCATAGGGTATGTATAACAAAAACTTTTTGGAAAAACTTAAAGGAAGTTATTTGTTCGGTTTGTACACTGATAATAATGCTTGTATAAAAATACGAAAAATTTGAAAATACCCCATATTTTTAAAATAAACAAAATTTGTGAAATAAACGATTAATTTTACGAAAGTTTTTGTTGTTTTGCCTGTAATTTCGTATTTTTATGCATGGATTATTATGAGTGTAAATACTGTGCTAAATTTTAATCGATTTTCTTGTTGACGTTGGTTTATTTAATTGCCACAAAATTTTAATATCACTAATTTTTATATGCAAACCTCGTACAAAAACCCCTATGCGTATAAGTAATATTTTACATTTATTAATCATACGTTTTTACATTGTTTCCCTTTAAAAACAAAATTGTAAATTTTTCAATCATTTCCTTTAAGTCCTTTGATTTATAACTCTTTTTTTTTTGCTTTCTACTGTTACTGTCAATATATATCACGCACATAAAATATTTGGCATGAGTTTTTGTTGTGGCTGTTATTTTATAGAACATTCCTGACACATGTCATAATATCAAAACACAATGTCGCTTGTTATGTTTGTTATATTTTTACCACCCATTGTTTGTGTATCTCTTACTCATGTTACATGATAAATATAAATAAATTTGTTTATATCAAAAAATGGAGAAAACAAAAAAAAAAAAAAAAAAAAAATTATAAAAAATCAAGAGTAACAGAAACATGACATTTCACAATATATTTGGATAAAAAAAATGAAAATTTTGTTTAATAACTTAATACTAAACACATATATCGCAATTGTTCAACAAAAGGGTCATAACTCAAAATCCATTTTTTGCAAGAAAGAATAGAATTTTTTGCAAGAATACCCACGGTAAATATCTTAGATCGGGGTTTTTTGTTGTTGCTAAAGAGTACAAGGACCGATCTAAGATTTTTAGTGGGTAGAGATGTTGTTTTCTTGCAAAAAAAAAAGAATTTTCAAAAATTTTGAGTTATGACCCTTTTGTTAAACAAGTGCGATATGTATACAACATGACAAAATGTTTAATGGAAAAATAAGTTTAACTTGATAAAAAGAATATTAATCACATTTTAATATTAACATATTAAAATGTAAAAAAATGTTTAATAAAGTTAGTAAAAATAATTCAATTTCAGTTTTAATTAAATTATATTAATAAATTTTAATGTAGTACAAAATATAAAATTTCATGCTTATTAGTTTCCATAATATAATAATTATATAATGACCTTGTTTACGATTTTAATTTAAATTTACATTTTATTGTAAATTATTGTTTAATCTATTATACAAATATATTATAAAGACAGTAGTAAAAATATAGAAAACTTTTTGTAGGCAACCGTATGATGATATTATTTTAATTGAATTCTTTTATATGTGGAGGCGAGGCATATAAAATCTAGACAGTTTTGTGACATATTTTTTTTTTTTTTTTCATATTGTTATTTTTTTGTTACATTACAATTTGCTGTTTAGTTTATATATTCTATATAAATAAACATTTTCTTAAAAGGATAATAAATCACAGAGTTCGTCATATATCCTTTTTTTTGTTTGTACAAAAATAGCTTTCTAATTAATTTAATGCTACTTGTAGTAGTTTAATGTAAACGCACATTTTTTTCTGTTTTGTAAGAATGATAAATGAAATATTAATTATTTTTTATACAAAACAAGAGTTAAATACAAACATTTGTCTATTTAATGTTAACGTGAATGCTAAACTTATAAATTTTATAAAACCCATATTAGAAGATTGAAAAAAATCTTCTAATGTTGGGTTTATAAACTTTGCCCCAAATACATTAAATATTCAGAAATTTATCTATTTCAATAGAAAACTTATTTTATTAAAGTTACATTTATTTTAAATGTTAAAAGCAAAAATATGATAAAAATCGAAAATATGTACAAAAAAAAAACTACAAAGCCAGACAAAGGCAAAATTGATTTTGTAGAAGCAATAAAAAATGTCAAAATAATTATAATTCTATATATAGAACTGTATAAGGGTAACCCTCTAACTTTCCTCCTCGATTTCACTAGATAAAGATTGCTGCATAATTTGTTTAAACGAAATTAATTGTGCGAGTAACACAGCCATCTTTTTCACCTGTGTCTATTGTAACTTCGAATATTCGGATTAATTACACTATTCGACAAATGTGTATTTTTGGAAGACCTCCTCTTGCAACGTATCATTTTTAATATTGCAAATATTTGAATATCACATGGGTAGTTTTCGAGATATTTAAACTTTTTGATTTTCACTAAACATCCTGTTTTTTTTTATCACATTTTCTCAATACCATGGAATCGAAATTAAAATGTTAAAGACTTTTTGTAGCTTTAAAATCTACGCACGCTAAGAGTTAATAACAATACTGAACATATTTCAAATTGTGAGATTTTATTTGTTCGGTTTGAGATCATGACAAATTCTTCTCTAAATTAACAGAAAAATTAAAATTTTTTATATGATAATTTACTTTGACTATTAGAAAAAACACAGAAAAAGTTATTAGACACTAGCATGAATGGAATGCATTTTCTGACCCACTACGGTCTTCATCAACATTCTTCGTGTCATTTAGTGTTAATCGTAAATATCTTCTATTTAACTCACACGTTAAAGGAATTGGGTGACTTTAAATTCCACATTACTCTGTGTGTTGAGTTAGAATGAAATTTACCACAAACGATTTCTATTTATAGTGTGTTTGTTTTTCTCTAGTCATTATCATAATTGCCAGTTTAACTTCCAGTTAAAACTTTTAATGGCAATTCTTTTCTCTAATGTCATCATATACTATCCTTCTACATAAGCAAAGCATATCAACAAACATTAAAGATTTTTTTGTTAATACATATGTCGAGCATATACATTAAACGATTTCTACACTGTACCTGGTGAGTGGTTTAATAGTGAATTTTAAATTTTAATAATTTTTAAATTTCAAATTTTTGCAGAACCTGTCTTTGAAATACATATTTTTAATAGACTTATTTTTCTCATTTCCTTATTTTAAAAATATCAATGTTTTTATGTATACATCATTTATCAAATTTTTTAGTATATTTTGCTTAATTTTTCAAAATGTAAACTCCCCATCATGAAGTTTTTTAGGAATATAATATACACAAAATTGTCGTCAATTTGAGTATAATCATGTCGATGTTTGTATCAGGATATCGCACTGGTATTGTAAGGAAGTTGAAAATTTTACTTTTTTAGTTTTATCTTAATCGTGTATGTTATCTCCTATAGTTCCCGAGATAATGCCATTTGAAAGTGTGAAATTCTAAATTTGGTCCTACTCAGGTCCAATTTTGTGTGAATACCGGGACTAAATCGAGGAACATTTTTTGTTTAAAATATTATGGCGTTTTCTTTTCTGACAAAAATGTCCCATTTTTTTGCACTTTGCCCTCAAATTTCCTTTTTTGTGTACTTTTCTAAAATAAGGTGAACACCCTGAGAGGGTGCCGTGTTTCTTTCTAAAAATGTTGCCATAAAAAAGGCAAAAAGTACAATTTTAGCTCCCTAAAAATATTTACAGGGTTGTTTTTGCCCTGTTTTTTTTCGATTTATCAATCTCATGTGTATATATTATAATAAGTGCGCCCCGGTAGGCTAGTTGGTAGCGTGCTGGCTTATCAGTGCGGGGATCGTGGGTTCGATTCCCACCAGATGCACTGGTCTGTTTTCGCTACAACGTAGCCGAAGGGTAGTGTGCTGGCTTCTGATGCATAAGGTCCTAGGTTCAAACAGTCATTGGACCACTTTTTTTTTTTATTATAATTTAGGAGTTTTAATCATTTTGTTTTATGTTATAATATTTTAATTTTTTTTTGTTTGCAAGTATTTAATAATTTTTGATCTAAAAAATTATGAAGCTAACTTAAAATTTGATTAAAAAAAAGAATAGTCGTTAAAAAAAATTCTATCATGTTGGCTGAGATTTAAACCGGGACTGCCATAACAATATTGTATAAACACACATTTTTAAAGAAAGCAATATGTGATAAAATTGTGTTGTAGTCTGTTTGTAAAAATTAAGCATTTTATTGGGGCGAGGGTGAAATGTTTAAAATGTTTGCACTTTAAAATGCAAAACTTTTTTCCAGAAAAGAAAACACCAGTAGTTATTTATGCAAATAAATTAAAAATTAAATAAAAAATATTAATGCAATATCTTGTTTCGCTCAAAAACTACATTCGCTTAAAGTAATAATTTTAAAAAGTAAAGTAATTATTTAATTTTTGCGATTTTTTCCCCAAAAAGCACCAACAGTCTTTTGCCTCCAGATAAATATTTTTTTTTTTTCAAAAAATGTAAAGTATGCATTTTATTGTGAAAGGGTTTCTCATGTAAAAGCAAGTTGTGTTAAAAAAATCTTTGATTTGAATATACTTTTCCCCCCAGCCGCTTCTAAAGTTTCGACATTTTTAAGGCAAATATCAACTTTAACCAAGTATTCAAAAATTTGCCCACCTACAATTAGGTAGCGGAGGCGGTTGTAGATACTCCAACATATGTTGAATTTATTGGGTCAGTCTCTTCCAATCCCTGCTTTAAATATAGACATGGCAGCAAAAAAAATTAAAAATCCCCTTTTTGGATTTTTTTTTGTTATTTTTGGGAATTGTGGGATTGTTTACTGCAAATCGTCAATTCTGACATCAATTTCATATTGTAGACTTTAAAGTCTATTTAAGTCGAAAAAAATTATTGGATTATGTCTATTAATAAATATTTTATAGAATAGTAAAAATTTACATTTTAACAAAAACCGACATTTTTACCATCCAAATAGGATTACCCAATATTTCGTTCCACCAAGAGTGCTAAATGCGATTATTTTTAAAAATATCGTAATCTACAGTTAATGTTCAACACTTATATAATATATTTATAACTTCTTCACAAGAAATCTTTAGAAGTTACCCCCTATGAAAATATTTCTTATTGTGAGTGTTTGTATTCATTTTTAAACTATCTTCAATGATGCAAGATATTAAAACAGACTCATAATAATGAATGTTTGCAGAAGGGGTAACTTTTGAAGATATCTTGTTAAGGAGTTATAAACATGCCATACAAGTGTGTGGTATTGTTGGAAAGGAAATAGCGACATTTTTAAAAAGAATCGCATTTAGCACTTTTGGTAGAACAAAAACTCGGGTAATCCTATTAGGAAGGTAAAAATTGCTGTTTTGTGAAAATATAAATTTTCACTATTCAATCAAATATTTATTAATAGACATAATCCAATGATTTTTTGGTAAAAATTATTTGCTATAAATAATCCCACAACTCCCAAAAATAAAAAAAAAAATTACAATAATGGGATTTTTTATATTTTTTACTGCCATCTCTATATTTAAAGCGGGGATTGGAAGAGACTGATGACCTAATAAATTCGGAATATATTGGAGTATCTACAACCGTCTCTGCTACACTTATAGAAATAAACCGGTAAAAATAGCAAATAAAAACTACTAAAAATTAGTTAAAAATGAGTTTGCAGAAAAAACTGCTGAAATAAGCAGCTTTTTTTTACTAAATATTAGTAATATGGGAATAGACAAAATAAATCTGTTGAATTTACAAATATTTAGTTATATTTAAGGTTAACTTTAGTTAATTGATAGTAACAAAATAATCTGCTTGATAAACTGCGAATATTATGCCAACTTATTGGATCGATTTAATGAGGATTTAAAAAAAACGACCCCATAGGGCCAAGAATACCTCGAAAAATCCTATTTTTTGGAAGGGATACAAAAATTGGAGAAACGTTGGACAAAGTGTATTGAGCTAAAATTAGATTATGTTGAAAAATAATTTTTTTTTTTTGCAAAAAAAAACTGTGTTTCATTCAAAAAGTCACTTATTGTTCCGCCCTAGTATTTTAATAGTTTTAGCAGTTTTTTGTGCAAAGTAATTTTTAACAAATTTTTAGTAGCTTCTTCTGCTATTTTTACAGGTTTATTTCTATGAGTGTACCTAATTGGAGGCGTACAAATTTTAGAATAATAAGTTAAAAGTTGATATTTTTCAATGTGCCAACTTTAGAAGCGGCTGGGGGAAAAGTGTATTCAAATCAAAAATTTGTTTAACACCAATCGCTTTTACACGAAAAAACCTTTCAGAATAGTATTTGCATACTTTATATGTTTTGAAAGAAAATATTTTTTTATAGTCAACAGACTTTTTTTGGTGCTTTTTGGGAAAAAAATCGCAAAAATTTATTTTTTTTTTTAAATTATTTTTAAAGTAATAATTAAAAAAAATTTTTCTTAAGTGGAACAAGATATTGCATTAATTTCTTTTTTATTTAATCAAGAATTTATTTGGTTAAACATTTAATATTTTAAACAAAAAAATTGGCCTCGATTTCGTTTCGGTATTCGCAAGAAACTGGACCTGAGTAGGAAAAAATTTGAAATTTCACATTTTCAAGTAGGAATATTTCGGGAACTATAGAAGATAAACCATACAAGATTTTTTTAGCTCTACCAGCAGATTACAAATATGTTGTTTTTTTGAAAATCAGATGAGAAATATAAACCAAAAAATGGCGTACACTCAAATATTTTACGCAAAAAGTGCCCCACCTTGGGGGGTCATATTGCTGGCCCCGGGGACTCTTGGAGGTTCAACATCAAATCCTAAACTCGATACTACATCACTTATGCCAGTTCCAAATTTCATTGTAATCAGATTACTAGGGTTAGGGCGAAAAGAGGATTCAGAGAAGGGAAATGCTTGCCTAATCCGACCCAAGTCCCTGAGGACTTACAATTAAGCCAAAGAGTCGGCTTGTTGTGCGCTCTAAAAATCGGTCCCATGTCATATTCCTAACACAGGAATTCTGTCGCACTGACGAAATTCCTTAACCTCTTCCATCCTATGCCCCTAAGATCCCCCAATCTGGATATTGGGTCACTGGATAGTATTTCGAGCCGGATCCAAGCAAATGCCGGGCATTCACAGAGATAGTGTTCCAAGGTCTCGTCGTCCTCCCCACAGGCTCTACACTCTCCCGAGATCGCCCTACCAATACGGTGGAGATGGCCCTCAGTGTCGAGTGTCCCGTGAGGATGTCCATCAAAAGACTCAGTTCCTTCCTACTGAGATTCAGAATTTCCCCCGTCCTGTCCCTGTTTGGAATCCCCGTGGTCCTGCCAACACAAGCATTCTCCCAGATGGTCCTATGCATGGTGTCAGCCTAATCCACCAGCTCCGCTTTGAGAGCTCGAAAAGGTCTAGCGTTCCCCAAAGTGACTAACTCCAGGGAAGATCCTCCTCTAGCCAATTCATTAGCCATTTCGTTCCCCGCTTTACCACAGTGTGCCGGCACCCATATAATCTCAATGCGTCCATGTGTAGAGAAATCGTTAATTTCCCCTTTACACCTGAGTATCGTCATTGATCCCACAGAGTCCGTAGATAGAGCCCGAATAGCCGCTTGGCTATCCGTGAAAATCACAATACCTGCCCAATGCACTCCGTAATCGCGGTGACCTCCGCCTGTAGGATTACTAAGTAATTATTTCCAAAAATCATGTGATATATCCTACTGTTTGATGTAACTTTAATTAAATCCAAGCAAAACCTGTCATTTTAATATTTTTAATTAGCTTAAAACTAAAAACAACCAAAATTTTGGCGCCGTTAAAGATAACTGATTAACGCGAATGGATTTAGCATGCCCAACTATCTGTTAAAATATACACAAAAGGTTAATCATTCCATACGAAAAACATTTTGAAAATATTTTACCTAAAAATGACGAAAATTTTTAAATTTCATCATATATTACCTCACATATCTCATAAGCATTTAAAAAAAATCTTGTCAAAAAGTTATTACTTTTTTGTTTAATTGTTTTTTTTTTTAACTTTTACACGATTTTATAATTTTAACAAAAAAATATTTATCATATAATTGGTTGTGGGTAAAATTGCTAATTACGTTATACCAAACCGAACATCACACCACCAGAGTTCACTAAATACAACAGATTACACAACAAACAAATACCACACAAAAGTTCGGTATTGGAAGAAAAATTATATTTCACTTCATTTAAAATTTTTTCAAACAAAACCAAAAACTTTTAAAAGATTTATTTTAGGGTATTGTTATATTTACAATGCAAAAAAAAAAGTTACATTTTTAAAATATTTTCAACATTATAGTGGTTGATTTAAATCCAGCACAAGAATATACAGGGTGTTTAAAAGCTACAAAGTAAAATATAAAAAAAATTCGTTTAAACTAAAAAAATCTACAGAAATTTTTCTTTATAGAAAATTAAAGAAAAAAGTAGTACTGCGATGAAGTACACCCTGTATATTTTATATACACTTTTGTGTATTGGTAAATTTTATTTAATATTTATATATTTTTATATAACCTTAAACAAGAAAAGTATACAGAAAACAAGTCATAACTTCAATTGTTGCAAATATGTTTAAGAAAAAAAAAAAAAGTTAAAGAAATATTGATTTTTAAATTATAATGTTTTTAAAATATGATAAATTTGACCTTTTAACAAAAAATTATGAAGGTGGGGGGTACACAAGTGAAAGTTTTATGGACACTTTGTTAGCTAAAAAAACTAACGTTGAAATATTAAAAAAAAAAAAAAAAACTTTGTTAATTATATGTTGCAACTTAAAAGTTTCAATGAAGCGGAAATATAAAATTTGTTGAAAAAAAACGACGGTTGTTTAGAATATTATGAAATTTTTATAATGAAAATAACTTTTACACTAATGATAGGCGGAGGGAGTTGGAAGGAAAAAGAATAATTGCAATAAAAGTAAGTTTTTTTTTTTAAGGAAAAAACCAACATCCGGTAAGAAAATATTAAATGTTATATCATTAATATCAATCATACGCTGTAGTGCACTAAACAAAAAAATAAAATAAAAAATTCATCATACGCCTACGGTTAAACAATGTAATTTTATATAATTAATATCAATCATACGCTCTAGTGTTATTTCATTTAAGCTGAACATTAGAGGTTCAGTGATGTATGAAGAATTTTCAAACTGAGTTTTAAGAATAAATTTTGTGGCGATTGGACAAAAAAATTCAATGCGGAAATTGGTTAAAAATTGTTGTTTAAAAAGCTAAATTTTATTTTTTTAGTTTTGTTATTTAATATATTTTTACACCAAATAATTAAATATCGTTAACCCTCTAACTGGCAAACGATGTTTTGCAACGAAATTCATACCATGTGCTACACTCGAAAAACAAATAATAAGTTCTTCAACAAAGAAAAATAAACAAAAATCTAAAAATAGAATATTTGTGTTGTTAGTGTTGTCACTTCTGAGTATAATATAAAGGGTGTCCCAAGAAGAACGCAATTCTTAAATCTGGCAACATTCGAAGTGTCATTGTTTGACATTTGAACAATTGTTATTGTTTGCTAGTAGAAGGTACGAGGTTAGTAAAAATGGAGCCAGCTGACCATGGACAGCGAAGGGAGTTCGTTAATTGGGTATTGGAGAGACAACATGAAAATGCTGATTTTGCCGATAAAATCATCTTCAGTGACGAGGCCCATTTTCATATTGATGGCTTCGTCAATAGGCAGAATTGTCGCATTTGGGGTGAGGAAAATCCTCGAGTGATTCACGAGAAGTAAATGCATCCTCAATGTGTCACTGTGTGGTGTGGTTTTTGGGCTGGAGGAATCAGTGGAGGTCAAGCGCAAACAGTCAATGGTGTTCGGTATCGTGAAATGATAACCAGTTTTTTCTTGCCTAGAATTGAAGAAATGAATGTGGAGGGCATGTGGTTCCAACAAGACGGCGCCACATGTCATACAGCCAGAGAAACAATTCAATTGCTGCATCAGTCATTTCCCGGTCGTGTTATTTCGCGTTTTGGAGATCAGAATTGGCCGCTTAGATCGTGCGATTTAACACCACTAGATTTTTTTCTTTGGGGTTTTTTGAAGTCGATGGTTTACGCGAATAAGCCGACGACGACTCAAGCCTTAAAAGAGGAAATTGGACGCTGCATTAATGAAATACCGCAGCATTCATGCAAAACGGTCATTGAAAATTTCATTAAAAGATCGCGTGCATGCCAGCAAAGCCGCGGCGGCCATCTGCACGATATATTGTTCCATACATAACCTCATTCTGTCTACCCAGCAAAACTTTGGTAATGGGTGCGATAAAGTAATGCATTACCTTGTAATGTGTACTCCTTACCCGTATCATTATTTTCCAACAAGAAGTAATGAGTTACCGATAATTGAACACTCATGGATTACCTTGTAATGACCCCTCATGACATTTTACATTACTTCAAAACATAAAATAATGACTTACCGATCATCAATTACATAATGCATGAATTATAAACGTAAAGTAATTATTAATATATATATTTGAAAATCTATTTATAGACACATTACTTTGTGATTGTTTGTAAGCATAATGGTAAGGTGTATATTTTTGATATCACGAACGAAAACACGAACCACAACAACTCATCTAGATGTTAAGCAATAAAATATTGTATGTATCGATAGCTCAGTTGGTAGAGTTCTCGCCTAACTAATTGTTAAATACCAGAGACCCCAGGTTCGAATCCCAGCATGACCAAGTTATTTATTTAATAAAAAAAGTTATTTATTTAATTAAAAAAAAATTATCTGTAAAAAAAAATTTTTATGCATTTTTTTTATGAAAATCTATTTATAGACACATTACTTTTGCCTACCATGTAACCATATAAGTAACCAGTTACTTTACCCACTACAAGGTAATGAGTTACCTTGAGGCTCATCGCCTGTAAAATTCATCAATGAAGTAACGTGCAAAGTAATGCATGAGGCCCTATGGCGATACATTACTTTACCCATGATTTGGTAATGTGTGGTTTTGCTGGGTACTTTACGATATAATAAAGTTTCACGATTTTTTTTTAAATATCTGTGTTTTATTTAAAATTTAAAAATTGCGCTCTTCTGCGCCCTTTACAATAACAGAAAAATCTAATAGGAAAGAAAACTACAATTTAGCTGCATTAGATTCGAGGCCATATTTGGGTGTGATCGCTAAACGGTCATGACTTGGTATTGTTACGTTTGTAATGTAAGATGAGCGCAGGTTTGATTCTTACAGCCGCAGGTTGTTGAAAAATTTATCATATAGAGACAATCTGACAATTATAAGACCCAAATAATAATACAATTTAAATGGAAAATCACTGATGAGCCTGTCCATAAAAAGGCAGAAACTAGTCTAGTCTGATTTAAAAATTAATAGTGTTTATAATTTTTAGAGAAAAATGTTTATTCTTCTTCTTAACCTCAACATTTCTAAATTAAATTTTTTTTTTTTTTTTTATGTTGAACCAACACTAATGCATTGCATTGTGTTGATATCAGGAAAATAGGTTATGGGGAGGAGGAAAGAGGGAGTAGTGTTTGTCAAATTAAATTAAAAATTAATTGAGACTGTCTATATGACGTTAATATAACACTGTACTAAAATTGTTTATCGTTGCCTAATTTAGGCGATATAAGCCAAAATATTTTAGGGCGTATTTTGAAAACTAAAGCATATAAAAGAGAAGTTTTAGACAAAAATTATTTTTCTTACCAAGATTTAACCACACTCGAAAAACTATTTTTTTCTGCTCCTATTTAAGAAGATATCGCGATTTTCGCTTTTTGAAAAAAGCTAAATTAGGCGAAAAATTATCTAAACTTCAATTTATATTGTTTAAACTTCAAGGCTTTACTATTAATACTTAATGTCTTCTTTCTGCAAAAATTTCAAAAAAAATCCGTCTTTTAGTTTATACGTTAAGATGATGTCCTTTAGAGGAATGCTCATAAAATCCTGTAAGATCCTAAAGTAAGGACTTATTATTAAAGATAAAGCTTCAATCTGACTTATATTTTATTATAAAGAGTATTTTGTCAACTTAAATTGGTTTTTTAGATTTTTGAAAACTATTTTTTTTCAAAAATAATTAATTTTTGAAATTTTACGAAATTTTGCTTTTGAAGCTTCCAACCCGTGGCCGGCACACGAAAAATTTCTTCGCAAAATAATTAGCAAATTTAGTTTTCTATCGGAATATATTAATTTCTAAGTATAAAACGCTCATTAGACGCATTTGTGGTAAGTTTTATGAAGACTGCCCTGAGGCAGCCTTACCCGTTAAACTTTTAAACCACTATAATTTTGTACTGGATAAGGACAATTCAGTGGTTTAAAAACCGAAAATTAATTTAACATCGTGACCACAATCGAAAATAGTTATCGAGAGTTGCCAAATATTTTTTTGGAAAAAATCAATTTGCCCTTTTTCGAAACGAACTTTTTTAAAAATTCTTTAGAAATATCTAAATAGAAACTTAACATTTACATTGTTGCGAAAATACTAGTGCTAGTTCATCAATTGTGAATAGTGAAATTTACAGAAAATCTTAACCCAACCTTTAATGATTATTGTCTAAACTCAATATTGTCAAATTTTACGCTCATTTTTAGCACACAGAAAAAATTATTGTCAATAATATTTCAATTAAACGCTTGTTTTTTATTTTTAATTTATAACCAACTTCCGTATATTAAAGCAAATCAAACATATTAGCTAGGTTGATACTAGTGTTTCGATCTGGCTAAAGATCTCATCAGAACCCGAAGTTTTAGAAAAGTTAGAGCAGAACTTTAACAAAAAACAAAAAAAAAACCTGAGTATCGTCATTGATCTACGGACTCTGTGGGATCAATGACGATACTCAGGTGTAAAGGGGAAATTAATGATTTCTCTTCACGGGGACGCATTGAGATTATATGGGTGCCGGGACACTGTGGTATAGCGGGGAACGAAGTGGCTAATGATTTGGCTAGGGGAGCATCTTCCCTGGCATTAGTCACTTTGGAGAACGCTAAACCTTTTCGAGCTCTCAAGGCGGAGCTGGTGGACTGGGCTGACACCATGCATAGGACCATCTGGGAAAATGCGGGTGTTGGCAGGACTACAAATATTCTCTGGGGCAACCCGGACAAGGACAAGACAAGGGAAATTCTGAATCTCAGTAGGAAGGAGCTGAGTCTTTTGATGGAAATCCTCTCGGGACACTCGACACTTAGGGCCCATCTCCACCGTATTGGTAGGGCGGACTCAGAAGTGTGCAGGGCCTGTGGGGAAGACGAGGAGACCTTGGAACACTATCTCTGTGAATGCCCGGCATTTGCCGGGATCCGGGTCGAAATACTATCCAGTGACCCAATATCCACATTGGGGGATCTTAGGGGCATAGGATGGAAGAAGTTGAGGAATTTCGTCAGTGCGACGGAGTTCCTGGGATAGTAAGGTGACATAGGACATAGAACCGATTGTTTAGAGCGCAAAACAAGCCGACATTCTGGCTTAAGTGTAAGTCCTCACTGACTTGAGTCGGTTTAGGGAAGTATTTCCCTTATCCGAATCCTCTTTTCGACCTAACCTAACCTAACCTAACAAAAAAGCTATAATTGTGTTATTTTAAATTAAAAGTTTAATAATAACATAAAAATATGTAAATGTTTTGTTGACCTTTTCTTTATATCAAATAAAAATAATAATAATCGAGGTCTGATTTTTTATTAATAAATTCTTTATTTATTATCGATATTTCGCAATCACATTGGGTAGCATCTTCTGGAAAGAACGAGTAACAATAATCAAACACACATTTGGTTTAATAATAACTATTAAAAATTTGATTAAACATGAATTTGGTTCACACAAAATTTCCAGTTTTTATAACCCATAATGACTGCATTTTGAAAAAAAATTCGAAATTTGAATTAACATTTTTTTTTTCAATTTAATTGATTTTTTTTTTTTAATTTTAGCGTTTCATATATTTAGTTGTAATATTGTTCTACCTCAAGTCCGAAATCTTTAGTTGACAACAACTAATCAATTATATTAGTAAAACCATATTGAAATTTGATTTCTAAATATTTTGGGTGTTGCAACTAAAATTTAGTTAACCGAAATTCGTTGTGATAACCAAAACCAAGATTCTTTTGTACGTACCGATTTCAGTCATAGGTAGTCGAACTTGAGTCCTAGTAACCAAATTTCCGGTGGCAAATGGCTAAAATTTTCTCTGTGTGCACTAACAAGTTATCTCTAAATAAATTCAATTGTCTTAACTTTTGTCTTAAAACATATAAAATTAATTTCAATTTAACACAACAATTTCATTTATTACTCTTTAAAAACAAATTATTTTTAATTTAAATTTTTTATTTATTATCCCGGGTAAAAAATACAACACAAACTTTACTAACTCAAAAACTTTTTGTCTTAATTCCTTAATTAACAATATTACCCCCTAAGACCATAAATCTAAAGATTTTAAGCAGCAAGTGCTAACTATTTTAATTAGCCCATAAAATGGTTACACTATAAACAAGAAAAAACTTTAAAATGTAACACAAACTAAAGAAAAAGAACGCAAAACCAAGAAAACTAAAATGTTAAAACGAAAATTTTGTTTCAGAGAAGTTTTAGCAGAAAAAAATAAACAAAACTGTGGATTAGAGCGGCATTTTTTTGTATGCAGGAAATTTTTTTGAAAAATTTAAATTTATTCTTCAGATTATTGTATCACTAGGTGTAAAAGTTAGTCCCGGTTCACACACGGCAATTTTACTTGCGCAAGTTTTCTTCAATTCTCCTTTGAACTTGCTTTTGTAATCACACAGGAAAAGTTTGTTTCAGCAATTTTCGTATATCAACCTGTAGCCAACTTTGTGTTGAAAATTGCGGATGATAAAACAAAACGGAATTGGAGTACGGGCAAGTCTGTACCCCCTTCCATTCTCTTTTCCTCCCTCTGCTATAAACTCAAGACTTGCGCAAGTAAAATTGCCGTGTGTGAACCGGGACATACTGGGCACAAATTTGAGAGAAAGCGGATAACTTTAACCCGTAGCGTCTCGCTACAAAAGTTTTCGATTTTTGAAAATGTTTCTTAAACTGCTTTATTACAAGGATATAATGTAAGTAAAGACGACAGTAATTATAGTCAGAAACAAATGAAATTTCATTTGAAGAAAGGACACCTAACATTTCATTAAATTCAACAAACATTTATCATTTGTTTTTACTGTTCAAAACATTACTAACAATTGTAGTAAAATTAATATGTTAGTAAAAAATAAACATACATTTATTTTTCATATTTTTTTAAATAACAAAAACGACTGTAAAAAATCTATGTAAAATCATAAAACAGTAATTTGATGTGGTTTGTTTTTTTAAATGAACTACAAAGTTAGTAAAAAATTAAATTAGTTCTACTAATGACTGACATTTACATGACTGACAACTACATATTTTTTAAGTATGCGTGTATGTGTTGCGACATATTATTTTTAATTAACTAATTTTGGCATGCTAAACACGAATATTTTTAAATTCTCGAAATCGAACAAACAGTTTTCGAGATATTTTGCGATTTGATTTCCACTAAAAATGGTGTCTTTTTCCTCTACTCTAGAATTTTTTTTAAAAATGATCTTATAATTGTTTTTGTACTTCAATACTACACAAAACATGCTTTCATTTGATCATAATTATGTCTGAAATTGGAAATGATGTAAAACAAAATATATTTTTTAAAACTAACTTTATTTTTTTTTCCATACACGAGGGCGGTCCCAAAATTAGCCGACCTAACAAAGAAAACACAAATTTGGGAAATGTTTTCTGTATTTCTCAACATAATCTCCTTTTAGCTCGATACTCTTTTGCCAGCGATATTCAATAGCTTCGATTCCCTATTTATAATAATAACTGTGTAGGTCCTTAAAATCGCCATCAACCACAGACTCCACCTCTTCATTGTTGGCAAATCTTTTACCACCGAGCCATTTTTTCACGTTTTAAAATAGAAAATAATCCGAGGGAGCTAAATCGGGCGAATAAGATGCGTGTGGAAGCAATTCGAACTTTAATTCATTGATTTTGGCCATAGCAATAGTGGATGTGTTGCGACGTTGTTTTTGTTCTGTTGTGAGCAAACGCGGCACCCATCTTGCGCACAGCTTTCTCATTTCCAAATTTCGGTTAATATGTGATGTTTAGCACTTTTTGAAATGCCTATTATTTTAGGCAACTCACGCACCTTCAGCCGACGATCATCCAATACCATTTTGTGGATTTTCTTAGCCGTCTTGGCAGCTCGTACGTCCTCCTTTAAACTCTGCCACCCAATATTTGATAGTTATAAACGAAGGAGCAGACTCCCAAAGAGTAGTATCTAGCTGAGTTTTAATTTTGGTTTTACTGAGATCTTTCAAATGAAAGTATTGAATTGCATAACGGTGACCAATTTTTTGCAGGTTTACAAATTCACTGTGATCTTTTATTTTCGATGGCTCAAAAAAAAAATAATAAACAACGTGGCGCCTTGAAACTTAAAACATATGTTTTATAAGGTTACCACTTTTCACATAAGTAATTCGTTTCAAATTACTGCCACCATCTATACGTCAGGTCGGCTAATTTTGGGACTGCCCTAGTACCAGAGGTTTTGTGTGCAGGTCGCCAAGTTAAGTAATTCGATTTTTCTTAAATTTCGCACCACA
Organism: Delia radicum; assembly: GCA_021234595.1. NCBI lineage: Eukaryota > Metazoa > Arthropoda > Insecta > Diptera > Anthomyiidae > Delia > Delia radicum. The sequence continues at coordinate 33,522,251 of CM037855.1, read as the reverse complement.
AAGTTATTGCGACAACGAAAGTGAAAGTAAATATTCCTTCAATAATCATGTTAAAGAACTTATTATTTGTTTTTCGAGTGAATATTTTAACTGAATATTTGAACTACTACCGAAAGTCAATTTTTTTGTTTATTGAATAACAGTCAGAAAGTTAAAAAATATATTTCTTTGGTAATTTAACTGTATATTACATTGAAACAACTTTACCGATTAAACTTTTAAATAACTGTTGATTTTTTATGAAAAATTTCTTGTGAGTGTATGAAAACTAATGTAAAGTTGTGGCAACCATCTGAAATTCGTAATAACAGAATTTGAGTCGTAGTAGCCGAATTTCAGTTGGCAAATAGCAAAATTTTTCCCTGTCATTGATTTACTCCATCAGATTTCATATAAAAAATTACCGGAAATTTGCCTCAAAATAGCCCAAATTCAAATGGCTAAAATTTAACAATACGAGCTAAGTTTTTAAAATCCTTTAGAGGTTTTGTTCTACTGATAGTCTATTTTCATTTCCCGTTGGTCTCATGCGGGAAAGATTCGATGACCCAAAATTTGTTGCACAGTGTAATTGTTAAAATTCGAAAGTTGATAAAAAATGCCTCTCTACTGTACATGATGGCAAATAATTCATGATATAAAGAATAAACAAAAATGTTTGTGCAATAGTTTTTTGTTTAGAGACACATAATGGCAGTAATACATGCAACACTTTTTTTTTTTGTTTTTGATGTTGTTGCAATAACAACATTAGCAACAGCAGTATCAGCAACAATAAAGCTTAAATAATGCTTAGCTATGGTATTGATGGTAAATCAATGGTATTAACACACACATATACACACACCAACATCCTCTCTTTATTATACTCGTACATATAAGCCGCTTGAACCATGAAAGCGGCTACAAAAATAAAAATTGATATAAGGCTTAATTCCTATAACCTTTAAAATGGTTATACATACTAGGGTTATAACTTTTTGTATTTATTGCAAATATCAAAAATTTTAAGAACCATGATCTTACTTTTTCGCGGTCGTTAAAAAGGTTCCCGCACCAATCGCAGTGAAGTTTTGATTAAAAGTTTTTTTTTTTTTTATTAAATGTAACATTTTACTTAAAGAGCAATTCCATATGAAATTGCTCTATAGTGACTGGTTTAGTGGTGGTGTGCACCAGTTTCATGTGACAAAATTGAAGAATTCTTCATAAGGGACCTCATTGAAAGTTGTTTTAAAAAAAAACTGCTAAAGCGATCGCAAAACAACTTTCAATGAGGTCCCTTATGAAGAATTCTTCAATTTTGTCACATGACAGTGGTGCACACCACCACTAAACCAGTCACTATAAAAAATTGCTGGGCAATCGATTGAGACTATTTATTTTAAAATCGGAGAGGGGTCGTCCAAAAATTTGCCAATTTTGATCGTTTTCATATGGAATTGCTCTAAAGTTACACAGTTTTTTTGTTATGTACTTAAACTATTAACAATACAAACATTTTTCCCGACATTCCAACACACACACATACCTATCGCAATATACTATTTAAAATAAGATATTTAAATAAAAAAAAACTTTCCGAAATTGACTTCGGTGCGGAAGGTTTTTGTCCCGAATTAATATTATCAGTACAATAATGCCCATAAGGAGGTGTTGCCCTGTACTTTTTTTTTTCGTTATAACCCTAATACATACATTGTTATCTATGCTGAATTAAAGCCATGCCAAAGAGTAAGCTAATAAATAGGATTTCGTTTATAGTTCAAAACATAAAAAGAAATTTATAAACTTTGCATAATGAATGAATATTTTTTGCAATTTATGTTTACAAATTATTGCTTGATATATGATTAATAACAGTGGGTTTCTGTACTACTCAGTGGCGCTCAATCTGCTCTCTTTTTTTATTTGTTCGTAAACTGGTACCGAGGAAATGAAAACATGTTTGCAGAAATTTAAAAGTTTAAATTAATTTTTATCATAACAATCATAATTTAATAAAATTTTTAATTATTTCAAATATTAATGATAAAATCCACAAGATAAAATTTAAATATATTAAATTTTAATAGAAAATAACAAAATACAAGCAATATAAAAGTGAGTGAGTGTGAGTGTTTTAACCCTCTAACTGGCACGATGTTTTGCAAAGAAATTCATACCATGTGGCCCACTCGAAAAACAAATAATAAGCTCTTCAACAAAATTGTTTATCGTTGCCTAATTTAGGCGATATGAGCCAAAATATTTTAGGGTGCATTTTGGAAACTAAAGCATATAACAGAGAAGTTTTGGACAAAAATTATTTCTCTTACCAAGATATAACCACATTCGAAAAAGTATTTTTTTCTGCTTCTATTTAAGAAGATAACGCGATTTTCGCTTTTTGGAAAAAGCGAAATTAGGCGAAAAAGTATCTAAAATTTAATTTATATTGTTCAAACTTCAACGCTTTGCTATTAATACTTAATGTCGTCTTTCTGCAAAATTTCATAAAAATCTGTCTATTAGTTTATAAGTTAAGACGATGTCCTTTAGAGGAATCCTGTTAATATCCTGTGAGTCCTTGGACTAAAGTAAGGACATTATTAAAGATAAAACTTCAATCTTACTTATATTTTATTGTAAAGAGGTTTTAGTCAATTTAAATTGGTTTCTTAGATTTTTGAAAACATTTTTTTTTTAAAAATAATTAGTTTTTGAAATTTTAAGAAATTTTGATTTTGAAGATTTCTCGCTTCCAAACCGTGGACGGCACACGAAAAATTTCTTTACAAAATATTAAGCAAATTTAGTTTTCTATTGGAATATATTAATTTCTAAGTATAAAACGCTCTTTTGACGCATTTGCGGTAAATTTTATTAAGACTGCCCTGAGGCAGCCTTACCCGTTGGAGGGTTAAACAACAATTTTTTAACAAAATGTTGCAATAATTTTTTAGTATAAAAAAAAGGTTTTGTATTTGCTTGCCCGAGTTCGGTATTTTCTTGCTGAGAGGCATAGGAAGTATAGACTCTCTATTTGTATATACTCTTTGTTAATATAAATCGGTACATACATTTTAAGCACATTTTAAGCACGAGCTTTACTCCAACGGACATAATCCCCAGAATTAAAATTGGGATTATGTCCGAATGGTTTTCGACCATAGTCCGCAAACTGGAAGTTGGGAATATGACTGTTAACGAAACGGTCATAATCCCAATTGGGATTGTGACCTTTTCAAAAGTTGGGATTATGACTGAAAACTGATTGGTTTAAATCCCAATTTGTTTGTTCAGAAAAAAATAAAAAAATTTAATATATTGATTAAAAATTTGTTACAAAAAACTGATCCATTCTACACAAAATATCAAAAACTCAAAATCGAAACTTACTTTAATTAATAAATAACCAACTTATTCAACTAAATAATGTTAATTCCCAGTTAGAAAAATACAAACGGCAAAGCGTTGGCAAAGTACTGCATATGATGAAAGAAGCGGTGACAAAACGTACGCTTTTCAGAAATTTAAGTGTTGGGAAAACCTTGAAATGCTAACGTTAATCTTCTGGCCGTTGGTTTTTTGAAACGTTTGGATATCATTAGCAGCAATGGTAAAATAAGTGCTCTGCCAACCCTGAAATGATAACGTCAATCTTCGGTTGACCGTTTGGATTTCGAAAGGTTGGCGAATCGTTGGCAAAACAATATGAAAAATTTGATAATAGTTTTTTTTTTTTTTTTTTGCCAAAATAAAGAAAATTGTAATTTGTAGTTTTTTTTTACAGTTTTATTAGTTTTTTGTTTTTATATACATCGTGATTATTTTTATGTTATTTTTAATTTAAAACGAGCTTCCAACATCCTTATATTTACAAAAATAAAGCAAATCAAATACAAATATAAACATATTAGCTAGGTTGATACTAGTATTTCGATCTGGCTAAAGAATACTAGTATCAACCTAGCTAATATGTTTAATATTTTTTGGTTTAAATTGAAAAGTGTGGGAGTAAAAATAACTTTTTACACTAACATTTTATTTGAAATATGTTTTAATGAAAAAACTAACAATAAAGTGATTTTTTTTTCTGAAATTGAATTTAAATAGATTGGCCTATTGTACAAATTTCAACTAAATTTTTGTTTGTTTAAAATTTATAAAATATCGACGTAATGAAAACGAAAATTATTCAAGTTTGAGGCCATACTCTATATTTTTTTTATTAGGATATTGTCCTAATAAATAATCTATAGAGTTTCTGTTTTCAAATTTATTAATTGACCACTTTCAGGAATGTGTTGATAGATCTATTTCGGGAATTTTCTAGGTTCCCATCATCAGAACACGTTTTTAAAGAAATGATAATCCCATGCAAAACATCAAGCATTCATATAAACTAGTTTTCTCACTAAATGAGAACTAATATATGAGCTCGAAGTTAAAGATTACCACCATTGATCAAAAATAAATTGAAAACTTGTTTGTTATGTGCAAGGTCTACCTTGTAAGATATTTTCTACTTAAATTTTTTTTATAAAATATAGTAAATTATGTTAAACAAGTGCTGGTGAAGTACTTTTATCAACCATTTTTGCCAGCAGTATTTTTTCTTATACAGTCGTAAATTTTGTGAAACATGTTCTGGCAAAGTCCTTTTATCAGGTATTGGTAAAGCTCTGTAAACCAATGTATTGCCAGTAGTATTTTTACATATACGGTCGTAAATTTTGTAAAACAAGTACTGGAAAAGTCCAAATCACTTTTAACTGATGTTTTGCCAGTGGTTGTTTTTTATAAACAGTTGTAAATTTTGAAAAGCATGTAAAGCACTATTTGCAAACGTTGTCAAAACATTTCAAATAAGTGCTTTCCCAATGCTATTTCTTTGGTATAACTGTTAACCAACGCTCTGCCAGCGCTTTGTTTTTTGTACCATCGGCATTTTCTATTATATATATTATTTAGGTATTTATTATTTTAATTTAATACTTTAATAATTTAAGTGCAATTTTCGAGAGTGAAGCTTTCGGTTTATTATCGAAAAAGAAATTTATTTTTTTTAAAACTGCTTGATTTGTAGTGTCCGACCGAACAGTTTGGCCAAAAAACTATATTTTGTCGGTTTTTTGATATCTAGAGGCAATGATGACAAATATTGGTATTGGATACATGTTTGTTGAGCCGATTTAATTCGATTTTGTGTATAAAATTTAAGAGAAAAGCCGAAGTTTAGGTATAAAGTTAAAAGTTCGGCCGCCGAACTATTTTCAATTTTGCCGAACAGTGAATTCATTGCCTAACTACAGACTTTTCTTCAAATTTGACACTCAAAATAGCATCTAATCAGCGCAATAAACACTTTTCCATCCGCCAAATTTGTCCATAATGCTTTAAAATAGCAAATACAGACCAAATGCATTTTCTGGCCGAAAAAAAAAAAACAACTAAAGCTTAGTATCCAAATTTTAGATTATGATTAAGAAACAAGGACGGATTTGGTTCTGTTAAAAAAAAAAATCATAAAAAAAATAGTACAGTATAAAAGTACAAAAGACCGTAACTAAATAGTAAGTACAAAAGGCTATTACTACAGATTAAGACGACATAGTTACGGTCTTTTGTACAAGGTGGCGCAAAAATAACCTTCCGATGTTTTTTGGCTGTAATTAAAAAAAAAAAATGAAAAACTTTGATTCTTCTTGTGGATTATTTTTATTTGGTATTTTAATTTTTTTTTATATCAAGTCGAGAATATGATGTCATGTTAATGGCCGCCGCCACAGTTGATTGTCATTTGAGCCCTTTTTATGGCATTTTCCATCACTTTGGCCAAAACTTCCGGCGATAGGTCCTCACATTCTTGACGGATATTGTCTTTAAGAGCTGCAAGAGTCTGAGGCTTGTTTACATAAACCCGCGACTTCAAAAAGCCCCACAAAAAGAAGTCTGGAGCGGTCAAATCAGGCGATCTTGCTGGCCAGTGCAAATCGCCAAAACGGGAGTTTAGGCGCCCGGGAAATGCATCCTTCAGCATAACCGCTTCCATGACATCCTCGGCTACAGCATCAATATTCTCTGCAGAACGGCTACTCCGGGGTCTGCCACGCCTGGCAGCATCTCGTGTTGTGCCAATCTCTTCGAGGCGAGCGGCTAAACGTCGCAGTGTTTCACCAATAGGCGTTGGACGGCCAGGAAATCTGCGACGAAATTCACGTTGTGCCAAAGTCACCGACCGATTATTGGTCAAATAAATAGTCACCAATATTCCGCGTTCTGGAGCAGTGTAGCGTAACATTGTTTATTAACGTGTATTTCGCATGTGTTTACTACACAAATGTCAAAACAGAACTGACATTAGGGGCCAATCGCAAAATTTATAGCATTTTCTGATAGGAGGATTACTTTTGCGCCTCCTTGTACTTGATTTTTTTGAAACCAAAAGACCGTAACTTCTATACAAAAGTTTATGCAAAAAGAAAACAAAAGTTTAAGATAACAATACTGATTTTTGGCAGTAATTAAAGCGTTTTTAATTAACTTTGGTATTCTTTACCAATTTATTGTAAGTATTTATGAAATAAAACGCATTTTAACTATTTAAAAACTTTCGAGAAAAATTGATTGAATTTAATTAATTTTCATAAAATTAAATGAAATTTGTTAACCAAAAAACAATATAAATCACTACATAAAAGGTAAAAACCAGCAGCACTACGCGAAATTTTGGTTAACGAATACATACATATATTGAAATTGCAGTTACGGTCTTTTGATTTTCGTTAATAAAATCTGTATTTTTGGACGTAAACGTTCAAAATTATGTGGGAGGTTGTATTTTGGTTAACTGCATCGTAATCAATCCAATTGTCAATTTTGAATATTATATTAGTTACGGCCTTTTGGATTTTAGGTGACGCTTAGCTATTTTAAATGATATATTAAACGATATTTTGAAGAATAAAGTGTTGTTTTCTATTCCCTAATGACAGTTTTTTCTTTAAACTGGGGGGTTACCGCGTAACTCGAATCGAAAATCAAAATTTTTCGAAAAGAACTTCCGAATCGAAAGCAAATGCGTACTGTGTAATTCATTCGGAACGACTACAGAGTTGTATTCATAATAAAGAGGGAACAAACTGAAGAAAACGTGGCAACACTATTATCAAATGTCAAAATTACAAAAAATCTCAAAACTAAACAAAATTTGAAATCAAAAAAGATTTCAAAGAGACTAACTAAAAAAAAAAAAGAAATTGTTTTTACGTTTTAAAACATAAAAATGGATTGCGTTTATTTGTGGTTTGATGAAAATGGCGATAATTCCTCTTCAATTGATAGCAAATTGGACGTTTGCTGTTACAATGTAGTAAGAGAACAGTATCTGCTTGGACCACCTCCGGTTCTAGAAATGCTGCTTAAGTTACGACAGCATTTAGCTTTTACATGAGTCTTCTAATCGGCCCAAACCTATTGGAAAAATATGTTTTAAAATATATTATTAAAAACGCTCATTACACAAACTTACTTTTTTCCAGCCATTGACATCACATTCGGGTGGTCCGAAAGCATTCAAATCCGAACACAACTTTTGCCACAAATTATTTGACTTATTCTTAGCATCTGGGACTTTTAGATACCCTTTTGCCAAGTCTGAATGCTTGATCATGAAGTCGACCATTACCTCATATTGTTTTTTATTTGTGTATAAATATAACATGTTTATTGGGTAATTTAATAAATATTTTTGTATAAATAAACAATATTATTAAGTTTTCTTTATTTGTTAATCATTTTTTATTTTTTAAATGTGTAAATACTTACATTTTTAATATTTTTTCAATTGTCACTAGCAAAATAGCTTTCGAACAATTTCCGAACGTTTTTATCGCAAAAACAGTTCATCTTCGTAATACAGAGTTGCATTTTCGAAAGGGATTTTTTTGTTCGAAAAGGGAGAAAAAAAATGTCCGTACTTTCGAGAAAAAAAGTACGAAAATCGTATTACGCGGTATAATTTGTTCGTATTCGTAAATTTTTCTTTTCGAATCGAGTTACGCGGTAACCCCCCTGGTTTATAATTTGTTTCTAGTGTTTTGAAAGTATTTCTTAAAATTAACATTAAATTTTTATTAATATTACAGTGTTGGTTGATAAAGCTAATTCTGCAACTGCAAACGCTATTAAATTCAGCGTTAACAAAGTATTTTTAATAAAATTTTGAATTATTTTCAGATTTCTATCGTCATATATTTCACAATATGATGCCCTGGTGAATCTGAATCGTGGTTACTAAATTTTATGTAGTCTACTTTTACTGGAGGGAATAAAATCTGACTTGGAATGCAATCGCCAACCAGCATTAAATAAAAAAGCTATAAAATTAATTTGTTTTATTATTTTGTATTTTAATTGTGTTTATTTTATTCATTTCTGTTTTAATTGTATTTTTTCTTATGTTTATCATTAATTTCTTTTTAATATCTTATTTTTCTTGATATAAATAAATTTGCCGTTAAAATATAAATTTAGCAATTTAACGTGATTTTATTGTATTGGATACGGAAATTTAGTTCGTGAAATTGCCGCTAGATGGCGCTGAATTGGTGTAATAATAGCGCCATCTATTGTAATACAGTTTTTTGGTTTTCCAAAAAACCATGATTTTCTGTCGGTCTGGCATCACTGGTTGTCGGGAAGTGAGGATCCTATTGGAAACAGTCTGGCAGCACTGCCAACAACCAGGGTAATTTAGTAGTGTTGCCAGACTGTTTTCAATAGTATCCTCACTTCCCCGCAACCGGTGATGCCAGACTGAGAGAAAATCATGCTTTTTTGGAAAACCAAAAAACTGTAATGCAATAGATGGCGCTGTTATTACACCATTTCAGCGCCATCTAGCGGAAATTTTACGCACTAAATTTTGGGATGCCACACTGTAAAATTATTCAAACTTTTATTTAATGCCAAATTTATTAAGAAATACATATAAAATATTAAAAACAGAAACGAATAAATGAAATAAGGAAATAAATTACAAAACAAAAATTATTGAAAAGCAATAAAAACAAATAAAAATTAAAAAAGCAATAAAAACACAAATAAAATAAGAAAATAAACAATAAAAACAGAAAAAAAATTAAAAAACAATAAAAACAGAAATATATAAAACAAATTTTAAATTTAATTTTATAGTTTTTTTTATAAAGCTGGTTTGTGATTGCATTCCAACTCAGATTTTGTTATATCCAGTAAAACTATACTACTGCTAAAAAATTGAGTATCCATGGTCCAAAGTTACCGCAGAGTATCATATTAAGCATGAATATTGAATATTAAGCGTGACGATAGAAATCTGAAAATAATTAAAATTTTTATTAAAAAAGCTTGTAAACCTAATTTGTTTACGCTTAACTGAATTCAATAGCGTTTGCCGACGTAGAATTCAAAATACCTTATAAGGCCTTTTTACATTGTAATACTAAATCTTACGGAAAATTACAGTGGGCTAAACTCTAGTTTACGGACATTTCCTGCATTTGTTTTAAGTTTTCACGATTGGTAGAACTTTTAGTGTTGAGTCCAAAAAAACACCATTTTTGTCGGCGATCCCTGGTTCCCAAGTTATGAACCTCCAAAGTTTATATTTTGAATTCTTTGTATCTTCGCCATTTATTATCAGATCGAAAAATGACAAGAAAAGCTCAGAAAAAAGAAACTATGTATGTATCAAATACCTTCAAATACATTTAAAATCGATTGGAAGACATTCTAAAAGGCTGAGACATAATTGACTTAAGTCAGGTGTTGGTATGAAATTAAAATTAAAATTTTTAAACTTAAATAATTGTACATGTTTCTAAATTTTCGTTGCTACCAATACCTGACTTAAGCCAATTATTTTTCAGCATTAAGCCTTCAGATAACTTTTTTAATCAACTAAGCAAGTGTTAGAAAAAAATATTGAAACTTTAGAAAAAATTATTGAAATTTTTTAATTTCTTTTTAAATCCTTAAAAATTTTAAATTAATGTGAATTAATATTTCAATGCATTTGAAGAGAAGGCTATATCTGCTTTGGCTGCCAAACTACATATTAATTATGTAGGAATACAACTTATTCCATCTCCACTGCAATTCTAAAATACGTTCCTCTACACGAAGAAAATTTTAGTGGAAGAAAAATAATAAAAATTTTCACAAAATTAATTAAACTTTTTTTAACAACTTTATGACTAATGAAACTTTTCTCTTTTTTTAAATATAGAAAAGTCATACCTGTAATTAAACCAGTTTTTTTAATGAAACTTCTTCAGAGCGTGAAACTTTTAACAAATAAAATGACATTTTCATAAAACTTTATAAAAGCTTGCACCAATTAAATGAAAAATTTAAATGAACGAAGATTCATTGATATCATGCAGATCATTCTATCAGTGTAGAATAAATTTAATGATACCCGAAACAGTTCCACTATATATGTAAGATACAAACTAACTAGAACTAGTAGTTATATGAGTATTTGTTCTACTTTTGTAGCTTTTGGAACAATTTGCTTTTGGAACAATTTCAAACAAAAATTATCGATGGAAAAACCTACACTACACTCAAAGAAAAAACTTCATCATATTTATGAAATGTTTCATAGATTTTCGTCCAATGTAACGTTTCATAGTATTAATAAAACATAAATCATAAAAAGCAAAATCAATTTCATCAGGTTTATGAAATGCTTCAGTATAATGCAAACGGAAAATGCACCAGAATATTTGATAGAACAACTTAATTATGTTGAAGAGATATACAACCGTATCAACTAAGAAATGCTGGTAACTTTCGTCTACCAAAAGCAACAATAACTGCAAAGCAACGTTCACTTTTCTACAAAGGAGTTCGCCTGTATAACATGCTTCCAAGCGACACAAAATCTGAAACAAATACTAATGTTTTTAAAAGAAAAATTGTATATTTTATAAGAAATAATGATATTCCAGAGCTTTTGATAAAAAATTATGTACAAAAATAATATTTTTAAGAATTTATTGTAAAGTATTTTACCACTACTAAATTATTAATAAAAAAAAAAACACAAAAAAAGGATATTTTGTATTATTAAGGCTTTCATTATTCCTGTGTAGATATGGTCATTATAATTCTTCTTGTTGATGAAATGCTTCATAATTATTTATGACATTGTTACATTCAATGAAAATTGAAGAAACTTATTCCTGTTTTAAATCCGTTAATTGAATTTAGTACACTGATAACAATCCATGCGTAAAAATAAAAATAAATTAAAAATAACCAAAAATTTTGTAAACTAAACGAAAATTTGTTCATTTTACAAAAGATTTCGTTGTTTTGACATTTTGTTCGTATTTTTAGCATGGATTATTATGAGTGTATATTTTGAAAATAGTCTGGCGTGTTTTGTTTTTCACTTTTGGGATGAAAGTAAAAATTTTGTTAAATTTATTTTTCAACTCAATTTAGTTTTATTCGAAATTTAAGTAATTTATGCTTGTACGTTGGCCATTTGAAAAAAAAAAAATTGAAATCGAATGAAACAAAATTTTAGAACTCAGTGTGAATAGTGTCATAAAATTCAATTTCACTGCGATTTGAATTCACGTTAAACCCAGAACACAGCCGAATCACACTGGCAGAAACTTAAAGCTTTTTAATAGCAAAACTCTAGAATTTACTTCTACTGAACATATCTGATAGCATTTCCTTTTAAAGTTCCCCAAATTTCTCCAAAACATCAAGTTTCTTAGTACCGCTTCTTTAAAAATCGCAGAAAGTTTTGAATCATTAAACAAGTACTTAGGAATAATTTTGAGAATGTTGGTTTAGTTAAACCAATAATGAATTTTGACTGCCATTTCCATGTTTATTAACAAAAAATTTATCGAAACCACTCCGCTCCATCTCGTTAAGAAATCTAGTTTTTATTATAATAAAACTAAGTTTAAAGATAATCTGCATCCTAAAACTCTGACTTAATAAACTTAATATTTAACAAAAAACAAAAATAATATTAATTTTGCATTAAACGATTAATCAATTTATTGCCAATTTTGTCGTTAAACCGACCCCGAATAACCGGTTAATCAATTAGAGCGATTTTTCGAATAATGCCTTAACCGGTTTAACGCATAGGTCGAATAATTGGAAACACTAATATAATTATTTAAATAAACTTCAGTGAAATCATCCATAAAAACCTATCTTTAAAAACTGTTACACAGAAAAGCTTTCCTCAGCGAAGCCGGGCTTTGAACATACTGGAGGAGAATATCCCAAGTAATGTAAATTAGAAACATTGAAAAAATTACTTAAGTTTTAATATAAAAAAAAAAAAAATTTTAAACCTTAATATATGTATACGGTATTTTGTTAACTATTGGATACTATGATACCCTAAATTAAAGCTTGAAGTTTTCGCCACAATTGAATCATATTATTTATGCCTTCCTTATATTTGCAGAATTTTGAAATAACTGTATTTTGTATATCAAATTAAAGGTATTTTTTTTTTGAGTTATTAAATGTAGATGGCGGTGTATACAACACATAAATTGCCAAGTTATAAAAAGCGCTTAACCCTTTCACTACCCTTGTACACTACAGTGTACACATCTTTGACAAATAATTAAAATATGACCGAATAAAATATTTACTAACTTTTGTGTACAAATATGTTTATTGGGATGTTATCTAAGCTATAAATTTTTTTTGGGGAGGAAAAATACATATGGGTTGTTTCTATTCGCGATATTTCATGCCAATATTTGCTATTTTCGGATTTTGAGAGTTTTATCATTTTGGAGCTTTAATAACTTCGCTAGAATAATTTTTAGGTACTTCAAATAATTTTTTTATTAAAGCAGATACTTCAACGATCATTTTAATTTTTATTTGAAAGAAATTGAGCGATCGGTTGGGTCTCGGCAATAGTTAAAAGTTGTGTACACTGTAGTGTACATTGGTAATCAACGGTTGTTACTCAATATGTTAAGCATGGCTTCATTTTTTGCATGGAGTTTAAAAGGTCGTTTGTGTTAAAGTACCTGGTACTTGTGTTATTTTTTTGAGAATTCCGCGGTTGTATTTTTTAGTAAAAAGGCATTATTACAGACTAAAACAGATGCGACAGTAGGGATTTATAACACATAATGGGGAACAACAATTTAAGTGAAAGACAGAGCGATTTTCAGCTAGTTTTAACTTAATATAGCATACACTTTATGACATCTTTTTTTCTTTAGGCGCGTTATATTAGTTTATTATTTCTAGCACAAAAAGTAGAACAAAATGAAAAAATTATAGTTTTTGCAAACGATTATTTGTTTGACATTTGAAACAAGTATCGGGTCTGTTTATTCTGTGTCATTATTTTACAACCAAAATACAACTCCGCTTGAAAAAATTAAAACCGTTACAAGTATTGATTATTATAAGCATGGTTTAGATAATAAACTTATAAGCTTATAAGCTCATAAGCTTCATGGCTCGAATACCGAAAAGATGCAGCCATGTCAGGTGTTCAATCCAAAGATGAGATTGATCTCATGAACTTTAGAATGCAGGTGTGCAATACATTGGTTTTACTAGAAAAATCCTCTGTCAGAAGAGTTGGTCGTCCATCAAATAATCCGTTTTCCGAAGTCAATCAGGATGACAAGAGACGTTTTACGGCTCCTGTAAGAGACATTCGCTTGAATGGAGTTGGTCACTTTCCCATGTTTCATGATTCTACAGCACCAGGACGTTGCAAACTTCCAAGTTGCACAAAAAGAACGTACATTCAATGCGTAAAATGTAAAGCACACTTATGTACACAACGTAACAACAACTGTTTCCTCACTTATCACTTACCATAATTTTGTATTTATATTTTTTTTTAACTTTTCGTGAATTAAAATATTCTTTTTTTAATAAATATTTGTAAAACAATAATAATTTGCGTTTTTTTTATTTTCAAATTGCATATTGAACAGTAAGTATCAAGTACTATAGAGTAAAAGAGCTCTGCAACCGTTGACTACCAATGTACACTGTAGTGTACAAATTATTTCGGTATAAAGGGGAAGGGGTACAATTTTTTCTTTAACTTTTTTAGGATATTTTTAGGGTCCCAAAAATAAATCATAAGTCAAAAAATTATTTTGCCACACACAAAAAGTCGGTAGTGAAAGGGTTAACCCGAACGCTTAAAAAAAGTATGCACCATAATTGTTGAGAGGGTGCCTCCTGATAAAACACGTCTGCCGATGGTTTCCTTCTGTGTTCAAGAATATAAAATGTCTGCGTACATATTCAGGGCAATTAGAAAGCATGACTCTATGATAGAATAATTGCAATCGAAATTGAACAAAATTATTAAAGTTGCATCCCAAATAATCAGAAATATGCCTCGAAACTAATCTTCTTCATATATATGACCTTGTTGTCCCCATAAAAACAAGAACAACAAAGAAAACTACTAGACCTTGGCTTACAAACTCTATCTATCAAACTCTTAATTGAAAAAAAGAGATAGAGCTTACTCGCGTTGGAAACGATTTAAGACATCTGAGCTCAAAGAAGAATTTTGTAAAGGTAGAATTGAAATAAATCGGCAAATTAGAAAGGCTAAATCGGAATATTATGCTAAACGTTTTAGTAACGCAATTGATGGAAAAAGTAAATGGAAAACCATACGTGAAATTGGTATTGGGAAGATCAAAAATAATAACATTATCTGCAAATACTTATTCCTGCTCTAGGACAGCACAACTATAATTTTGAGAATAACCCTAACCGCCGTGACATTTTTGAATTTTGCTGTGCAAATGAATCTGAGATTTTACAAAATAGTATTTCTATTAAGTCTAATGCTATTGGCTATGATAACATCAACCCAAAATTTCTTATAATCCTACTTCCTCAGCTGTTACCATTCATCACTCATTTATTTAACACCATCCTCATGACTAGTGTCTTTCCAACTAACTGGAAACATGCAAAAATAATACCAGTTTCAAAGTCTAATTCTGAGTTCAGGCCGATAGCAATTTTACCATTTCTGTCTAAAGTCTTTGAGAAAATATTATATAAACAGATAAGTGACCACTTAGCACAATATAATCTGCTCACCAGCAAGCAATCCGGATTTCGACAGAAACACAGTTGCATCACAGCTTTAATTGACGTTACTGAAGATATACGTTGTTCTATTGATGGTGGGAATTTAACACTTTTGGTTCTTTTAGATCACTCAAAAGCTTTTGATTCCGTTGACCATTCATTACTTTGTTTAGAGCTCTATTATCAATTCTCATTCTGTGACACATCAGTATCATTAATTAAATCGTACCTTGATAATCGTTATCAATCTGTGTTCTTAATTGATTCTTATTCTGGAGCTTTATCTGTTACCCGAGGAGTACAACAAAGTTCAATTCAGGGCCCACTTTTATTTTCTATGTACGTTAATGACTTACCTGATAATGTATCCCACAGTAAAATTGAATTATATGCCGATGACGTGCAGCTATACACCAACACATCGCTTAAAACTATAAATCATTGTGGGCGTTGTGGTGTAATGGTTAGCGCGTTGGACTTTTACACAGAAGGTCCCGGGTTCGATCCCCGGTGCCGGCAACATCAAAATAACATGTATGAGTTTTTTCTATCCCTCATACGTATCGCAATGTCCACCTTCGGTGTTCCCATAGCAATTAACCCCACCGAAGTAAAATAAGGAATCAGGGCTATGAACCAAAAAGCTTCAATAAGTTCGCCAACACTCCATCAGGTGGCGAGCAACAACTGCTCTAAGACTTATCATCTCGCGCAATTACAGTGTTGCCATGTCTGAAGCCCTTCATATTTCCCAAACTTTCATCTCTATACTTGCCCTTTCCAAAGAAAGCAACACACTAAATATAGGAAGTATTTCCTGAGTGTTGCCTCTCTTTAAAAAAAAAAAAAAAAAAAAAAATGAAAATGTATTGCTGGGCATCACGAAATGGTCTATGCCCGAACCCACAAAAATCTAAATGTTTAATTATCCGTAGAAAATCTTTAAAACAAAATATTAACGTTGACATTCGCATTAACAATGAAATAATTGAAATCGTAACTTCAGCAAAGAATTTGGGCATTACATTTAACAACACGCTCAGTTGGGATAATCACGTTAATATTGTAGTAATTAAAACGTACTCAATGCTTCGTACTCTGTATGCAACACACTGTTGCACTCCAGTGAATATTAGAATGCAAATTGCTAAAACTTATTTAATGCCGGTACTTCTTTATGGATGCGAAGTTTAGGCTAATTGTGATTCCACTAGTAAGCAAAAGTTAAATACTCTTTTCAATAACATTGCTAGATATGTATTTGGTCTTTACACTATTGATAGAATTGCAACCTTAAGTAAAAAACTTTACAACTTGACTTTTAATAATCTGGTCAACATCAGGACTCTAACCCTACTGCATAAAATCGTGTATACAAAAGTACCGTCATATTTATATAATCGGATATCTTTTGCAAGGTCCAATAGGGGGAATAAGGTTATACCTATTGCACACAGAAGTAAGATAACGGAATAGCAATTTTACTATAACGCAATCTATCTATGGAACAGACTTTCGAATAGGGCACAAACAAGCAGCAACGTACACACTTTTAAAACCGAAATAACAAAACATTTGAACAATAACACTGTGTGTAATTTTTTAAGTCATGGCAAAATAACCATATACGGACACCACTACGTGATAAAAGACCCGTGTCTCCCAATTTTTCCCAAAGTCATCAACTTTTTTGTTTATGGGCCGCCAAAGATTTGGGGCCTCGGTATCATTTTCGCAAAAAAGTGATCATTTTCTCAGGCTCATATCTTGCAAACCGTTCAGAATTTCGATTTACTCTCTATGGCAAAGTTGTAGCTCTTGTCATAGAGAACAAAAATTGCGAACATATAAAATCAAAAAAACTTCACCTTCCAGATCAAAATCGCAAAAAACTTAAAAAAATTCGATTTTTTTTAACTTTTTTCCCGTGTTCAGGTCCATAGGTAGCAAACCGTTCAAAATTCAAGGAAACAATCAACTACAAAAATTTACCTAAGATCTCAATAAACAAATTTCTAGAACATATAAATAAACATATAAATAAATTCCTCATAAAAATTTTGTTTACGTAATTTATTACTTAAAAATAAATTTGGATGCTAAAATGTCAAGCCTGATCGTGAAAAAGAATGACAATAAAATCACAGGTCTGAATGAATTTTACTGAAATTACCACAATATTTTTGAAAATTGTGTTCTGCATAACGTCACCTAAAACGTCAAAAGGCCGAAACTACACTTTTTAGTTGTTTACAGGAGAGACTAAAAACATTATAAATAGTGTCCAACCGAACAGTTAGGCCAAAAACCTATATTTTGTCGGTTTTTTGATGTCTAGAGGCAATGATGACAAATTTTGGTATTAGAAACATGTTTGTTGAGCCGATTTAATTCGATTTTGTGTATAAAATTTAAGAGAAAAGCCGAAGTTTAGCTATAAAGTTAAAAGTTCGGCCGCCGAACTATTTTCAATTTAGCTGAACAGTGAATTCATTGCCTAACTACAGACTTTTCTTCAAATTTGACACTCAAAATAGCATCTAATCAGCCAAATTTGTCCATAATGCTTTAAAATACCGAATACAGACCAAATGCATTTTCTGGCCGAACTGTTCGGTCGGAAACTAACTACTTTTTTGTTAAGGTCAATTTATTTTAACTTGTTTTCCAAACTAAAAATATACTGATTAAGCAAATTTATTTTATTGATGTAGTGATTTATTTAATTTCACTCCAAATTTGATGTTTAACTAGAGAAAGCAAAGTTAAATGAGGCTTATATAAGATGGGGTGCAATAACGCCTTACGAAATACGGCCTTAAAGGCTTTATTTCTCAATGGAATGTGAAATAAGGCCTTTATTTCCAAAAATGTTTTATTGCACTTTGAAAGTGAAATAAAGCCGTAAAGGTCTTATTTCACTTAAATTTTTTTTAAATGAAGCAATAAAATTTCTTATTCTTATTCTTCTTATATTTTATTGAACAATTATAAAAAAATTTCATATTAACAAAAATTAATAGAACATTAATAACACACTGCTACAAAAAAAAACTTTTTGTCAGAACTTGAAAACCGACCTAGTGGGGGTTGTAGGCCTAGGTGAGGACATACAAAAACCGTTTTCAAAAATTTTGAAACACCCTCAAAATTTTGAGTTATTTTCAAAAAACTGTTTTAGGGTAGGTCGTAGCACTTTAGTACCTCTAACTCACACATTTTTTGACCGATTTCAAAATTTTAAACAGTTTTGGAAAGACAAAGAATTAGGCTTTCATGAAATGTATTCATTAAATATATATTCCAAGACATTAGGTAAGTGTTTAGCAAAAGTTTCTCTTTTTTTATTTTTTTTTTCCAAATTTTTCAAATTCAACAAGAGTTATTTTAATTTTTTTTTATGAAAACCTATCTTTTTTTGCACTGTATTTTAAAGACAATTTTATATAAAAAAAAACGAGATATTATTTGTTAAAATCGGTTTCTATTTGCAAAAGTTACTAAACTTTTTCTAAAGTAAAATGTTAAGATTGCAGACTTTTCTTCTGGTAAACCACTTGACTTACAAAAACGCTTGTTTAATTTTTTTTTTTTATTCATATGGTTTGCGCTGGGGGAGAAAATGCTAAAAACAGGTGTTAATGAAAAGTTGAATAACTTTTACAATTTCATCCGATTTGAAAAATTAAAACCATGTTTTGTTAAGAACTAAATTTTCTTTATACGTTGGTATACATTTTTATAAGCTTTCATATTAAAATAAGCAATGAAAAGCTACTAAAATCAAAAAAGTTTATAGTTTTCGTTTTTTTTTTGTAGATATTCTTAACAAAAACAATACTTATAACTTACAAATGTATAAGAAATGCACGTCATTTTAAAGCCTAATCAGTTTTCTTTCCAAACCCGTTAAAAAAATGTAAATCGGACAAAAACTGACTGAGTAACAGGTCGATAAGTTGACGAACATCACTTGAAACGGTTTTTTAGAATAACTTCTGAATTTGAGGGTGTTTCTGAAATTTTTTGACACAATTTGTAATGTACTCAACAAGACCTATAACCCACGCTAGGTCGTTTTCCAAGTTTTTTTTTCATTGTAGCACCGTGTAATTAATCCCACTTCTGGAAACGAAATAAATCCCACCAAAATGAAAAAAAAAATCACTTTAATCATTACACATTTTTGCAAATATGTTGATAAGCAAAAATTAATAGAACATTAATAACACAAGGGAACAAAATTGAACTTTTTTTGTGTTGATTTGAAATTTGTAGCAAATTTTTACTAATTTGAGGTCGCTGATTTCAAATCTGCACTTGGTTTTTCTCTATCAGCTCGACTTTTCGAGTTATACCGTTATGTTCAAAATTAAGGCACTTCCGCTACATATATTGGAATAACTTGAAAACGGTTCACCATATTAAATTAAAAAAAAAACCGAAACTCGCAAACAATATTCTCTTTAAGCCGTGCTTACATTGTTTTTAAATTTTCCAAGTAGTTTTAGAGATATCGTTCAAGTTTTGAAAAAAAAAATAAAATTTTTTTAAAAAAAAAAATTTTTTTGTTCTTTAAAAATTCCGAAAAAATAAAATTGGGACAAAAATCACAGTTTTGGTCTAGAAACAGTTAGTTAAATATATTTCGAATGAAATGAGCTTTATTTCATTGCAATCGGTGCACAACTTTTGATTTTGTTCACGATTTACTGAATTGATATAAATCGCGATTTCCATACAAAAATAACATTTTCTAATGTGTAAGTGTTTGTATGTAATAAGTTAGTTTTTATGATTCTAAGAAGTAAAAAAATTAAGTAATAAAAAAAGATTATTTCATTTTTATGGTTGAGGTAGCAAACTCATAACGCCTATAAATTGTATTGTTCCTTTATGACACCTAGTCAGTTCACAGTCAATTAAAGAGAAAAAAGAAAAGTGCACTTGTTTTTATTGATGTGTGGTTTACCGTTGGTAACGGATGATTTTTTTTAAAGAAATTCCCCTTAACACATGTGTTTATTCATAAGTGACTGTCAATAAAATTGTGGATATAATTTTTTCTAGGTACTTCAGTAAAAAACTACGAAGTATTTATATGGGTTCATTCAACCAATTTTTCTCATTCAACAAGTGTTTACGAAAGCGAAAAGTATAACGACAAAAAATATTAAAAAATTTTAACCTAGAACATTTCATCAGTGAACACAAAAAACTTTTGATTTTTATCCCTTGTTTTATTTATTGAAAACTGTGTTACTTTGAAATATATGTCAAAATTGGGCTATGACTACGTCAAGAAACACCTATAAAATCAATCCCAACTATTTTTGTAACATATTTTTGTAACATATGTGGTAGAAAAAGTGTGTCAGATTTTATTAAAAACATTTATTTTGACTACTTCGGATTTACCATGGAAACCCGTGACAAGTACTGGATTCCTAATACTGTATGTAAAAACTGTGTAGAGTATTTAAGGTTATGGACAAACAAGCAACGGACCCAGTTCAAGTATAAAACACCAATGATCTGGCGGGAACCTTCGAATCATTATGATGATTGTTATTTTTGCGCTGTCAACATAACAGGCATTAATAAAACAAACCGGTCTAAATGGATTTATCCTAACGTGTTGTCTATTACCCAACCAGTCCTGTACTCTAGTGAGGATTCAGAATCACAACCATCTACATCTACACACAATTTTCACGACTTACGACAAAATGTTCCTTCACCAATTTCTGAATGTGGATCAGATGACTTCCATTTAGATATTTCTTCTGAACGCGAGCAATTTAATCAGGAGGAGCTTAGTGATTTAGTGAGAGACCTTGGACTCTCTAAAAAAGCATCTGAAATTCTTGCTTCTCGATTAAAGCAAAAAAATCTGTTAACCCAAGGAACAACAGTTTCATACTACTGTAACAGAGCATATGATGGCGGACTATTGCTGGAGCATTAAAAATAATCCCTCTGAACAAGATTATTTAAGAAAATCTTATAAAAGAAAATTTTTCGATGAGTTGTAATTACATTGTAATATTTGTGTATTCAAATTTTTTATTTTTCTTTAAAATTCTCTTTTTGTGTTAAATTAAAAAGTATAGCTGATAAAAATAAACAAAATCAAAAGTTGTTATTTTTGTATGGAAATCGCAATTTATATCAATTCAGTAAATGGTGAACAAAATCAAAAGTTGTGCACCGATTGCAATGAAATAAAGCTCATTTCATTCAAAATATTTTTAACTAACTGTTTCTAGACCAAAACTGTGATTTTTGTCCCAATTTTATTTTTTCGGAATTTTTAAAGAACAAAAAATTTTTTTTTTTTTAAAAAATTTTATTTTTTTTTTCAAAACTTGAACGATATCTCTAAAACTACTTGGAAAATTTAAAAACAATGTAAGCACGGCTTAAAGAGAATATTGTTTGCGAGTTTCGGTTTTTTTTTTTAATTTAATATGGTGAACCGTTTTCAAGTTATTCCAATATATGTAGCGGAAGTGCCTTAATTTTGAACATAACGGTATAACTCGAAAAGTCGAGCTGATAGAGAAAAACCAAGTGCAGATTTGAAATCAGCGTCCCAAATAACCTTAAAAACAATATTCAGTTCTTAATCAACAGAACCATTGTTCCCTTGTGTAATTCAACAAAAAATTTAACTGCAACAATATTGAAAATCTTTGCTTTATAAAGTTTTTCTGCGTGGCGGCCTGTGGCCGCTCTTAGGGGTTTTCTCCTCCATGGGACGCGGCAGGTGGCTTCGCTGAATAAAGTTTCTCTGCGCGCGTCACACTAGGGAAGATAATGAGACGCGCGCAGGAAAACTGTATTCAGCGAAGCCACCTGCCGCGTCCTATGGAGGAGAAAACCCCTAAGATCGGCCGCAGGCCGCCACGCAGAAAAACTGAACAGTGTAACAAAAGAATCAAAAAATACAAAATAAAGGCTTTATTGCACCATTGGCTAAATTTCAATAAAGGCCTTATGTCACTTTCAAAGTGCAATAAAGCCCTTTTCGCAATAAAGGCCTTATTTCTCAATTGGAAGTGAAATAAAGCCTTAAAGGCCTTATTTCGTAAGGCGTTATTGCACCCCACCCTTATATAACTATAATATCATACACTGTGTAAAATTACCCCTCAATGATTAATTTTCTATTAAAAGATTAAAAATTTATTACCATCTTAACTAAATACCTCATAAAGTTTATATCTGTCTAGTTAAATTTCGCTGACTGTAGGTTAAAAATGGAACAGTGGCCAAAAAGGTTTGAAATAATTTGGGTGTTATTTTAAACATTAAATACTTTAAGTTATTACTTAAATTTCTTAAGGCCGTTTTAGAAAATTATTTTAAACATTTTAAATACTTTATGTAAATTTAACACTTTCATGTTTCCGTTCTTATTTTTTTTTTTTTTTTTTTGATAATTTATGTGTCTAATAATATAATAGATGAGTGTGTGTATGTTTTTTGGTTTAAAACTATGGCTAAAACATTGGTTACAAGGATCTTTTATATGCCAGAACAACAAAAGAAAGACATAATGGATATAAAACACTATAGTACCACACAATATTTATACACTCATAGAAATAAACAGAAAAAGCTACTCAAAGTTAAAAATGACCTTACGAAAAAACTGCTAATTTTAGCAGCTTTTTTTTTTTTTGCTAAATATTATTAAAATAAGAAAAACACAAATATATATGTTAACTTTACAAAATTTTAGTTATATTCGATTCGAATTTTAGTCAACTGAAAATGGCATTTTACTCTGTAAAATTAGCAAAAACTTTTACTAAATATTAGTAGACACAACATTTTTGCTATATTTACCTTAAATTTAGTAGAATGCAAATAGCAGTTGATTTTTACTAAAATCAATAGAACGTATTGTTAAAAAACTGTAGATTTCTGATGTCATAAGGATAGATTTTTATTTGCATTAGAAAAAAAGCTAAAAAAAAACTTTAAAAATTTAAAATTTTTTAATGATTTTTTTTGTCTACTAATATTTAGTAAATGTTTTTGCTGATTTTAGCAGATTATTTTGTTACTTTCAATTAACTAAAATTTAGCTTAAATATAACTAACTATTCGTAAATTCAACAGATTTATTTGTGCTATTCTTATTATATATATATATATATTAGGGTCGTCTTTCGTTGTATGGGCGAAAAATTAAAATGAGATTTTGACTTTACCCCCCCCCCCCCACACACCCCCTTAAAATATTTGTTAGGGGGTCAAAATACGCCACGCAAAAAATTAAGAGTTCTAGCATAACGGGAAGATGTCCCGCATCGCCCTTGAAAATCGGGCCCCTTGGAAAAATGGGCATAATTTAAAAAAAAATTACAAATTTTTTTTCTTCAAAATTAAAAAAAATATAAAATAATTTTTGTGTTGGGTTTAATCATAACTACTCAGATAAAAAATATTACTTTCCCAGAAAATCGCTAACTTACCCTAACTTTGTGTGAAAAAAATTAATAAATATTTTGGGGGTACCTCCAAGTTACTTTTTTGCATTTTTGAAAATTTTATTCAACAAAAATCAAAAACCTAGTGTTTGCTGTCAAGTATTTCATTTAACACATATCAAGTATTAAATAAGCCAAGTACTGTGGATATCCGTTGGCAATTTTTTTCTTTAGCGCATTTTGATTCTCGGGTATTTCAAGGTTTTTTTTGTATTTTTATACATTTTTATTTTAAAACAAGGTTTTAATAATATTTCATCAATATTTTTGTATATGCCTTTTTATATGATTGTAATAACTTTATTTAAAAATACTATATTTTCTGTTGATAGTTAACCCATGTTAACCTGGGGTCAAATATGACCCACGTAAGAAAAATGCAGCTTTGTGGCAAAATTTATAAATAAAATAAAAAAAGGAATAATTCAATTCGTTAACCGTGTCTAGTCTTCGAGTAGGTCAATTTAGTAAAAATTAGAACTTAAAACTTTTCCATAATAATAATTTTGAGGGGAAAAAAATTTACACTATTAAATAAAAATACGTTTTTCGAAAATACTCCTGAATATGTACAAAAAAATCAATTTTAATATGAATACAAATATCTGAATTTATACTAAATAATTAATTTTAATTAATTTTAAAATGTAAATAAATTACAATTAGAAACATAAACAAAAATTTATTTTGTCATCTTTGTGATTTTTGACTCTTTAAAATACGAGGGTCAATTGTGACCCCATGAAACACAGGTTAACTATGAACACGAAAAATTATACTTTATAATAAAGTTATTACAATTATATAATATAGCATACACAATAACATTGATGAAATATTACAAAAATCTTGTTAAAAAAAAAGTCTATACAAATTTAAAAAAACGTTGAAATCCGCTAGAATCAAAATGCTCTAACAAAAATTTTTGCCAACGGATATCCGTAATACTTGGCTTATTTAATACTTGCGATGTGTTTAATAAAATACTTGACAGCAAACACAAGGTTTTTGATTTTTGTTGAATAAAATTTTCAAAAATGCAAAAAAGTCACTTTGAGGTACACCCAAAATATTTATTAATCTTTTTGACACAAAGTTAGGGTAAGTTAGCGATTTTCTGGGAAAGTAATATTTTTTATCTGAGTAGTTATGATTAAACCCAACACAAAAATTATTTTATATTTTTTTAATTTTGAAGAAAAAAAATTTGTAATTTTTTTAAATTATGCCCATTTTTCCAAGGGGCCCGATTTTCAGGGGCGATGCGGGACATCTTCCCGTTATGCTAGAACTCTAATTTTTTGCATGCGGAATTTTTGTACCAAAACAAATATTTTAAGAGGGGGCAGCCCCAAAAATCGCAAGTTGAAAAATAAGGACCACCCTAATATATATGGCTTTTCTCACTATATTACTAATATTTAGTAAAAAACATATGCTAGTTGTAGCAGATTTTCCTACAAAAACATTTTTAACTAATTTTTTTTTTTTTTTTTTTTGCTATTTGTACAGCTTTATTTCTATGAGTGTATCAATATCAAGTATGTTTTTGAAATATGTATGTATTTCGGTTAGTATGTATATTATGTACAATATTTTGTAAAAGTTTATTGTTAGTTGATGTATGAATTATCACATATTCATAATATGATTTTTTTTTTTGTAAAGAGAAAAAGATGAGGGGATGAATGATTCTCTTTTCTCTTCATATAAGCAAGATAGGGAAACAATTTATTTCAATCAAACACGAACTGACTATAAAAGGGAAGGATTGTTATATAATTCACAACACAAGGCTATACAAACAAAAATTTGTTAACAAAAGGTTTATATAACAAAAAAGCTATATTAAGTTAGTAATATATACTGTAAAATGAATGATTTTATTTGTTTTGTATATTTTAAAATTTATGTATTTTAATATTTAATTTAAATGTTTTGTTTTTGTGGTTATAATATTCTATCCCAAAAACAAACGCTTTCAATAACATAAATATAATCTTCTTAAGGATATAAACCACAATATTTCTGATCAAATGTTTGCTTTTAATGAAATACTACCACTACTACTAAAGGGTGATTTTTAAAGAGCTTTCGGATTTGATTTACAAAAAAAAAAAAACATAAAATTTAGAGAAATGTATGAAATCTTTATTTGAGTCGATAGAACGATTTATATAATTCAATGTTTAAAGATGATTTCATGTAAATGTTGACCTCGGCTACGCCTCAAATATTTCATACGCTGGGTCCAATTTTGACATACTCTCTCCAACATATCGGCCGGTATCTCACTAATAAATTCTTCAATATTGGCTTCCAGTGCGTCACCCGTTGCGGGCTTGTCCCTATAGACATGAGCCTAAACATAGCCCCACAAAAAATAGTCTAAAGGCGTTAAATCGCACGATATAGACGGCCACATGACCGGCCCCAAACGTGAAATAAACTGTTCACCGAACTCGCCTCTCAATGGGGCCAATGGTTCGCGTGCTGTGTGGCACCGTCTTGTTGAAAGCACATGTCACCCAAGTCCAGCTCTTCCATTTTGGGCAAAAAAAAAAAAAAATTGTAATCATCGCACGGTAGCGCTCGCCATTCACTGTAACGACCCTGCCTTCGTCGTCTTTAAAAAAGTACGATCCAATGATGACACCGGCCCATAATCCACACCAAACAGTGCATTTTTCGGGATGCATTGGCAGTTCTTGTAATGCTTCTGGCTGTTCTTCACACCAAATACGGCAATTTCGCTTGTTCACGTATCCATTCAACCAGAAATGAGCTTCGTCGCTGAACACAATTTTCCGATAAAAAAAAGCGGATCTTCAACCAACTTTGCCATCGCCCATTCACCAAAAGTTAGTCGTGTGGCTTCAATTCTTGCACCAGCTGTATTTTAAAAGGTTTTACACACAAATCCTTCCGCAAAATTTTCCACGTAGTGGAGTAAGAGAGTCCCAATTCTGCGAACGGTGCCGAATCGATAATGGTCATGTTCATCAACAACACTGGCGGATACAGCTGCAATATTTTCCTCTGTCCGCACTCTACGTATGCGTGTTGGTGGTTTAATGTCCAATAATGTAAATTTGGTGCGAAATTTAGTCACAAGATTCAGATTAGACGCATCGCCTCAGAAGGTCGCCCAAACTTACCATCAATTGGAAGAAGTTCACGATGTATTTTCTTAACCGAGCATGAATTTTGATAATACAATTCAATAATCTGCAAGCGTTGTTCGTTTGCAAGTCGATTCTTGGTTAAATTATAGACCAAACTGAACATGTTTAACAGTAACATGCTACACGAAAACAGTTGAGCTGCCAAAAACAGTGTTACCAAAAAGAAAGTTGCTAAAAAATAACCCTTTACTGCTACTAGTATTAAATAAATATTTGTTTAATATTTTTGGGGTTATGCAAAATGAATGATAGAACTAACACCATAAAAATTGTGTATTGGAATATTGAAATATTTAAGCGAATGCTTAATGTTAACTAAATACCCGTATTTTTTTGAGTTCTTTTTTTTTTTTTTTTAATTTTAATTGATTTTGTAATTCAAATTTATATTATTAATCATACGCTCCATATGTTGGTTTTTAATTAATAATAATAATACGCAGTGGAGGCAAATTGGCAGCTGACGAAAAACGGATATAACGTTTGTTGAATTATATTGCAACAAAACGAAAAACGCTGTAGTTTTTTCTAACATAAACTTAAAGTAAATTTTACTCTTTTAGAAAACAATGTACTACATTAATTTAATGTTAAACTAAAAATTGGCCTAATGCATACAATTTTGAATTAGGCCTTTGTCCATACACTGAGAGAATTATCCTTCATAATATTAATGAAACTATATCCTAGAATTTTTTTTCGTAGAATTAATGAAAATTTTTATTATATCCAAGAAATTTTATTAATATTAAGAAATTTTTCATACACACAGAAAAATAAAGTGCCAACCGAATTGAAAATTATATTGTGGTGGCTACAACCAATAAATTCGGTTATTACAATCATATTCAAATGTGATTTCTAAACATTTTGGGTATTGCAACTGAAATTCAGTTGTATTAACCAAAGTTAGTTGTGAAACCCAATATTCAGTTGTACCAACCGATTACAGTTGTAGCCACCGACTTTTAGTTGGCAAATGGCAACATTTTTTTCTGTGTGTAAACTTGTTATCATAAAATTTCACAGTTTCATAAAAAAAAATTCATTCGATTTCTTAAATTATCTCTTCATGAATTTAATGAAATATTTCTTTAGAGCTATGTTATTATTTCAAAGTCCTGTTAACAATCGACATTTATGGATCCATACATGAGCCCACATGCTTCATGCATTACCACATGCATCCATACATGATTCATATGTGTTCATAAGCCATTCTCATATGTTTATATGAGTTATCATATATGCTCATCTGTGTGCATTAACGCAAATTGAGGTAATATTTACATATATTATCATACATGTCCATACATTTTCACACATGGTCATATGTGTACTTTAACGAAAATTGATTTAATAATTACATGTATGATTACATATGAACTCCTATGAGCATATATGAATCCTATATGGTGGTATATGGACATGTATGACCTGGAATGACTTCATATATAAGCATGGATGAATTCACACACATTCATAAATGGATGCATATATGTTGGTTTTTAACCGGGAGACCTATTTTTTTTAATTTTTCATTAAATTTCATAATTTCATTAATTACCATAAATTTCCAACTTTAGTTTTAAGATTTAATTCTCAAGTGTTCAACATTTTTTGTAATTTTTGACTTCTATAAATTTGAACTTCTATAAAATTGTTTCCAAACTCATATGAAGTGGTTCATTAGCTTAGTTCTAATGTATTTTCAAGACATTCATGAAGAGTTTTATTTATTCAAAAAACTTCTTAATATTAAAAAAATTTATGAAAAAATTCGGTTGCAACTACAAAACTGTTTTCTGTGTGTATAAATCTAAAATTCCTAAAAGTTTTTACGGATTTTTGTTACACAAAATATCCTCTGTTTCAGCGCAACCAGAAATATGTTGTTTCATTTATCTTTTTTAGAACAATTCGCGAATTCTGGCATTGATTTGTTGTTATAGCATATTTTTTGCATATTTTGCTGTTGTTTTTGCATATTTCGATAAAAAAATTTTATTTTTGATAAAAAAAAAAATTTATTTTCGATAAAAAAAATTTTATTTTTAATAAAAAAAAATCTTATTCTTGATCATATTTCAGTACTTTTTAGAACAAAAGCATATTTTTATAGCATATTTTAGCGATTTTTTTTTATTATTTAATTTTTAGTTATCGAACAATTTTTTGTTTCAATAAAAATTTTTTTTTGGGTTTTCAACACTGATTTCGAAAGTGGGTTAAACTTTCGATTTTGGCAAATTTAAATTTCTTGTTTTAAGACTGTACCAATATATTCAATCTTTTATCTCCTTTATTTGCTGGCAATTAAAATAAATTTCTCAAAGTTACTTCAACTAGACCGAAAAATAAGTTCTAAAATACAAATTCTTAAAGAAAATGTTTGTTCTAAGAGCATATTTTCAGTTTTTAGTGCATTTTTTATGAGCTAAAAATAGATTTTTTTAGAGCATATTGCCGTTTGCTTTGGTTATTATACATTTTGAGACGGAATTTCGACACTTTTGATAATAAAAATTTAAAAAAAGTATCGTTTTTCCGAAATTCTTGTGGTACTTCAATTCTGGTAAACCGAATTTTCAAATTTTTCTACCAAAATTGTTTACAAAAAAAAAAAAAAAAATATTTAAGACTTTTTCGTTAACTTTTCGAAGGAAGATTTACAACATTTATGTAAAATTTTATCATTTTCGGATTAAAGCACATATTTTAATAGCGATCATAAATATTTAAACATCTGATAACGTTTTGAACAAAACTATTTTAATTAAATTACGATATTTGAAAATATTTAAGAAAATATCGCGTGCAACCGAAAATCGGATTGCTTACCACTACCAAACACGCATGTCATAGTTTTGCCAGTCCTGATTTAGGCAACCAACAAAAATTTGAATGCACAAACCTTTTTAATTTAGCCATGATTACAAATTACAAACCGTATTATTTTAAAGTTATTTTGTGTCGTATTATATTTTATATTTTTTCAACCAGTTCGGTGGTTCTGGGGGGGGGGGTTATATCACACTCACACCACCTCCCCCTCACTCCTAGGACCCACACCTGATTCAATACATGAAAATTTTATAACGTTTATGGTAGCATTACCGAAACAATGTGGGTGTTGTGGTGTAATGGTTAGCGCGTTAGACTGTTACACAGATGGTCCCGGGTTCGATTCCCGGTGCCGACAACATCAATTTAGAAAAATAATATGTATGAGTTTTCTAACACTTATATGTATCGCAGCGCCCACCTTCGGTGTTCCCATAGCACTTAACCCCACCGAAGTAAAGTAATGAATCAGGGCTATGAAACAAAAAGCTTCAATAAATTCGCCAACTCTACATCATGGAGCGAGCACCAACTGTTCTAAGACTTATCATCTCGCGCTATTACAGTGTTGCCATATTTGAAGACCTTCATCTTTCACCACCTTTCACCACCTTTCATCTCTCCACTATCCCCTTTACAAAGAGAGCAACACATTAATTAATAGGAATAATTTCCCGAGTGTTGCTTCTCTTTAAAAGAAAAAAAAAAATATACTTTATGAAATTTTCATTGGTTCAATGAAACCATTCATTAAAATTGTTTTAATGAAACATGTTTCATTGATTCAATAAAACATTTATCTTGGTACTTTTTTATAATAAAAAATTTATTGTTTTAATGCAGAAATTCATTAATACTACGCACAAATTTCCATCAAATTTTCATTCATTAAAAAAAAACGTCCTTAAATTTCTTGCTAAATGCCTAATTTTAAAATTTTCTTATTGTACGATACCACTTAAAGTTTGTAGTAGTAAATTTAAAAAAGTATTTCATTTATATAAAACTTTGCGAGCTGAGTACAAAACTTTTTGTGCTTTTTACCCTCATAACAATTTTTCATAACTAATATAAAAGCTAAGCACTTTCATTATAACTTATTGTTTATAACCAGTTACCATGTAGCACTATATGCGATATTAACTGAAAATATATACGAGTAATACATAGTAAGGAAGCCCTTTATACAAAAAAATAAAAAAATAAAAAAATTTAAAACCACAAACTAAAGAAATAAAAAACTTGGTTAGGAACTAAGAAAAGGAAAAGTTGACAAAATGTGAAAAAGGCTTTACATATAAGAATATTTAAGAACATTTTGTTTCAAGAAGTTTTGTGGAATATTTTTGTGAATTTTTTTTTTGAATTTTGTTCATACTACAAACTTTTTATTATTTTTGTAATTACACAATTGAGTCCTAAAATCGATAACAAGTGTACCAAATATTGATCCTAAATATTTGGGCCACGTTGATTTAATCGCGTACACAGTTTTTTCACTTATGGGCCAGATTTTCCTTAAAATTGCATTAAAGTTTTTCATGTTTTAACGAAGTTTTTTATAAATAAAATTTTAACAAATAAAATTAATTTTTATGGTAAATAATGATGAGACCTACCACAACATTTGAGTAACAAATTTGTTTAATAAACATGCAGTATTAACAAGTAAATCCGCGGTTTTTCTCAGATTTTAGTATATTTTATCATCCCATTTCGCAAAGGATCACAGCATTTTTGTGCATAAGCAAAAAGACAAATCTTGGCAGTTGTTTTGAGTAAAAAACACTGCGGTTTTTGGGAAAAACGTGAAATGTGCCTAAAATTTATATAACAGCTTAGCGAAAAAGGCTGACCTTTTAATTAATCTTTTAGTATAATACACTGCATACAATTTTGTATGAAATTTAATTAAAACTTTTATATTATTTATTAAAAATTTCATACGACTAAAGAAAAAGCTTCATTAAAAATAGTTTTATTAAAACTATAAAGCTTTTTCATAAAGTTTTAAGAAATTTTTTCATTCATATTGAGAAGAAAACTTTATTAGTTTGTTAAAAAAATTTCATTAAACCTCGTCCAAGAAAATCTCTCTTTGTTTGTAAACAGCTTAAAAAATTACGTGTACCAAAATTTAGCCAAAAAAGTTAATGTTTGCCAAAGCTAGTTTAACAAAAACTTTCATTAGAGTGAATGTCTACAAAATATTTTCATATTTTATTTTAAAAATGTTCACATATTTGTATGAATTTTAAAATAAAATCGGCAAATATTTTGTAGACATTCACTCTAATGAAAGTTTTTGTTAAACTAACTTTCGCAAACATTAAATTTTTTTGTGAAAGGCGCGGTAGAGAAGAATGAGTGCATTTTCTAAAAATCATAACTACATTGTAAATTGGCAATTTTTCTGAATCAGACTGCGCAGCTTCTGGTATTGAACCTTCGTCAGTGACCCTGTTTATTTGAATAATGTAATATTTGTTATGTTTTTATTTGTTCGATTGCGTCTATATTAAATTTTTTTTTGTTTAAATTTTGGTACACATAATTTTTTAAGCTGTTTACATACACGGATAGAATTTCTTGGACGATGTTTAATGAAATTTTAGTTAGTTTAACAAAAACTTTCATTAAAGTGAATGTCTACAAAATATTTTCAAATTTTATTTTAAAAATGTTTACATATTTGTATGAATTTTAAAATAAAATTGGAAAATATTTTTTAGACATTCACTCTAATGAAAGTATTTGTTAAACTAACTTTCGCAAACAATAATTTTTTGGCAAAATTTTGGTACACGTAATTTTATAAATTATTTACATATTATACTACAAGATGAACTCATAGGTCATCTTTTTCGCTATGCTGTCATACAAATTTTAGGCACATTTTGCATTATTCCCAAAAACCGTAATTTCTTTTTTTTTTTCTTTTTACTCGGAATAACTGTTCAGATTTGTCTTTTTGCTTATATGCACAAATATACTTTGAGCCTTTGCGAAATGGTACACTCATAATAATCCATGCATAAAAATACGAAATTATTGTCAAAACTACAAAAAATTTCGTAAAATATACAAATTTTCGTTTATTTTACAAAAAGTTTGGTTATTTTGACATTTTTTCATAATTTTACGAATGGATTATTATCAGTGTATGATAAATTGTGAACAAATAGTAAAATCTGAGAAAAGCTAAGGATTTACTTGTTAATGCTGCATATCAATTTGATACGCAATTGCTGTTGAAGATCGTCTCTTTAAGTATTTAAGAGAAAATATTTTATTTTTAATATGTGATGTTTAAAAGCTTCGTTAAAACATGCAAAACTTTAATGCTATTTTGCTAAAAAGCTGGCCCATAAGTGAAAAAAGTGGGTACGCCATTAAAATCAGCGTGGCAGAAATATTAAGTATCAGTGGTTGGCTCTTTTTCATTTTTTGAGTTGCATAGTGTTATTACAAAATTTGTTTAAGGTTTGTCTTTTTAAAAATTTCTTTAATTTTTAAACTTATTTAACACCTCTAGTTTTGTGTAAAACTTTAATTTCTTCAAGAAAACTTATTCCTTCATTTAAATAAAATTCATTTTATATCATTTTATCTCAATTTATCTAAACTTGAAATTTGTTTTTGATTTGAATCTAGCAAAGTTTTTGTTAAAAACTTATTAAAATTAAATTTTCCCTTGTATTTACAACAAATAACATGGTTTAAGTACAAACAAACTTTATCCTTTAGACAATTCAATTTAATATAATTCTTCTAACAACAATTTTTCATCATACATATCATCACAAAAAAATTGTTGTTCATAAACTTTTCTTAACATACTATTGTTTGTTAACAGAATTCTCTTTTCTCTTTTCAATTTTCAAAAGAAATATAAATTAAAAATTAGGTAAGAATATTTATATAAAAATTTTCTCAGAAGTGTTAATTTTTAATTTTCACAAGTACATAACACTCTACTACTCTTATTAAAAAACTGATTGCCAATAAATAAAAAATAAAAGAGAAAAAGAAAAATTTTGTTTGAAAAACATAAAAAAAATGTAGGTCATTTGCTTGTCAAAAGTTAATGTCATGTTGTTTTTATTTATAGTAAACTTTATGGTACATGTTTAAAAGTTGTTAAAATATTTACAAGTATTTTTCGGTGCTAACATAGATATTAAGTGATCAGTATGTAGGTCCTGTGCATACATATGTATGTAGTGGTAGCAGTCAACTTTACAAAAGTGGCATTAAACACCCCATAAAGGGAAACAAACTTTGTGTTGTAATTGAATTTGGTTTCTTGCGCTCCGTTTTTTTGTTTTGTTTTTGAATTTGGCTACAGTGTAAATGGAGCATTTGAAAAGTGCTGTATTATATGCCACATGAGACTTTTTGTGTTTTTCTTACTTTATACACTCATAATAATGTGGCGGTAATACAGAATGGTTCAGTCACGACCCGCCGAATTTCACCAGCGTATTGTCTCATTTTATTAAAATATGTCCACTACGACCATCCCCGAAAATGCAAGTGTGCGAAATGGTAGCGGTTTGAAAATGTTCGGATTGGTGGTCGGAAGGTAGTAGGGTAAAATTGCTAACTTCTGAAGCAGTGGTCGGACTTTTTTGTTTTGGCCCGAGATACAGAGCTTTACAAAAAAAAATTGGAAAACAGATGTAAGAACGCGCACATAACCTTAATTTGCTCAGCTAGATGGCAGGTAACTTATGCTTTTTTCTCTCTTAAAATATAGTCCTTCCTCTTACCTTTCCAAAATGCCCTAAACGAAGCCTAGAGGTCTTACCGTTCCAAAGTTATGATTCTGAAAGGTCTTTATTGATTCTGAAATGTCTCCCAAAGAGCTTTCCAACAAGCACAAACACAAAAAAAAACCAACCACTGGTATATAAGTTAGCAATTTTACCCTACTACTCTCCGAAAAAAAATTCGAAAATTTTGAACCCGCTGCCAATTCGCACATTTGCATTTTCGGGGATGATCGTAGTGGACATATTTTCATGAAATGAGCCAAGGAATACGCTGGTGAAATTCGGCGGGTCGTGACTTAAGCACCCTGTATAATATAAATTTTTAATACTTAGCCCTAAATCAATTCTAATGAAATACAAGAAATTTTCGGTAAAAAATTAATAAATCTACAAAATCTTTTTTACTTTAGTTTGAAATTTGGTAAAAATTTAAAGTTCTAGTTAAAAATCAAAATGTAAATGAACATAATTGGGCTTGTATAATATCATACATGGGCATACATGATCACATACGTTCATGCATAGTGCAGTACATGATCAAATATGATTACTTATGTCACCATATATCTTGGGATATAAAATTGGTATATAGTCATATATGGTCATACATGGTTATGTATTGTCATATATGAATATTTATGATCATATACATATTTATCCTGATATGGGATTCATACATGATTATATATAACCATATATAACCATATACGACCATATTCATTTTAAATTACGTAGATATATGGTCATATATTGAGCAAGGCATGGACGTATATGATAATGAATGACATATATCTAATAATATACAAGCCCATGTATTTCGATTTCCACATGTTATTTTGAACTGAAATATTTTTTATATCATACAATTTTATTTCTTATCATTCCAAAGTTATGATTCTGAAAGTTTTTTTATTGATTCTGAAATGTCTCCCAAGGAGCTTTCCAACAAGCACAAACACAAAAAAAAAACCGACCACTCGTTCAGAAGTTAGCAATTTTACCCTACTACTCTCCGACCAAAAATTCGAAAATTTTGAAACCGATGCCAATTTGCACACTTGCATTTTCGGGGACGGTCGTAGTGGACATATTTTCATGAAATGAGCCAAGGAATACGCTGGTGAAATTCGGCAGGTCGTGACTGAAATTAATAAATCTACAAAATCTTATTTGATTTAGTATGAAATTCGGTAAAAATTTTAAGTTCTAGTTGAAAATCAAACTGTAAATGAACATAATTGGGCTTGTATAATATCATACATGGGCATACGTGATCACATACGTTCATGCATAGTTCAGTACATGATCAAATATGATTTCTTATGTCACCATATATCTTGGGATATCAAATTGGAGGGTATATGGCCGTATATAGTCCTGTATGATCATAGAAGGTCATATATGAATATTTGTGATCATATACATATGTATTCTGATATGGGATTCATACATGATTATATATAACCATATATAACCATATACGACCATATTCCTTTTAAAAATTCGGAGATATATGGTCATATATTGAGCGATGCATGGACGTATATGATGACATATATCTAATAATACACAAGCCCATGTATTTCGATTTCCACATGATATTTTGAACTGAAATATTTTTTATATCCTACAATTTTATTTCAGCACACATTTTAAATGCAATGTCTTTTAAATTACACACTCAATTTTCTCAGTGTTGTGCAGTAAGTATTGGCCTGTATCTCTAGTATATGGTCATATGCATGTGTGTATTACTTTTAGTGATTAAAAGGAGGCAAGTAAACAAAATTTTAAAATATTTTAGCATTTTTTTTTTGGCTTGTTTGCTGTTGAATATATATATTTTTTATGGTGTTGCAGTGGAAGTATTAAGTGATAAAATAAAATAAATATCTTTAAGGGAGGTATTAAGTTTTAGTTTTTATTTCAACATAAAAAATAATAGAAAAAGGATTTAGAAATTATCCTTAAAATAAAAAGTACTAATTTCATTTAAAGTCAAAGGATGATTTTGCTTTATGTTATAATTTTGGAATAATAATATCACATCTGGTTCATTGAACCTTTAAGCATGTATTGTTTTAATCGGAAGAGAAAAAGTTAACTTATACATATGAACAATTTATTTTTCAACTATATTTGCTTCCTTTTTTTAAAACTATTGTTATCCCTTTTTCACAATTAATTGTCACAGTATGATGCTATTCATTCACATGTCTAAGTTAGAGATAAAGTCATCGCTGTGTCGACCGTGGCACTGGGTTTTATGCTTAGCACGACACAAATAATGTTCAATGTACAATGCAATTGTACAATAAAAAAAACTTTGATCAATTTACACATAAAATAAACACTAACGAGTCCTTGAATGGGACGAAACTGCGGCAGTCCCTGGTGTCCGTTAAATTAAAAAAAAAAAAATGTTTTCTTATTCTAGATTATATCTAGAAAGTTTTAACTCAAATTTTATGAAAAGTTTAACTCCAATTTTACAAAAGTTTTTGTTGTTTTGAAATTTTTTCGTATGTTTGTGCATGGATTATTTTGAGTATGTTCACCGGTTCATTGTGATAGGTACCTTGCACTTGACTGTTTTTATTTGAAAGGGACTGCTCACTTTAATATGGGCTTGTCCTCGGAGGGAATTAATTGTCCTCTGTGACATGCCATAGGACCGTTGTGAAAGAACATGTCACACAACTAACCCCAAAGAACATATCCCAGAACTATCACAGAACCAACATAAAATAACACTTCACTTTACTAACGCAAAATAACATGTCACAAAACTAACTCCATCGAAATATGAATTCCTCATTACAAAAACTTTTTGTTTTTTTCATTCTATATTTTTTCTTAATCAGTCGGACGAATATTTCCATCCAAAAATTTAGAGTGATTATTATATGAACACTGTCAATAAGCTAAAAATACATTTAATTTGATACCGATTTGTTTAATAAATTTGAAAGAAATAGAAATTATATTAAAAAAAAATGATTTAACACTTTTTATTCTTTTTTTCTATTTTTTCTAGTTCATTTGAAGCTCACTCTTGAAAGACTTCCCTAATAGATACTTTAAAACCGGCCCAATGATAGGTAAGCTAAAACCCGTCATATTTGCACCTATTAAGACCATAAAAGACACTTTTAAACCGGTAACGTGATAAGTACTTTAGGAACTGGTCTTATTTGCATTTACCACCG
Source organism: Delia radicum (assembly GCA_021234595.1). NCBI lineage: Eukaryota > Metazoa > Arthropoda > Insecta > Diptera > Anthomyiidae > Delia > Delia radicum. The sequence goes on along the minus strand of CM037855.1, from coordinate 33,484,617 downwards.
GCTTGGTACTTTTAGACATATCACGTGATAGAGAATTTTAAACCGATCCCGTATTAGAAACTTTGGTAACCGGTACTGTTTTCACCTACCATGGGACTAGTGCTTTCAGACCTATCTCATGATATATACTTTTATACCGATTACGTGATATGTGCTTTAGGAACCGATCCTGTTTTCAGCTACCACAGGACTCGTACTTTCAGACCCATCACGTGATAGAGACTTTTAAACTGGTCACGTGGTATTTACTTAAGACAGGTATTTTAGGAACCGATCCTGTTTTCATATATCACGAGGCAGGTTTCTATTCCCAACTGACCAACTTCACCGCAGGGACCGGTCTTCTTACTTTAAATGAATAATTTTTCAAAAAAAGTACCATAAAAAAATTGAATAAATTAAATTTTTTAATTCATTTTATGGCAACACTGGAACAACAGTTTTAAAGTTGTTTTTATTATTTGTATAGTAAAGACCTTAAATTATCACATGCTTTTTACTACGTTATTATATCTACCTCCTATCCAAAATTATCTGGCCTTAAAAGTGGATGTTGCTTTAAAGCAACGGCAGTCTAAAATGGGTTACAAAGACAAAAGAAATTTTTCCTAGCCATTATGTTTTCAAGATTATATTCCCTATTACCATATTTAAAAAACAAAACAAAAAAAAAAAATTATTACAACTACGTGTTCTTTATATCAAACAAAAGTCTTAAGTAATTAAAGAAACATATAAGTAACAACCTAAAAACGTATAGGAGTTGTTTATTAAGAAACAAATTGTAAGAGAATTTTAATTTTCATTTAATATTGAAGTAAATGAATATATGATGACACACATACACATAATTCACCAATGAAAAAAGACATTTACTTATTTACGTGCTGAGTATACAAATGACAAAAAAAAACACACAAAAATAAATAAAAGAAAGCAACACACACACACCAAAGTATGTCAAAGAAACCACAAAAATGTTGTTTATTTTACTTTGTTGCAGGGGTTATGTTAACAACATGTACACAAAATATTGCCACAAATACATAAATATGAAAACAAATATTGTTCATACATGAATATTGTTAAAGCGTACTTGAATTGTAACGACAAATTAAAAGGGAAATGATATTATGTTGAATAAACCATTCAAGCGAATTAAAATGATAAAAATTGTAAAAAAAAATGTAAAATATCGACAGCTGTAAAAGTTACATTAATAAATGAGAATTTTGTTTCAAGGATTCTTTTATATGGAAATTGAATTGATTAAAAAGGTGTTAAAATAAAATACGATTAACACTGTATTCCCTGGCGGATATATTTAATAATGAATAATGAATGCCATCAATAATTGCAAAAAAGGGAAACATTTTAATGAATTTCTGTAGTTATAGTCAAATGGACATAAATAAATTGATTATTTTTATATAAAAGTTTACTACAATCAGTACTTAAAAATAAGTTTATCATCGCGTATACTTAATATTATTTAGTAATACTTACAGATGGAGCGTATGAGTAATATGTATTTAAGTATTAATTTTTATCCATCTTAAGTAAAAAGTGTGAAAATAATAACTTCAAGGCATTGTTTTGTTGAATTTTATCGTATTAGGCAGGCGCGGATAAAGGAAAACATTTTGGGGAGGAAAGTAAGTGTATTTTTGATGAATATTTGATTCTTTTTGATTATTTTGTATTGAAACTTTTCCTTTGGAAGCTGGGTGGGGATATCCTATTTTCCCTCCCCCTTGATCCTCGCCTGAATTAGGATATTCTTAAGGCTGAAACATAATTGGCTTAACTGACTTGAGTCTGGTATTGTTGGTATTAAACGAAAATATTTTTTTTAAAAAATTAAATTGTAATTTAAATATTAATTGTATTTATTTATATTATATTCAATTTATAACGAGCTTTCAACCTCCGTATATTTACAAAAATAAAGCAAATCAAACATATTAGCTAGGTTGATACTAGTATTTCGATCTGGCTAAAGATCTCATCAGAACCCGAAGTTTTAGAAAAGCTAGAGCCTATATATATATTTATAAAGTATTTATAAGTTTCATACTAACACCTGACTTAAGTCACATAAGCCAATTATGTTTTAGCCTTTGCACTTTTCTTAATTGAACAATGTAAACATTTTGTTTAATTTTTTAAGAATATTTTAAGAATTTTTAAAGTGGGAGTGCAGGCCCGCTGAATGAAGTATATACAAAAAATTAAGTTATGAAACATAACATCCCAGCAAAATATAGAGCTTACCAGAAGCGCTTCCGGAAGGCATTATTTAATTACGAAGCGTTTCCAAAACAAATAAAGAAGGCATGATTTTTGTTCGCGATGTCCCACTTGGTATGTCTCTTTTAAAGCGCTTCTTTCATGTGCTCTTAAAAGCAATAAATTCATGCCTTTTTAGGCACTAAAAAGCTCTTTTTGTATGTTGACAACATTAATGCTTCATGGTATGCATACCTTATTGCTTCATTGTAAGCATTATACACTGCTTCAAAGAAGGCATTCTGGCAAGCACGACAGAATGCCTTCCCTAATTGCTTTATAGTATGAAAGGCGGTGAAGCGCTATTTTGGAAGCATACAAATGTAGTTACTGCTTACCAAATCCAGGTTATTTTTTGCTGGGATATTTTTTTTAATTAAAGCAGTTGATAGATACACTTAAATTAATATATTTCGGTTAAAAATGAAATTAAATAAAGGTTATATATCTAAAAAGTTCAAGTTCTTTAATTACAAATTTTATTGTAAATGAAAATATTAGATTTTAAAACTATGGCCTAAAAGTTTAAGGTATACAATTTTAAGATTCAGAGAAAATTTTTCTATGGAAAATTTTTAAAATATTAAGACATTCTTTAAAAAAAATTACTTAAGTTTTAAATGTTTCCCTCAAATCTTGTGTATCATTAGTAAAAATCGTTTGATTCTGTGTTAGTTCTAAAAAAAAACATATTTTTTTTAATATAGAGAAATTTTAACTTTGACCCCTGTTTGGTTTTAAACAGTATCCTTTACAGATTTTTTTTTTTGAATGAATACATAGCAAATTAGATTTTCTATTAAGCTAATTTCAGTTCTTTAATAAAAAATTATAAATTTTGAAAATATGGCCTAAAAGTTAAACACTTTTGTATGACATACCATTCTTAGATTGAGGGAAATTTTTCTATACGAATTTTTTTAAATTTTAAGGCTTTCCTTTTATGTACCATGGCGTTTTCTTTTGTGGCAAAAATGTCACATTTTTTTGCACTTTGCCCTCAAATTACCTTTTTTGTGTTCTTTTCTAAATTAAGGTAAACACTCTGAGAGGGTGCCGTGTTTCTTTCTGAAAATGTTGCCTTATAAAAGACAAAAAATGCTACATTTTCTGCTCTCAAAAAATTTACAGGGTTTGATGTTGCCCTGTTTTTTTGGTTTATCAATCTCATGTGTATCAGTGATGCATTTTGAGTTTTTTTTTTTTGTTTTGGGCCAAATTGACAATTTAAAAGGGCCAAAATACCATTGATAGGGCCACAGGGATGATAAAGTTAGTACTATAGTACTTTTTTTGGTACTATTTGATCCGGAAAAGTTCCATGGTACTCCTTTGACTCTTTTAGTACTATTTACATATAAATAAAAATTAAAGATTGAGTTTGAATTTTAACGTCATTTTCACACAATTGCAATTAATACTATAATTAATATGCAATTTTATTTAATTTTAATGTGAAAGACGTGGTAGAGAAGAATGAGAGTATTTTCTAAAAATCATAACTACATTGTAAATTTTTCAATTTACCTGCGCAGATTCTGGTATTGAACCTTCGTCGGTGACCCTGTTTTTTGAATAATGTAATATGAAATTTTCTGTTCAATCACTGACCGTGGTATAGATAAACTAATTTCTAATGCCACATGCACTCGCACCATACCTTAGACAAAACGCTTTAGCGCACTGATCTATCGTCAGGTCGAGTTTTGTTGTGATTAAAACTAGTTTTATTCAATACACGATGTTTTTGTTCTTGCATACATAATCTCAGAAGTACAACTCCAGCAACACAACAGTTCTATTTTTAGAAACTTCAGAGAAACTTCAAGATTCAACATTTAATTCAATTACCCATTCATAAATTAACATTTATCAAATGTATTTATTTGAGTTCAAGTAAAAAAAAGTGTTCAAAAAGTGAAAAATAAATATCTTAAAAAAAAAGTACAATTGAAAAAAGGCCATTGCCAACATCTTCAAATTTGCATTGTGATTATAAAATCGGATGAGTAATGAAATAGATTTCCTTGCTAAAAAAGGTGAATTTAAGAAATAGTCTGATAATTTTTATAAATTCTGTAACTAAAATCAACTAAGTTTTGTTTTTATATACAAATAAATTTTAAAAACGTTAATTTATAATAAAAACTTGTATTTAGTACTATGAGGGTCGAAAAAGTACTATTTTTTATGCTGGTTGGTACTATTTGAAAATCCCATTTATCATCCCTGTAGGGCCATATTTTTTAAAAAATTCGATTATTAGATTTTTACTAAAATAAAAATAATATTAATTTGTTAATTAGAGTTCGTCATTTTAATGCTTTTTTAAAAATGCAAGACAAACCCCTCTGACAATAAAGTTTAACATATTTTATGAATTCTCATAAATTATTTCCGCTCTTGCGATAACATAACATTTTTAAAAAGCCTCCAAAAACACATTTTTTTAATAAAAAATGAATTGCGGCCTTTTTTTAAAAAAAATTTGGACAAATATAAAAAGATTTAAAAATGTTATCGTCCTGCATTCAAAAATTTTAAAACCTGACCTCCTGGTACGAAAATATATGATTTTGAATGCGATTTTTATAAAAAATTAAACAACTCCCCGTTTTTCATTCTCTAAGGAACTAGCATATGCTCTTATCGAATAAAAAAAAATTAGGCAAATTTCAGAAAAGTCTGAACTAAACGGTTTAAAGTAGTTAGTTCAATTTTGAGCTGAAAGGGCCAAAATAGATAAGAAAGTACCACAGGGCCATCAAGCAGTCAAAAGTGCCACAAATGGCCCTATGGTGCCACGTTTTGCATCACTGATGTGTATATATTGCAAAGTTTTTGGCGAAAAAACTCTCACCTTGGTAGCAGAGTGGTAGTGTGCTGGCTTCTGACACAGAAGATACCGAGTTCGCACCCATATTGGTATCACATTTTTTATAATTTTTTGTTAAATTTAATTTACGATTTTTTTTAAGTTGTTTTTGCTATTTTTTTTAATTTTTTCTTTTTGTAAGTATTTAATAATTTTTTTAAACTGAAATTCGGTTACAAACAAAATTATTAAAAAAAATTTTAATTGTAAAAAATGTGTGGAGCTAAATCCAAATTTTTTAAATAATTAAAAAAACAAAAATTAATTATTAAAAAAACATTAAATTTTTTTTAAAGTTTGCTGGGATTCGAACCTTAACAACACTAAAAAACAGATTTGTTTAAACAAATGTAATATGTAATGAAATTGTGTTCTATTCTGATTGTGAAAATGCTTCATTTTAATGGGGCGAATGCAAAATTTGAAAAATGTTGCACATTAAGAAGGCAACACTTTTTTCCAGAAAAGAAAACACCATACGTGTTTTTAAAACATTTTTAATTTTTCCTTATTGTAAAGATTTTTATACTTGCTGAGACAGATTTTCACCAAAAAACCATAGATTCTAAAAAACTTTGTAGACACATACAGAAAACAGTTTTTTAGCTGCAACGGAATTTTTATTGTAACAATTTAATATTTTATGTTTATATTCTATAAATAGATTTACATGGATTCACAAAAATTTATTTTATTAATAAAAAAATGTTATGACTCGAACTGGGCAAATCAGGCAAGAACTTTACCTCTATCCTAAACCCAATTTAAATGTTTTTTTTTTTTTTTTAATTTCAATGTTGAATCTAGAAAATCTAGTTTCAAAATGAAATAGTTGCCGAAAAATAGATTTGCATGTACAACAGAAATTCGATTGCTGATCTCAATATTTATTAGAGTTACCAAAACTATAAAAAAAATAATATATTATTTAAAAATTATTTTATTCAAAAAAATCTTATTCCACGAACTGGGGTCGAACCGAAGACCTTGTGTTTGACAGGCAATTACTTTACCTCTAGCCTACACCCAACTTGAATTTGTATTTTAAAATTTCTAACTTGAATATATTTTTTTTTCTTTCAAGTTTTAATATGAATGGTCTAAAAATAGATTTGTATGTACAACAGAAATTGGGCTGCTAATCCTGATATTTTATTAGAGTTACCAAAACTATTATAAAACGTTATATTATTTTAAAATTGGTACCGAAAACTAATATTTTAGATAGAGTAATGGGTTTTTTGCAGGCGAAACTAATATTCGATTTTAACTAAAAATATTTTATTCAAGGGATAAAATATCCGAAAAGTGGTTGGTAGTTGTTATTAAATGTAAGGTAGAAGGTAATATTTTTTCAATATTGACTAGGAAAACAATTATTTTGAATGATGTGACTGAGACGAATCCGAAATCTTAAATGTTTTTTATTTGTGATGATAAAATGTCTAGACTAATGGTCTGTTTTTAAATAAGTATTATTTTTATAAAATTTTTTAACGAATTCGTCTCATTCTTTTTCCAAAAAAATTCAATAAATTTAACTATTTGAGGAAATTATTACCTCGATACAGGTATTTTTTTTTAATATTAGCAGTTAGCTATTATTAATATGATTATTAAAACACACTCATTATATTTTGTTAGCGATTCCCTAAAAAAAAAATAATTAAAAATGTGTCTTAAACCGATTTTATTTAAAATTTTATTAAAAATACCACACGGCGTATGATTAATATTAATTCATTAGTTTTTTTTTCTTTTTTTTTAAAGAAGTATTATTTTTATAAAATTTTTAACGAGTCTCATTCACTTTCCAAAAACATTCAATAAATTAAATATTTGATTTTTTTTATTTATTTTTTTAATATCAGCAGTTCGCTATTATTAATATAATTATTAAAACACACTCATTATATTTTGTTAGCGATTCCATAAAAAAAAATTAAAAATGTGCTTAACTATATCGATTTTATATACAATTTTATTCAACATACCACACGGCGTATGATTAATATTAATTCATCAGTTTTTTTTTTGTTTTTCAAACAAATCCTTATAACTTTTTTAACTTAAACAATATTTAAACATTTCAAACTTCATTCAGTAAATCACATTTAATGCTTTATTTTCTTAAATACCTATTAAGCAACCTCATTTCTAATTAAGTTATAATGTGCATGTAATCCTCTCTATAATTAAGCAGGTAATTAAAATAAAATCAATATTAAACCACTTTAAACTATTACACCTCCAATTATACACTTAGACAAATATACTGTTATTTGTTAATGCCTAAGTATATATTTATAGTGTAAATAAAACTTTGTTAACAATTGAAAAAAGTTTTTCATGTAAAGTAGTCATAAATCTCTCAGTAAAATAGTTTATATGATTTTTGATTGTTATCATATAAACCGGTATGACCTGTAACAATCTGTTCCATGGAAGCAACAAAAATAAAAAAGTACTTAACAATTTATGTATAATAAATAAATCTAAAAAAAAAAACACACAATTTTTAAACATTAGAGCGACTCACCTTGTATGGAGGAAAAAATGTGAATTTTGTTCACCCCTCAAAATATACTTTAGTATGTTTTATGATGATTCCCAAAATATTTCGTGTCTAGCATTGAGATCCCGTAAGCTTAACCATTTTCAAAAAAGGTAGTTCTCTTAGTCCCGGTCCACACACGGCAATTTTTCTTCAATTCTCCTTTGAACTTGCTTTTGTGTTCACACAGGAAAAATTTGTTTCAGCAATTTTCGTTTTGAAACTTAGTTTTGAAAATTGCGGATGACAAAACAAAACGGATTTCGAGTACGGGCAAGTCTGAACCCCCCTCCATTCTCTTTTCCTCCCTCTTCTATAAACTCAAGACTTGCGCAAGTAAAATTGCAGTGTGTGAACCGGAACTTAGTTTTTTAAAGAATTTTGTACTTTAACTAATGACAACGTATACAATATTGGTATCATATGAAACGTTTTTTTTAAGGCGCGTCCAACGGTATATACAAAAAACATGCCAACGCATGTCCAAACTTATCCTTTTTTCAGCGATTTTCTGTTAAAAAATGGATTTTTGAGTTTTTTGTACATAGATTTTTATAATATAATGTCAAATTGTCATATTTTAATCTTTAGTGGATTTAAGTAAATACATGTTTCAGCTTTTTTTGAAATTCGCAATCAGTTCAATTTCGATATTAAACTGTTTCCTTAGTCAAGCGCATCATCAATGTGTTAAAATAATTTAAAATTTTACAAATTCAATGCATTTTCCACGGTTGCCTAATCAAAATATACAAAAAAATAATTAATCCAGTCTGCAAGACGACTTAAGTTTCTAGCTGATGTAAGGATAAAGATTCGGCTTAAAGAAATTCGGCGAATTCAAAAGTTCACAAAATTTTAGGTTTTGGAAAAAAAAAACAATTTAAGCTCGATATATATAAAAATAAAAGTATGCATACATTTTTTTAGTTCGCGCAAAAAGTTATGCCGCTAAAAAAGCGTTTTGGATTTTTCCTCCTAAGTTACATGTTCATCCCTACATCAACTAGAAACTGAATACATTTGCTGATTGGATAAACTAAAATTGTTCTCAAAATCTCGTCCAGAGCACCGAGGAAAATGCGCTAAACTTGTAAAATAAAGTTCCAATATTAAGGGTGATTTTTTAGCAACTTTCTTGTTGGCAACACTGTTTTTGGCAGCTCAGCTGTTTTCGTGTAACATGTTACTGTTAAACATGTTCAGTTTGGTCTATAATTTAACCATGAGTCGACTTACAAACGAACAACGCTTGCAGAGTATTGAATTTTATTATCAAAATTCATGCTCGGTTAAGAAAGTGCATCGTGCACTTCTTCCAATTTATGGTCAGTTTGGGCGACCTTCTGAGGCGGCTATTCGGAATCTTGTGACTAAATTTCGCGCCAAATTTACATTATTGGACATCAAACCACCAACACGCATACGTAGAGTGTGGACAGAGGAAAATATCGCAGCTGTATCCGCCAGTATTGTTGATGACAGTGAATTATCGATTCGCCGTTCGCAGCAATTGTGCCTCTGTTACTCCACTACGAGGAAAATTTTGCGGAAGGATTTGGGAGTAAAGCCTTTAACAATACAGCTGGTGCAAGAATTGAAGCCACACGACCTACCACAATGGCTAACTTTTGGTGAATGAGCGCTGGCAAAGTTGGATGAAGATCCACTTTTTTATCGGAAAATTGTGTTCAGCGACGAAGCTCATTTCTGGTTGAATGGATACGTGAACAAGCAAAATTGCCGTATTTAGAGCAGCCAGAAGAATTGCAAGAACTGCCAATGCATCCCGAAAAATGCACTCATTGGACCGTACTTTTTCAAATACGACGAAGGCAAGAACGTTACTGTGAATGGCGAGCGCTACAATTTTGCGATAATTACAAATTTTTTTTTTGCCCAAAACGGAAGAGCTGGACTTGGGTGACATGTGGTTTCAACAAGGCGGTGCCACATGCCATACAGCACACGAAACAATGTTTGGGGCTGGTCAATTGGCCGCCTAGATCGTGCGATTTAACGCCTTTAGACAATTTTTTGTGGGGCTATGTTAAGGCTCATGTCTATAGGGACAAGCCCACAACGGTTGACGCACTGGAAGCCAATTTGAAGAATAAATGAGATACCGGCCGATATGTTGGCGAGATTATGTCAAAATTTAACCCAGTGTATGAACCATTTGAGGCGTAGCCGCTGTCAACATTTACACGAAATCATCTTTAAACATTGAATTATATAGATCGTTCTATCGACTCAAATAAAGATTTCATACATTTCTCTAAATTTTATGTGTTTTTTTTTAAATCAAATCCGAAAGCTCTCAAAAAATCACCATGCCTAGATGATGTACTAGCCCAAAAAAAATTTTATACCGATATTGATATGATTTAAAACATAGTTTTTGCACCATATTGCATTTTTTGTAAAACGTAATCTGAAACACGCATTTACTTAAATCGAATAAGGATTAAAATATGTCAATTTGACATTTAAATGACAAAACTATCCGTACAAAAAAACATAAAAAAATCATTTTTTTTAAGATTAGCCCTAAAAAAGGATATGCCTGGACTTTCATTGACATGTTTTAGATACTGTTGGACGAGCCTTAAAAAAAACTTGTCATATGATACTAATATTGTTGTACAAAATTCTTTGAAAAACTAAAAAAAAGTGTTCTTCTGAAAACGGTCCAGATCTCAATGGTAGACGCGAAATATTTTGGGAATCATCATAAAACAAACCAAAGTACATTTTGAGGGGTGGACAAAAGAAACTTTTTTTTTCATGAGTCGGTCTAATATACATATGAAGGAAACATTAAAAAAATATATACAAGTTCTGGTATTTATACTTTTATGTATTTCTGTAGGTACACATACCGTACATAGAACAGCTGTTGCACGCCACTTGGCATTTAATTGTTAAAAACAGTTGGCCCACTTAAAGTTCACTGAGTCAGTCAGTTGGGTTTAGAGGGTGAGAGTGGGTGGGTGGGTGTTTGATTGGTTGGTTGGTAGTTTCCTAATGTAGGTTCGTTGATTGTTAGTTCGCTAAATCAGTCAGTTAGCGAATAATGCAAGCAGCAACAAACATTTATAACGTCATGTTTTTATACCCTCATTTACAGAGAACAAGCACCAGAAGAACAATATAAGTACCACCACCACAAACTGACAACACAACTCAAATATATACTTTTTTCTTTATTTAAAAAAAAAAAAATGACGGAAAAATATAAAGTAACAAAAAAATAAAACAGAACAAGACTTGTGACAAGCTTTTTAATGAAAAAATAAAAAAAGTAATGACAATTGAGTGGATTTTTTAATGGCTTTAAAAATCAAATCAATTTTTTAAATTTATTAAATTTAAATAACAAATTTAGCAAAACAAAAAAAAAAAATGTAAAAAGAATGCTATAGATTCTTGTAACTAAATGAATTATATAAAGAACTTTTATTCCAGGACTAACTTTTTGGCACCAGTACTGCACCAATTGGTTTAGAACTTAATTATATAAATAAAAACTAAATGTTTTCTTTTGATTAAAGAAAGGTTTTACCAATGATTAAAGAAAGGTTTTACCAATGCCTGCGAAGGGGAACTCGCAGATCTCGCATCTACATTCTTTCTGACAGTCAGGCTGCACTTAGGGCCTTAATGGTTTATAAGGTGTCGTCCGGGTTGGTCATGGAATGCATTCAGACTCTCAATAGGCTCGGTTGGGGCAACTCTCTAACCTTGGGGTGGATTCCTGGTCATGAGGGCAACGAGAGGGCAGATTGTCTTGCCAACCGCGGGGCCCGAAAGCCCTTTATTGGTCCTGAACCATTCTGTGGAATATCTGCGGGGTATGTTAGGGAAAGGCTCAGGGCATGGAGAGAGTCTGAATTCTCTGGTTACTAGGAAAACTCTCCTGGTCAGCGCCAGGCTAAAAGATTAATCTCTTTTTCCAGTAGGGGGTCGAGGCGACTCTTGTCGCTTGAAAGGGGGGGGGGTTTGAGGACCCTGGCGTCGTACTTAACTGGACACTGTAATCTCAGATACCATCTGCACAAGAAGGGTCAATCGGACACGGATATGTGTAGGTTTTGCGAGATGGTGTCTGAGACCTCGGAGCATTTTCTCTGCGAATGTCCCAGGTTTTGTGATAGGAGACTTAGGTTTCTAGGTGATCGCTTCATTTCGCCTTCCGACATCGCGAACATTTTGCCTAATAGGATAATTGGCTTTATAGGTAGCTTGAATCTGTAGGTAACTTTAGGCAGCATAGTGCCTTCTGATCTAATCTAATCTCTACCAATAGTTTCAACTTTTTGAGATAAATAGGTTGAAATACTTAATAGTATTTAAAATATTTTGTGTTTCTGATTTCTATTCCGAGTAAAACATGTATGAGTTTATTTGCCAATTTAGAATTAAAAACATACACAAAAAACTGTATACCAAAAACAAGAATTCGAGAAAAACGATAAATTTTCCTTAAAATCTACTTGATAAATATTTGTTTTTCCCATTAATTGCGGCATATTTAAAATGTATTTTAAAATTTTAGAATATCAATGAAAAAGAAAATTATTCAAGTTCGAGGCCATACTCTATATTTCTTCATTAGGATATTGTCCTAACAAATAATCTATATAGTTTTTTGTTTCCACATTTATTATTTGACCCTTTCAGAAATGTGTTGATAGATCTATTTCGGGAATTTGCTAGGTTCCCATCATCTGAACACGTTTTGAAAGCGGTAACAATCCCATGACAAACATCAAACATTCATATAAACTAGTTTACTCACTACATGAGAACTAATATATGAGTTTGAAATTAAAGATTATAAACATTGATCAAAAAATAAATGGAAGACTTGTTTGTTATGTGCAAGGTCCACCTCTGGTGGATATTTTTTTTGTTTTTTTTGTTTTTTTTAAAGGTCGAAAAAAACATAATTTTTATTTTTAATAAAAATTATATCAAAATTTTAGCATATCTTGAAATATGAAAACTTTTTTTTCAAAATAAAGGCTGAATTAATACTAATCAGACGCACTGTGATATTTCAAACTTGATTTCTTGTCAGGGTTGGAATATTGGATTTTTGAAATGGTACTAATAAGAAAGTATTTTATTTAAAAAATAATTAAAAAACAAAACTTAATGACATTATTTATATTATTTTGCATTTATTACTTTTTTTTAAATTTTTGAATCCTGAAGGGATTTTATGCGAAACAAACAAATTTCCATCAAAAAAAAATCTAAATTTAAAATGATTTCTTTAATTTTTAAACGCTTTAGATTTTTTTAAGTTTTTTGCTATACAAAAAGTCTTTTTTCAAATATCGTATGAATTAATATCAATCATACACTGTGTAGTGCAGCAAATGAAATTTAAATTCTTTATTTTATTTTTTGAATTAAGGTGCTTATTGTAAAAACATGATAAGCTACATTTTTTTTTAGTTTGTTTTCGCCCTTTTAATACTAAAAAAATGCAAAAAATATGAATTTAGCAGGACATTTATACTGCAGGTACTTGTAATAAGGGTTTAAGCATGACTTCTATCAAGTATTAATCAATGGAATTCTAGAAAAAGTGAAAAACAATAAATGTGGCTTATCAAGTTTTTGCAATAAGTCCTTCAATTGATCTAATAAAATTTCCCTGTAATCAAAGGCATAAGGAGTTAAAATAAAATACTACGTGCTCCTTCTTTTTATCGTCATTAATATTAACCACACGCAATGTAGTAAATAGTTTTTGAAAGAATTAAAGGACATTAAAAGTTTCATTAAAATAAAAAATTCGATATCTGCCCTTAAAATTTCAAAAATTCTACGATTTTTGTTAAATTTGTATACAGTTTTGAATTAATCTTTCTCAGGAGTTAAAAATCCAAACAAATACAAAATTTTCTCATACAAAAGTTCCTCAAACTGGGGGAGATAAAAGAGGAAAACAAGAAACTTATTTCAGTTTAAGTTATATCTTAAAATATCTTTAAATAAAAAAGTTATAAGGTTTTATTTAAAATAACTGCCTAATTAATATAAATCATACGCACTGTGGTACTTCAAACTAAATTTAATCATACGCACTGTGGTACTTCAAACTGAATTTAAGATTTCTTATCAATAACAGAATATTTGATATTTGAAAAGGTACTGAGCAGTGTTATCGGTTCGGCGGTATTGGGCCTCTGTTACTCCACTACGTTTTAGTTTTTGGTAGGATTTGGGTGTAAAACCTTTTAAAATACAGCTGGTACAAGAATTGACGCCACACAATGGCTAACTTTTGGTGAATGGGCGCTTTCAAAGTTGGATGTAGATCCACTTTTTTATCGGAAAATTGTGTTCAGCGACGAAGCTCATTTCTAGTTGAATGAATACTCGAACAAGCAAAATTGCCGTATTTGGTGTGAAGAGCAGCCAGAAGCATTGCAATAACTGCAAATACATTCCGAAAAATGCACTGTTTGGTGTGGATTATGGGCCGGTGGCATCCTTGGACCGTACTTTTTCAAAGACGACGAAAGCAGGAACGTTACTGTGAGTGTCGAGCGCTACCGTGCGATGATTACAATTTTTTTTTGCCCAAAATGGAAGTGCTGGACATAGGTGACACGTGGTTTCAACAAGACGGTGCCACATGCCACACAGCACGCGTTTTGGGGGCCGGTCAATTGGCCGCCTAGATCGTGCGATTTAAAGCCTTTAGACTATTGGTCGACGCACTAAAAGCCAATATTGAAGAATTTTTTCGTGAGAAACCGGCCGATATGTTGGAGAGAGTATGCCTAAAGTGGACCCAGCGTATGAACCATTTGAGGCATAGCCGCCTTAAACATTGAATTTTATAGATCGTTCTATCGACTCAAATAAAGATTTCATACATTTCTCAAAATTTTATGTGTTTTTTTAAATCAAATCCAAAAGCTCTTAAAAAATCACCCTTAATGTCCAATCAACTCTTCAAATAAAATTCGGTTAGTAGTAGTAAAGCAACCATTTATTTACTGAAAATGCAAAAAAAAATGCTTTCTAATATTAAAATATTGTCGATAATCAAAAGTGCGAACTCCAAATACGGGTTTCTAAATCAAATATTCAATTAAATTAGTTTTTTGGTAGAACCAACCGAATTGTGGATTGCATTGATTATGGACGCAACTCATGATTGGTAATGGTCAACGAATTTTAGACCATGTTTGTTTTCCTAACAAAATATTTAAAATCGAATTTAACACTCAATATTTATAAGTGTTTGTTGAGTAATGGGTAGAGCGGCAGTCAATTACCCCGAGTTTCCGAGTTCAAATCCCGGAAAAGACAAACGCAAAAAGTTTTTGCTTTTAATTAAAATAAAATACTAAAATGTTCAAACAGCCAATAATTTAAAGAAATTAAAAGCAATTATGGTACAATGAGTAGGACACTGTACTATTAATCTGAAGTCCACGGTTCAATACTTGAAAAATCAAAAAAGTTTTTTAATTTCCATATAATTTTGTGAAACGTAATAATATTAAGGTGGAATATAATATTGAATGAGAGAACTGAATATTGGCTTTCACGACTAAAAATATAATTTAACATCACGTAGTTGTCGTAACCGCCAGAATTCGATGGGCAACAAATTCGGTGGTCACAACTTATACTGTTTTCTGGGTGTATCAATATTTTTGTATATAACTTAACACAGATATCATAAAATATGCATCAAGGACAATATTCAAAGAATATTTTCTCCAAAACTAATACGACTTACACGATAAAATATTCCAGATCGATAAAAAAAACATCTAAAAATATTTTATAAATAAAAAAATTAAAAAAAACTGGACGATTTTGAGGTAAATTGAGTTTTGTATTACTCTAAATATTCGGAACTAGTTCTGAATTTTTAAAAATTTTTAGTTTTTTCAAATTCAAATTAAAAACTCATATAAAGCGGTTCATTGGCTTAGTTCTAATGCATTTTTCGGCTGAATTTCAGTTTATGGGGGACACCCCTAGAGAAAAAATCTGAATATGCCATCCCCTTCAGAATGTTCCCAGGAGTACGAAAATCATAATGAATAAGGGGGCTCACGCCCCCTATGGGCGTGGTAGTCGAAAAACGACCCGGCCCACCTACGTAGACAATATGGGTATCAAATAAAAGCTAATGTCTTCACGATTCCAAAAATAGCCATAGTTGCCAGATCGGCCGGTTTTTGCAGCCGATACGGCCATTTTTGTTAAATAGGGGCGGGGGTGAAAAACGACCCATGCCACCTACTTAGGCAATATTGGTATCAAATGAAAGGAAATGTCTTCACGATTCCAAAAATACCCGTAGTTGCCAGATCGTCCAGAATTTGAGGAAGATATGTTAATTTTTATAAAATGGGGGAAGGACTTTTTTTTGTTTATTTCTTTTTAGCTCGGCCAGAGGCCGAGCACTCGAGATCCCCGCCGTCTAGAATTAAGACATACTGGAGTTAAAAACCCCTAAGCCCGGCCGTAGGCCGGTCACGCAGAAAAACTTTACTAAGCGAAGCCAGTATAACAAATTTTCATTAACCAATCCGCTAGACCCCGTGCCAGAGATTGTAGATGAGTCTGAAGACAGTGAAGATGAGGATGAAGACGACCAGATGCAGATGGCATCTTGGCCGTGAGAAGCGTGGAAACTCACAACTTTACGTGAGTTCTCATGCTTCTCCAAGGGGATTGATTTACTATGACCTCCACGCGGTAATCCCTGGGTAACGCTAACAATAGTAATCTTTTCGCACAAAATGCTCATTTTTGTTTGATTTTAACAAAACATAAGCAAAAAAAAGGAAAAAAAAATTTCCCCCACCCCAAATTTTGCCAAAATGGCCATATCGGCTACAAAAATCGCCCGATCTGGCAACTACGGCTATTTTTGGAATCGTGAAGACATTAGCTTTCATTTGATACCCATATTGTCTACGTAGGTGGGCCGGGTCGTTTTTCGACTGCCACGCCCATAAGGGGCGTGAGCCCCCTTATTCATTATGATTTTCGCACTCCTGGGGTCATTTAAGGGGGCGTGGCACTTTTTTTTTTTTTTTCCAGGGGTGTCCCCCATAAACTGAAATTTTGCCCATTTTTCAAGATACCCAGCAAAACTAAAGTAATGCATTACCTTGTAATGTGTACTCCTTACCTGCATAATTATTTTCCAACAAGAAGTAATGAGTTACCGATAATTGAACACCTTGTAATGATACCTCATTACATTTTACATTAATTCAAAACATAAAATAATGACTTATCGATCATCAATTACATAATGCATGAATTATAAACGTTAAGTTATTATTAATATATATTTTTGAAAATCTATTTATAGACACATTACTTTGTGATTTTTTGTAAGCTTGAGGGTAAGGTGTATATTTTTTATATCACGAACGAAAACACGAAGCACAACAACTCATTTACATTTTAAGCAATAAAATATTATATGTATCGATAGCTCAGTTGGTAGAGTTTTCGCCTAACTAATTGTTTAAATATCTATAAAAAAAATTTTTTATTCATTTTTTTTATAAAAATTTATTTATGTAACCATATAAGTAACCATTTACTTTACCCCCTACAAGGTAATGAGTTCACCCATTACTTTTAGGCTCATCGCCTATAAAATTCATCAGTGAAGTAAGGTGTAATGTAATGCGTGAAGCCTTATGGCGATACATTACTTTACCCATTATTTGGTAATGTGTGGTTTTGCTGGGTATTCATGAAGAGTTTTATTCATTCAAAAACTTCTTAATATTAAACAAATTTATGAAACTGTTTCATAAATTCTATAAACGCTTCATAGACGGAATGATGATACATTAGTTTCATGAAGATTTTCATTAATTCTACAAACAATTCATAAACATTGACTTTAATGAAACCTGTTTCATTGATTCTATGAAACTTTTCAATGGACGAGTTCCAGTGACAATATAATTGATGATAATTCTCTCAGTGCAAATTTAAAACTATATTAAAATTGTTTATGGTGATCAACTTAAATATTCAAAACAACATTATTTGTAATGACTTTTTTTGTTACAAATTTAACCCCATTTAATTTATTCTTTATATTAAATTAAAAGCCATTTAATATTTGATAACTTAATATCTTAATACCCTTTAAGATATGCCTTCATTTACAATTTGACCTTTGTATAGTATCAATCAAAATTTGTGAACAATAGAAAACACTTTAATTCAACACTTTTATTGTTTGAAAAATCGCTTGTTTTCATCACTCTTTTTTTTTTTTTTGTTTTTGTTCTCACAAATACAAGGCAATATTTGCCTTTGTCAACGCATACTAACATTTGAAAGGAACTTCATTTCAAAACACATTTTTCAACAAAGGGATGTTAGATTCTTTTTTTTTTTGTTATATAACAAAACTGTCATTTACAATTGAAAATAATGAAAAAAAAAGAAAAAAAAAACAGAAAAACTTACCTTTGTCATTGGGATCAAATTCAGCTTCCAATTCAGCTTTGGTTGGCTCTGGTTCTGTGGCAGCAGCCGAAGCAGCAGCACTAACAGAAGCTAGAGTATTATTTGATGAAGAGGTGGTCGATTTAGTTTCTGTTTTCTTCATGGTGTTTCTAACTTTGTGTCCTCTAAATGCGGCTTGGATTTTAACAGCGGCTTTTGCTAGAATGAGTAGACAAATTGTTTAAACAATTAGAGATAAAATTAAAGGATTTTGTGTAGAAAAATTAGAATTATGAAGGTTTTATTGAGAATTTAATTTGTACATAATAATTTGTGTAAAGTTGTAATACGTTAATAAAATGATTTAAGAATGAACATTTTTTTCACAGGCCGTTTATAAATATTCAAAAATTATTATTCATATATTTGTATAAATTTATGAAATTACCAGAATTTGTATTTATATTTTTTTAAAGTAGTGCGCCCCGGTAGGCTAGTTGGTAGCGAGCTGGCTTATCAGTGCGGGGTCGTGGGTTCGATTCCCACCAGAGGCACTGGTCTGTTTTCGCTACAACGCGCCTAAGGCCATAGTTGCTAGTGCTCGGTTAGGGTAATAGTATATAATTTGTAATTATATGATTATTAATTAATAAAATAAAAAAAAAAAAAATAAATAAAGTTCACACAAAAATTCTTAAAAAAAGTCTAGGAAAAAACTAGTCATCATTTTTTTAAATTTTTTATAATGAAATCTTAAATGTTTTCTCTAAAATCTAATTAAAATTTTTGAAATAACTTTTAATTTAAAGGAATCATTAAAAAAATATCTTAAATAATTGAAGGGCTTATTGTAAAAACTTGATAAGCCACATTTATTGATTTATGGATTTTCGCTAATTTCTAGACATCCATTGATTAATATTTGTTAGGAGACTTGCCTAAACACTTATTACAAGTGCAAAGAGTATAAGCGTCCTGCAAAAGTCATATATTTTGCGTTTTTCAACCTTTATGAGGCGAAAAGAAACTAAAAATAATATGTGGCTTATCAGGTTTTTACAATAAGCCCTTTTATTGAATAATTAATATCAATCGTACATTCGTTTTGTAAGGCTTTATTAATTTGTATTTTTTTTATTAAACTGTTCAATATATTGAAGGGATTTATTAGCTTTAGAAATCAATAAAAACGACAATATTTAAGGAATTATAAAAAAAAAATTTGTATTAAAAAAAAAACTGTTTTGTGATAGAAAAACACAATATTAGATATTAGGTATACAATAGGGTGGGGCGATTAGTATGGAAGGAAAAAAATCTTAATGAGCGCTTCTTGTTTCTGATTATTGGTATTGTACTGAGCAAAAAAGTCCTCTAGACCATAAGTCTACGGTGAAAATCGAGCTTCCAGATTTTAACTTTACGAAATTTTGAAATTTAAAGTTAACCCCTTAAACCCCACCCACAAATATGATTGATACATTAATCTGCTAGAGAATCTTCCAAAGAAGAGATTGATATCATAATCTTGAATAAGCTCCTCCTACTTCCTGAGATATGTCCATCCCACACCTTGTTATTTTCACAAAATACGGCTAAAAAGTCAAAATCTGGCAGCTCGATTTTCACCGTTGACGTATGGTCTAGTGGACTTTTTTGCTCAGAATCAGCAACGCGAAGCGTTTTGCTTGAAAAATGCATATATTATAATAACAAAATGAATTTATACATTATTCAAAGTATTGTCCATCGTTAGCCACTACTTTTTCCCATGTTTCTGGTAGCATATGGATTCCGCGCCAAAAGAATTGCACCGGTTTTGAGGTAAAGAATGAATTAAGCCAATTTCTGATAACCTGTTCTGAATTGAAGCGTATTCCAGTAAGGCCGTTCTGCATCGATCGAAACAAATGGTAGTCAGAAGGGGCAAGGTCTGGTCTATAAGGCGGGTGAGCCAAAACTTCCCATCCACTGTTTTCCAAATAGTTTGTGACCGGTCTTGCAATAGTGGAAGATTATGGTCTCGTGTCTGGTCGACTATTCTGTTCGTTTTTCGTTGATTGCTCTCTTCAAACTAATCAATTGTGTTCGGTACAGGTCCCCTGTGATCGTCTGACCCGATTTCAACAGCTCATAATACAAAACATCCACCTGATCCCACCAATTGCATGGATACGCGGCTTCGGCGTTGATTTGGCTGGTTGGCCGCGCTTTACATATGACTTTTTGCCCTTGGGGTTATCGTAATGTTTCCATTTTTCATCACCAGTAACAATACGCTGCAAAGATTACTTCTCTTTGTAGCGTTCAAGCAGCATTTCCTACATGCAAAATCCACTTTCAACGTCTCTCGGCTTCAATTCATATGGTACCCAATTTCCTTGCTTTTAAATGAATCCCAATGCTTTAAAACATAGGGAAATGGCTTGTTGTGTGACTCCCAATGATAATGCAAGTTCTTGTTGCGTTTGACAACAATCTTCGTGGAGTTCAAACCTTTTCGGCTGACCAGGCCTCTCCTTGTCTTCTGTGTCGAAATCACCACTTTTGAATGGCGCAAACCATCGTTCACAAGTTATTTGAGTTGGTGCATGTTGACCGTAAGCTTCTACCAACAATCGATAACTTTCAGCAGCCGTTTTCTTCAAATGAAAGAAGGTTATCAGACTTACCCGCAAAACATTTTTTTTAGGCACAAAATTCGACATTATTATAGCGATTGAAAAAAAGTGTGTTAACACTTTGGCGTCTATCGAATACTGAATTATAATGACAGATGTTTAACCTCCAAAATACCATATTTGTCATTATTGACACAAACCATATGTGATAGTTATGCCATATGTTGTCCAAATCGACATTATTAAATTGTATATTCAATATTATTTTAGAAATTATAATCTAGAATTCGGACTAAAATGGTAACCATGGAAACCATTAAATTTTATGCCCTTTTTTTAAATTCGAAATCGGGTGCCATCGTCGAGCCCTGGGTACTCATCTGAGAAAACAAATTTTAAGTTTTTGTTTTCACAAACGAATAAATTCCAAAGTGAGTGCCAAACGTAGACGGATTTTTAAGTTTTTGATTTACATTAAAATGGTACGAGGGTAAACTCAAAAATTAAAATTAAAGTTATCAGTTTTCCCAAAATCTTATCAGTTTTCCCAAAATCTTTAAAATCTTAGAAATTGTTTTGGGTTAAAAAATTATTTTCTATTTCCCCTAAATTAATTTATTAGAATTTTTAGGCATTTTCCAAAAAAAAAAAAAAAACGTGATGATATTTACAGCATTTTTAATTTTCCATCATAAATTTTATTTGTTGTTTGCCTTTTATAACTTTTGTTCCTTTTACGACACGTATTTCAACGCATATAGGCGTATTATCATTACACCATAAAATCTCCAAAAAATAATGTATTCGAAATCTATTCTTTATAAATCCTGTACAAAGGCTTCTTTATATACATTGTTAATGCTATTCATAATCAATGAGCCGTATTGTACCTTACATTTTCTGTCTACTTATAATGTTGAAAACCATATGTGTAATGTATTGAATGTGGTAAATAATTTATGATATTCTTATAAACCAAATTAATGAAAAGGTTTATTGACGTGTGTATAATGTATATAAGTAGAAAAAAATCCCAGCGAAATTTTCGCATTTAACAAGAAAATATCCTAATACAAAATCCTAACAAAAAAAAAAAAAAAAAAAAAAAAAAACAATTAAAACCGCAGGGCAGATTATCTGAACTTAATTTAGATAAGTTTGTCACTGCTATATCGGAAAGAAGTTTTAAAAATAAGAAAAAAAGAAAAAATTTAAAATTCATACAGCCAGAAAACAGTCTCAGTTGTGGTCACGGAATTTGTCAATCGAATTCTAGAGGTTACGACTACTATCGCAATTCTAAATTATATTTTTAGTCGTAAAAGCTAATATTCAGTAGCCTAATCCAATATTACATTCCAAATAAATATTATGTTCCACAAAATTATATTGATATTAAAAAACTTTTTTGATTTTTCTGGTTTTAAACCATGGCCTTCAGATTAATAGTCCTCTGCCCTACCGAGTGCAACACAATAATTTTTAATTTGTATTGCCTTATTTGGAATTTAAACATTTCAATATTTTGTTTTAATTAAAAAAAAACTTTTTGTGTTTGTCTTCTCCGAGAATCGCTCTCAAAAGTTCGGAGTACAAGGCAAACTTTCTACCCACTACAGTCAAAAAAAAAAAAATAAGTTAGTAGAAAAATTAATAAAACGTCTTGTAAATCAAGTAAAGGGTCCGCCATCTAACGTTTTTTTTTCCGATGCCGATTTTGCCAAAAAAATCATCTTTTCAGATGAAGCTCATACTGCATGGCCGAGGCAGCCATTTGAATGAAATTATTTTCCATTATTAACCGGAAGGATTGTACTTTCAAATAAAAAAAGAAATTTAAGAAAATATTCAGTAGTTTTTTAATAGCATTTTCAAAAAAAAAAAGTTATTTGGCGGACCCTTTATATTATTTCTCAGCAAGTTTTGTGCTGAAATGGTGTTTTCAGCTAAAATTTTAGTTATACTTATTCAGTACTTAGTTTTGAACTAATGTTTTACTAATATGTTACTAATGTTTTACTAATTTATTTTGTTAAGAAAATTATGCTAATAAGCACATTAGTAGTGTGGATGAAAACCAGATTGAAAGTTATACACCGAATGAAGTAGATGTCGGGGCATGTCAAGATGTAGTAGAGACGAGGAAAATTATTCTAAAAACTAAAACTCTTGTAAGACGTATGAAAAAAATCAACCATGGAAGATTTTTTTTATATGTTTTTCTTACAAAAGGACACCAACAACGTGTATTCATATAAATTGTTGATTTAATAAACTCAACTATTGTGTTGATTCCGGCTAAATTAAAGACAAATTTAAATATTTAAATTTAATAAATATAAAATGTGTATTTGTAAAATAAATTTTTTTTAGTAGTTATTTATGGAATGTGGAAAAATTGCAAACAAATATAACAGACTAAAGCGAAAGAGATGGACACACATCTTTGGTAATTTTTTATATTTTCTTTTTCTATTTGCAAAAAAAAAATGATTGTTTATATTTATGTAACATTTTGTTATTTTGTTTTGTTTCTAGAACAAAACAAATTTACCATAACAAACTTAGATAAAATATTAGATTTTTTAAATTTTATGAATAAAAAACTACATTAAAACATGAAAAATTGAAATGCAAATTTACAGAAAATTTGCGTCATAAGTGAGAAAACTGGTTACACTATTAAAATCACCGTGGCCAAAATATTTAGGATCAACTATCGATACTCTTGTTTTCTATTTTTTATATTTCCTTTTTCTATTTGCAAAAAAATTATTGTTTATGTTTATGTCACATTTTGTTATTTTATTTCTAAAATTATATGCGGCATTTAGCTTCAGTCCAAATTGTCATCATTTAGACAACCATGGTTGTATTAGTTGAAATATATATATTTTTTTTATATAATATATAATTATTTCTATATTGTATATTGTCAGATAATAAATTAATTCATGTCGTCAATGTAGGACATTTTCATATTTTTGTAATGCTACACATTTATTAACCTAATTAACGAATTTACCATAACAAACTTAGATAAAATATTAGATTTTAAAAATTTTATGAATAAAAAACTACGTTAAAACATGAAAAATTGAAATGCAAATTTACAGAAAATCTGGGTCATAAGTGAGAAAACTGGTTACACCATTAAAATCACCGTGGCCAAAATATTTAGGATCAACTATCGATACTCTTGTTTTCTATTTTTTATATTTCCTTTTTCTATTTGCAAAAAAATTATTGTTTATGTTTATGTCACATTTTGTTATTTTATTTCTAAAATTATATGCGGCATTTAGCTTCAGTCCAAATTGTCATCATTTAGACAACCATGGTTGTAAGTAGTTGAAATATATATTTTTTTATATTATATATAATTATTTCTATATTGTATATTGTCCGATAATAAATTAATTCATGTCGTCAATGTAGGACATTTTCATATTTTTTAATGCTACACATTTATTAACCTTCAATACCCGAATTTACCATAACAAACTTAGATAAAATATTAGATTTTTTAAATTTTATGAATAGAAAACTACGTTAAAACATGAAAAATTTAAATGCAAATTTACGGAAAATCTGGCTCATAAGTGAGAAAACTGGTTACACCATTAAAATCACCGTGGCCGAAGTATTAAGGATCAACTGTCGATACTCTTGTTTTCTATTTTAAGGGTAAATTTTTTAGAGCAGTGTTATCCACACCTTAATTAAATTTAAAATTTTTACTGCGGCAATAGTGGTTAAAAAAATATGAAAAATTTAAATATTTTTAACCAAATGTTAACCCTTTCACTAATGATTTTTTGTTTGTGGATAAATTTATATTTGAACTTCTTGTTTAAGAGGTCCTTAAATTAGAAAGAAAAATGTTGACATGTATGACTCCTCCTTGCCACTAAGACCATTTTTACCACTAAAACATTCGATTATCCAAAAATGATTTGTTTGATTTTGTTCTGATCATTAGATAAAGCTACATGCCAAATTTCAAACTTCTAGCTTTGCTGGTTTAGGAGATACACCAAACGACCATTTTTCGGAGATAAAGGCTGAATAAAAAAAATCAGATTTTCTAAACAAATATCGCGACTATATTTCCCTGAGGAACAGATTATGCATATACAATTTTTTATTTCAATGAGCAATATACTAATGAACATATTTAAACAAAAATATAAAGTCGTTTTTAAAAAAGGTGTACACTATAGTGTACAATGGTAGTCAAATGTATGATTTAATTCTTAAGTTTTCTTTACTTGAGGGTTACACGATCAAGTTTTGCCTATCAAGTTTTAATACACTCACACTTTTTTACCAATACACTCACACTTTCTAAAATTGAAACGAACTTGCTTCGGATTTCTCTTTCAAGTGGAGTGTATTAATTTACGTTCAAAAAACAGCTGATTACAATTCTTTTGAAGTCGTTTTTGTTTTTCCTTTCACAAATATTTTTATTGCTTTCAACTTGCGTGCAGCCTACGTTACAGCTGTAAATTTTTACATATTTTGACAAACAGTATATGTATAAGACTATCAAGAAAATCTTGATCGTGTGACTGCAGTGTTAATCACATCTCAAAATTAAGTTAAAATCTGCGGATATTCTAATGTATTTTCCTTGTAATTTACAAATCCTAGATTCTGATCTAAAAATGTTTGCTGGGTTTTTTTTTTTTTTTTTTTTTTTTGAGAAAAGTTGTATATTTATACACACAGAGAAATAAAGTGCCAACCGAATTGAAAAGTGTATATTAATGGTAACAACTTATAAATTCAGTTAGTACAACGATTTTTATATTAGATTTCTGAATATATTACGTGTAGCAACTAAAATTCTGTCGAATTAACCGAACTGTGTTGTGAAAACTAATGCAAAGTTGTGCCAACTGTCTGAAATTCGTAATAACCGAATTTGAGTCGTAGTATCCGAATTTTAGTTGGCAAATACCAGCACTTTTTTCTGTGTGTAGCGCTATAATAACAACACCATCAACAATAATATCTAACCAAAATCTCCTATAAATATTTTATCAGGTGCCAAACCATGAAATTGTAGTAGTAAATAATTAACTACGATACACCAAAAATAATAAATAAAATAATTGTTAGTTAGAGTAATAAAAATTGTTGGTTATAAAAATGGTAGAAAGACATGATGAAGGCAATAAAAGAAGAAAACGTGACGTAACAATGTTAAATAGTTTAAGTGGTAAAATTGTTAGTTAGAGGGCAAATCAAACAATTAGAGGAATATTTTTATGTACAATTTATTAGAGTTTTATGCGGAAAGGAAAAAGCAATTAAATTTTTATTGACAGTTACTGTTTTAGTATATTTTTGGGGGTATACAGTGCGTATGAGTATTATCGAAATTAACAACAAGCATACGCCCTCATGCTTACTTTTTGCTCTTTTAAGCCTCTAATGATGTTCTTTCTGGTAATAATAAAATTTGTGGTATATTATTTTAATGTGGATTTAAATACTACAAAGTTAAACAATTTAAGTTTCATAAAGTGATTTGAGAAGATTTTTTAAAATTAAGTTTTGTCTTACATTTTATAAAGTGTGATACATAAATTTTTAATTGTTTCTTGATACGAGGGCGGCTCAATAAGCCCGTGACTTTTTGAATGAAACACAGTTTTTTTTTTATTTTTCAACATAATCTCCTTTTAGCTCAATACACTTAGTCCAACGTTTCTCCAAGTTTAGTATCACTTCCAAAAAAATAGGATTTTTTGAGGTCCATAAAATAGGCATTTGTTTGATCAATAATTTCATCGTTGGAGCTAAATCTCTTTCCACCTAGCCATTTCTTTAGGTTTGGAAAAACGAAATAGTCTCTTGGGGCTAAATCCGGAGAATATGGAGGATAAGGTACCAATTTGTAGCCATTCAAGGAATTTTTTTCATTGAGACTGCACACGTGTGCACCCGTGCATTATCTTGATGCAAAAGAACTTTTTCTTGGCCATATGGGGTCGTTTTTTTTTAAATCTTCTTTAACTCGGTCCAATAAGTTGGCATAATATTCGCCGTTTATTGTTTTTCCCTTTTAAAGGTAATCGATGTGGATTATCTTGAGTGCATTCAAAAAAACTGTTGCCATCACCTTATTGGCCGACAAACTTACCTTGGCCTTTTCCGGAGCCGGTTAACAAGGAGAAACCCATTGTTTAGACTGCTGCTTGGTCTCCGGAGTGCTGCAATGGATCCATGTTTCATCCACAGTCATAAAACGCAGCAAAAACTCATTCGAATTGCGGTTAAAGAACACCATATGGTGGATTTTTTCGACATTTTCGGGTGTATTGACCTCAGTTGGCTGTCCAGAACGTTCAGCGTCATTTGTACTTGTGTGACCACAACGAAAGTCAGTAAATCACTTTTTGAAATTGATGGTGCAGAGTCCCCATAGTATTTCACAAGCTTTTCCTTTTTTGGATTGATGGTTTTTTTTCGCAAAAAATAATGTTAAATGAGCACTCGAAGTTCCCTTTTTTCAATTTTTAAAAAAAATCACGAGGAGCTGTTAAACGCAAAGTAAATGACGGAACTTGCTCAACATTTGACAGTAGTCTATTAACAGGTGGTACTTGATGGGATCAGTGTTGCATTTCAGATAACTACGAGGGAAGTTCGAAAAGTCACGGACTTATTGATCCGCCCTCGTAGATAATTTTTTTTTCGACGTTTCTTTAATTTAACAGTCGTATTCATATTAATCATACACAGAAAAAACTAAAATTGAGTTTCAATTAAAACATTTGCTAATTCAATTAAAAGTTTAATTGAATTCTGTTCTATAAGGCGCAAAAGTAATCCTCCTATCAGAAAATGCTATACATAAAAAAATACATAATAAAAAAAAACATCGGAAGGTTATTTTTGCGCCACCTTATATTAGGGCAATTGTAGTTTTATAATATAATATTTTATTTTATTATTATGTTTTTTTTTATTTGCCATACTTGGGACTTATGAGTTCATCACTGTTATTAAATAATTCCTCCATGATTTTTTAATAAAATATTTTTTATATGATCTTCCACATGAAATTCTTTATTTTTACTTGAAAATAATAGATATTTCAAGTAAGAGTGTTTCATAAAACTGTTAAATGCGTCTTTTAGCGCCCATGTCATAAAATCATACCTGTAACCCAGGTGAGTGGTCCTAACCAGGTAAATTGTTTTTTTTAATAATATAGAGGTCACATAAGACTTTTAAGCGCCAAGAAAGTTTTCAGATTTTTCACTTCCCCAGTTGTTTAGAGCCATTTTAGTGCAGATTTTTTGACTGTGAAAATTTGCAAACTTGTGAAGCGCTAACTATCACCCTGGGAGGTGATTAAATTTTTTCCCCAACATTTTTTTAAAGTAGTTTTATCCTTTTTCTACCTGCCTCTGAAAGTCAATTTACGATACCTCTTTTCTGGATTTAGCCAGATTTTTTTCTACTATGACTCTCTTTTTGGGTATTTAAATACCCATTAATTAGTCTTTAATGAGTTGAAATTTAAATTTTTAAAAAAATCACCAAAAACTTAAAAAAAATCGACATAATTTAAAAAATTGTCAAAATTAAAAAAAATCGCCGAGATTTTAAAAAAGCTCACATTTGAAGAAAAAAGAAGTCACTTCCCCAATTTTTCAGAGCCATTTTAATGCAGATTTTTCGACTGTGTAAATTTGCAGACTTGTTAAGTGCTAACTATCACCCTGGGAGGGGGTTCAATTTTTGGCAAACATTTTTTTAAAGTATTTTAATCCTTTTTCTACATACCTCTGAAAATCAATTTACGATACCTCTTTTCGGTATTTAGCCAGATTTTATTCTACTATGGCTCTCTTTTTAAGTATTAAAATAACCATTAATTAGTCCTTAATAAGTTGAAATTGAAATTTTTAAAAATCAACAAAAACTAAAAAAAAAAATCGACATAATTTAAAAAATCGCCGAGATTTAAAAAAGGTTAAATTGGAACAAAAAAGCAGTCACCATGAAAAAAAATCGCGAAAATTTTAACAAGTCACCAACAATTAAAAATCACTAATATCGGAACAAAATCGCCATAAAAAGTAATCACTAAAATTTAAAAAATAAAAATCGACATAATTTAAAAAATCGTCAAAATTAAAAAAAATCGCCAAGATTAAAAAAGCCAAAATTGGAACAAAAAAGTAGTCACCATGAAAAAAACAAAAATAGTGAAAATTTTAACAAGTCACCAACAATTAAAAATCGCTTATATCGGAACAAAATCGCCATAATCACTAAAAATTAAAATCGACATAATTTAAAAAAATCGTCAAAATTAAAAAAATCGCCAAAATTGGAAGAAAAAAGTAGTCATCATCATCAAAATGGGAAGAAAAAAGTAGTCACCATTAAAAAAAACACTAAGATTTTGAAAGACACCAACAATTCAAAATCGCTAATATCGGAATAAAATCGCCATAAAAAGTAATTATTTTGTTAATTTTAGCAAATAAATAAATTATTAAAATAATTTGCTAAAATCAACAATAAAAATTGGTAAACATTTTTGTAATTTGTAAACAGAGAAAAATGTATAACATTTAAAATATGATTTTGTACAAAAAATTAGCACAAAAATCTGTATAAAAAACGTGTTAAAAATGTTTCTTCTAATAGTTTTACTTGAGTGCAAAGTTTTGTTCACAGTTATTTAAATTATGACGCTTGTATAAGTTAGGAAAATTTTGCATAAAAAACCAGAGCAAGAAAATCTTTCACAAAGTTTTTTTCCACAAAACTTTTTTCCGGCAAATTTTATTTCGTCAAATAATTTGTTTCCTTGATTTTTTTCCAATTTTTTTTCTACTTAGTTGTCTTTAAGATAATACTATCTATTAGCAGATTTAATTTTCTTGTGCCACGACAAGATGGCTTTAAAAAACTTTATACTACAAAAGTTTTTTCAAAAAAAATATATATTTCCATTAGTTCGTAAAATAGCTGAAGACTAGTGTACTCTAACGCCTTAGGTGAAATTTAGTTCTTTTAACTTTTTCATGCTTTGCAAAATTTGCTTCCTTTTGTAAACATTAATTATAATTTCCATTTAAACGTTATAAATTCTAGAACTTTATATAATCCTTGAAAATTTGTTATTCCATATACATATACATACACATATATTTGTTTTAGATTTTAAATTTTCTTTTTAGCTTTTAACTGTGAAAATGAAAATTTACTATACACAAAGAGAAATAAAGTGCAAACCGAATTGAAAAGTGTATATTAATGGTAATAACTTATAAATTCAGTTAGTACAACGATTTTTATATTAGATTTCCGAATATTTTTGGTGTTGCAAATAAAATTCAGTTTAATTAACCGAACTTTGTTGTGAAAACTAATGTTGAGTTGTGCAAACCCACTGAAATTAGTAATAACCGAATTTGAGTCGTAGTAACCGAATTTCAGTTGGCAAATAACAAAATTTTTCTCAGTGTGTAGAATCTACTATAATAATACGCCACCATGTAATTATAATTATCAAATATAGTTTAAGAAGCGGATGTTTTACTTTAAAATGATAGTGAATTTTAACGCTGATCTATAAGTTTATGTGTGAGATTTTATTAGTTCGGTTTTAGATCATGGCAAATTTTTCTCTAAATTAACAGAAAAATTATAATTTTTATATGATAATTTACTTTGACTATTAGAAAAAAAAAAAAAAAACACAGAAAAAGTTATTAGACACTAGCATGAATGGAATGCAAATGATATATTAAGAAATTATTATTACTCATACGCGATGTATAACCTGAATAATAATAAAAATAATCATACGCCTAGTTGTTTTCTTGAAAACCGTTCAAAAAAAAAAGTAAAAACTATTAGACGACATAATTTTAATTTTAAAACACGGTTAAATCAAAAGGGTTTGTGCATTCAAATTTTGTTTGGTTGCCCTAGAAGCAATCGGATTTTCTGTTTCATTCGACAATTTCTTAAATATTTTTACATATGGTCAGCGTTTTAAAACAATTGTGTTAAAAAAGTTATCAGAGGCTTAACTATTCATTTGCGCTTTTAAAATATGTGCTTTGAACCGAAAATCGTGAAGTTTTTCATAAAGGTTGTAAATCGCCTTGAGAAATGCTAAAGAAAATATTTAAAACACTCTTCAATGTTTTTTTTTTTTTTAATTTTGGCAAAAAAAAAAAAAATAAATTTCGTTTTACAAGAGTCAAGCTTTTCGGAACATAAATAGTATCGTTTTTTAACATTTTTATCATCAAAGTGTCGAATTCACCCTCAAAATGTTTAATAACAAAATTTAAATAGATGAAATTTTGAGCAACAAAAATCCCTAAACTATTTTTGGAACTTTAGATTTATAAAATTATGCAATAAATGATAATGAAAATTATTCAAGTTCGAGGCCATACTCTATTCTATTTCTTTATTAGGATATTGTCCTAACAAATAATCTATAGAGTTTTTTGTTTTCAAATTTCTTATTTGACCCTTTCAGGAATGTGTTGATAGATCTATTTCGGGAATTTTCTAGGTTCCCATCATCAGAACACGTTTTGAAAGAGGTAACAATCAAATGCCAAACATCAAACATTTATATAAACTAGTTTACTCACTACATGAGAACTAATATATGAGCTCGAAGTTAAAGATTATCACCATTGATCAAAAAATAAATTGAAAGCTTGCTTGTTATGTGCAAGGTCCACCTCTGGTGGATATTCAATACACGTTTTTTGTTTTTCCTCCTTTTTAATTTTTGTTTCGTTTATAAACAAAAACAGGGTGAGTAAACTAGACTGTACTTTGTCTTTTATACAAGTTTGATATAACTTTTATTAAAAATAAAAATTATGTTTTTTTCGACCTTTAATTGTGCAATGAAAATAAAAATTATTCAAGTTCGGGCCATACTCTATATTTCTTTATTAGGATATTGTCCTAACAAATAAAGGTCGAAAAAAACATAATTTTTATTTTTAATAAAAATTATATCAAACGTGAATTATGCAATAAAATTATAATTAAAAATACAAAAATACAGAAAAAAACACAAAATACTTAAAAAACAACGACGTTAAAAAATATAATTTTTTTTTAAAGCCAGAAAATATACATGAGCGCTCGAAAATTAAAAATCCAAGAAATTAAAACACAAAAAAGCAAAAACGACAAACTCAAATAAAATAATTGTAATTTTAAGAGATTGCACTGAAGGGTCTCCGACAGAAACGGCTAGAAGATAGATTTCACGACGAACTTCGGTGTGTCGCTGGATCCAATCCAGTAGATTTGCTGAAATTTGTCAGGGAAATAGGACGGCTGTTTCTAGCAAGGGGACGATAGGAGCTTGTTCTGGGGAGTATATATCCTTTCTATCCTTCTTTATATCTATCTTTCAATCTATCTTGCTGTCTATTTCTATTCTTTCTTACTTTTGTCACTGAAGGGATTCACAATGGACCGTATTGGTCTCCGAGTGGAGATGTGTCCTTGGGCATATAACACTTCCTAACCTAACCTAACCTAAGAGATTGCACTAGAAAAGGGCTTAAACATGTTATTAAGGTGGTTGTAATTAAAAATACAGAGCAAAAACACAAAATACTTAAAAAACAACGACATTAAAAAAATATAATTTTTTTAAAGAAAAAACCACGAGCGCTCAAAAATTAAAACTCCAAGAAATTAAAAAAAAAGCAAAAACGAAAAACTTTTTTTTTTGATGATTAGTGATGACATTTAAAAAAAAAATAAAAAAATAATAGAATTGTGAGATATTGCACTAGAAAAGGGCTATAAAATGTAATTAAGGTGGCACGAGAAACTTTTTAAAAATATGTCTGATTTGGGCACGCAAAGAAGAAATGACTTACAATGGAGCTATCCCGACCCGTACCACCAGATATTAATGAACTTCGGATATGTTATAGAAAATACAAATGTAAGGGACCCATGTTTTTATTTTCTGCCCAATCTCATGTTTAGGCGGTACTACACACAGAGAAATAAAGTGCCAACCGAATGGAAAAGTCTATTTTAATAGTAACAACTTATAAATTCAGTTAGTATAATGATATTTACATTAGATTTCTGAATATTTTGGGTTTTGCAACTAAAATTAAGATGAATTAACCGAACTTTGTCTTGGAAACTATTGTTCAATTGTACCAACCCACTGAAATTCTCAATAACCGAATTTGAGTCGTAGTAGCCGAATTTTAGTTGACAAATAGCTTAGTTTTTCTGTGTGTGTAGGTGGGGCCAAAATAGCCCCATTTTACTTTTTTCAGTTCATTTCGTTCTATTAAAAGTAACTATGGACAATTTTGGTATCAAATGAAAGTTTTTTTTGGAGACACTGGTACACAAATTATTTCTAAAATTGTTCAAGTACTAGTATTTTTGTTAAAAAAAAAATAGTTTTGAGTAACATTAAATTTAGATTTTTATTAAAGAATTGCAGTTGTATTAAGCTAAAAATAATGCATAGTAATGCCAATTTAAATTAATCTCAGGGGTGTCTGAGCTTTTTTCAGATATTTAAAGCCGTTGGGTTTTTATGCGACTTTTTCCGAAGAGCTTCCCCCCCTATATTTCAAATAATTCAAAAATATGGCAACTCTGATTACACTATACAGGCAATATGGGTATACAAATTTTTGTTTTCTTGAGTACTTTAATCCTATGTACAAATAATAGTTTTCGTTAATTGAAGACAAATTTTCATACGAAAACAAATGAATTTTTTTAACGCCACTTTTTAACCCTTAAACGTGAGATTGGACGATAAAAAAAAAGAAATACGTGACTGAAAGCATATAAAATCAACCACTCGATTTCCTTCACCCCTTCTGATTTCAATCAAACTTGGTATAGAAGAAGTACATCATATAGCTATAACTTCGTCCAAATGTAGAAGGACAGCTAAACCCAGCGGATCTTGAAATATCGCATTTCCAAATATGAAAAATATTCGAAAATTTTAAAATAGTAGTCGTACATAAGTATGAATATAGTCGTACATAAGTACATATGTATGACAGCTTAAGCTGCGGAAGATGCTGATCCCTTATTCTCAAGCTACTTAAATTGTGGTTCTACCAGTGCACACAAATTACTCACTTCTCCGCGGAAAAAGCATTGTTTTTAAAAACCGCGGTTCAAAAAACTGTATTTCAAAAAAAATGTTTTTTTTTTTAAATTAACAAAAAAAAAATGCATTTACCATCGTAAAGTTAATTATTTTTAAGAACTAGTAAAAACATGATGAGTACCTTACAAATGAGGCATCAATACTCTTGTAACTAGAGTTTCCAATCCGGATATCCGGATATCAGATTATCCGGATTATCCGACCAATTTTGACTATTCGATAATCCGGATTTTTTTTCAATAATTATCCGATAATCCGGATTTTTTTTTACATGATTTTTTAAACAAAATACGTTTTTTTTTAAACAAAATACAATTTTCAGCTATTTCCAAAATAATGCTACATATTATATTTATAAATATATTTAATTCTTTCCCACACTGCTTTCATTCAATTTTCAAATTAAAATGGCAAAAAAATTAATAGTGCAATAGCACCAGGGGGGTGAAATGTGCAGAACTAGCAGAATTATATTCCTGCAAACTATAGATGGCACTATTTTTTTGAGTATTTATCTCAATATATCTATTTACAATATCTTAACATTTACTTAAGCAAACAAACTTCCAAAAGAATAAATAACAACATTAAACTATTATTTGTATTTCTAGTATGCTTTTATTTTCATTCTAACACAACAACGCCATCGTTTTGCTTAAATTTAAAATTTTTCGAACCTTGCTGAGATAATTCGAACCTTGCTAAGATAATATATTTCATACTAGCGCCATCTAGCACTCAATAGTATAAATGTTGACTTCCTATCTCTATATTATAACATTTTTGAATAGCACAGTGAATATCGAGCGAATTCAAGAAATTCCAAAGCTTACTATGTTTTGTTTTATTTAAAATCAAAATTAAAAAACTGCCAACCTAATTTTTTTTTTTGATTTTAAATAAAACAAAACATAGTAAGCGTTGGAATTTCTTGAATTCGCTCGATATTCATTGTGCTTTTGCACTATTAATTTTTTTGCCATTTTAATTTGAAAATTGAATGAAAGCAGTGTGGAAAAAATTAAATATATTTATAAATAAAATATTGAGGAAATCACCCAAAAATATAGTATATACGAAAAAAATAGTTTTGTTTCATTAGTGCAGTCGTGCGTTGTCATTATAAATTATAGTTTGTTTTTCTAAATATATCTTGCAAGTTTGCAAAGAGATAAAGGTAAATAATAACTATTTATTGGTTATAAATTTATTATTAACTTTTAAATTTCTTGTTCCTAGAAAATTGTAGCAATGTCAAAACGATCTGAAGTTTGGAATCATTTTAAGAGAAATGAAAAAAATAGAGACATTGCTTTCTGTAAGCATTGCAGTAAACAACTAGGATGCAAAGGATCATCAACGACGCCACTTCATAATCATTTAAAAATACATAAGATCTATATAAATTCATCTAGCGTATCTGCTACTTCATCTTCAATTGAGGTAAGTTGTGGAAGCAACGAACCATCAACTTCCAAAAAATTTAAAAGACCTGACGCTGAAAATAGTGTTATAAAATTTCTTAAAACTGAAACCTTGGAGGAAATTTTATCGCGATGTGTTGCAGAGGATGGTTTTTCCATGAATTCTATAGTGAAATCGCAGGCTATTAATGGATACGTTAGAAGTAAAGGCTTCGACATGCCTAAAAGTCCTACAACTGTAACGAGATGCATTTTAAAATTTTATGAAATAAAAAAAGAAGAAACAATTAGTATTATCAATGAACTAAAAAAAAAAAACGTAAAATTTTCAATAACAGTAGACGAGTGGACTGACAACACTATGAATAGATACCTTAATGTTTCACTTCACGCCCTGGTCGATAATATGGTAAAAAAATTTGAAGTTTTTGTATTAGGTTTAGTTCACATAAAAGGTACGTGTAATGCAGAACAAACAAAATTATACATCGAAAATAAATTGAAAGAATTTAAAATTGATGTCGAGAGAGATATAATATCATCAACGCATGATGCAGCCGCGGTTATGGTAAAATATGGAAAAATTTTGGGCATCATATCTCAACTTTGCTATAACCACGGTCTACATTTAGCAATAACCGATGTACTGTATAAAAAACAACAATCAATATTATGTGAAGAAGACGAGGAAATAACAGACTATTATGATGAAGAAATAGAAGATAACTCTGTCGAAAACATTAACAATTACATGAATATAAATAATTTTGAAGATGCGAACATAATCTGCGAACTAGAAGAAAAAGATGAAATTCTAGATTTCACCGAAGATTTTCAAGAAGTTATAAAAAAGGTCAGAAAAATTATAAGAATGATAAGATCCTCTTCAGTCAAAAACAATATTTTGCAAGGATATGTTAATGAACAAGAGGGTAAGACATTGCAGTTGATGCTAGATATAAAAATTCGATGGAATTCATTGATAACCATGCTCAAACGATTCCTTCAAATAAAGGATCCTGTAAACAAAACTTTAAATGAATTGGGTCAACAAAAAATATCAGAGAATAATTTATCAAGTTTAAAAGAATTGTTAGATGTCCTATCACCACTAGAAACTGCAGTAAAGGAACTAAGTAAAAATTCAGCGACACTTTTGACCGCTGAAGGTGTTTATAAATTTCTATTTGAAAGATTAGACGAATTTGGAACAAACTTAAGTAAAAATTTATCGAAACAGATCAAAAAACGAATGGATGAACGTCGAGATAAAATACTTATGACATTAATAATATTCTTAGAAACAGGCAATATACCACATTCCACTAAATATTTTGATTACACTTCAAAAGGTGCTGCCATTGCATTAGCAGTAGAAATTTTTAGAAGAATTAATGTATCTGCTTATGATGATGAAACTCACCACGATGACATCGAGCAAGTAGCTGAAGAAATCGCAAATGAAAGTGAGTTTGAAAGTCAACAGAACACTGCAACTTTGTTAAAAAATTCCCTGCAGCGACAACTGGAAGTGGCAATTTCTTCAATTACCTATGTTGAAGAGCCGAGCAACGCAATTACTACATTGCTGAAAAAAGATTTCATGATTTTAACAAACACAAAAAGAAGGACAGATAATTTAAATATATTATTTAATGCACTTCTAACAATAAAGCCAACATCTACTGCAACAGAACGCGTATTTTCAATTGCAGGTCTGACTAAGACAAAAATTAGAACTCGCCTGAATTTTGAAACTTTCAATGCAATAATCTTTTTAAAATATGCATTTTTAAAAATGAAATAACTTTAAATTATATAATTTTATTTTACTTTTTTATGAATAATTACTATTTTCTTTTACTTTTTTATGTACATAATTAAAATATTTGAATAAAATAAAACAAATGAATTATAAAACACCATGAAATATTGAAGTCAAGGTATTATCTTTATTTTGTTATCCGGATATCCGGATTATCCGGATATTTTGAATTTTCGGTATTCGATATCCGGATAATCATTTATGTCGGATAATTGGAAACCCTACTTGTAACTTAAACCGTTAAATAGATATGGGTCATTATGTGCAAATACTTTTATTTTTTTTCAAAAAATAATTTTTTTATATAAATCTTTTTTCTACTATATTTAGTATCTTTTTTTATCAATTACTTTGAATCCTAATAGTCCACATTTGGCTACGTTATAGAGGAATAAATTATAGTTAACATATATTTTTTTTGAAAATTAAAAAAAAAAACAATTTTTTTCAAATACGGTTTAAACCGCGGATTTTGAAAAAAATATATTTTACCTTCAAAAAGTATTTTTTTTTTTTTTTTTGCTTATAAAGTGGATTTAAAAAGAGGTATCAATGAATCACGCAGCTTTAACCGTTAAAAGGATATAAACGATTAAGTACGACTACTTTTGTTAATTTTTCGATTTTTTTTCTTATTTTAAAATGCGATATTTCCACAACCGTAATATCCTACACTAAATATCCTTAAATATCCGGTAGGTAAAGACGACAGCAATTGTAGTCAAAAACAAATGAAATTTAACTTGAAGAAAGTACGACTAACATTTCATTAAATTCAACTAACATTGTCATTTGTTTTTACTGTTCAAAAAATTACTAACAGTTGTAGTAAAAATGAACCGCATATATAAGAAAAAAATTAAAAAAAAAACATTTCCTTTTCTTATTTTATAAACAACAAAACAAAGGAGGAAAAAAACAAAAAACGTTTATTGAATATCCACCAGAGGTGGACCTTGCACATAACAAACAAGTTTTCAATTTATTTTTGATCAATGGTTATAATCTTTTACTTCAAGCTCATATATTAATTAGTTCTCATTTAGTGAATAAACTAGTTTATATGAATGTTTGATGTTTGGCATGGGATTGTTACCGCTTTCAAAGCGTGTTCTGATGATGGGAACCTAGAAAATTCCCGAAATAGATCTATCAACACATTCCTGAAAGGGTCAAATAATAAATTTGAAAACAAAAAACTCTATAGATTATTTGTTAGGACAATATCTTAATAAAGAAATATAGAGTATGGCCTCGAACTTGAATAATTTTCATTTTTATTTCACAACAAAACAACTGCAAAAGAATAATGTAAAACCATAAAACAGTAATTTGATGTGGTTTGTTTTTTTTTAAATGAACTACAAGGTTAGTACACAATTAAATTTGTTCTACAAATGACTGACATTTACATTAAAAATAAAGAAACTGTATTATAATCCAAACAACTACATTTTTTTAAAGCAGTAGTTCCCTGAATGTAACCACCCAAAACTTGTACGATTTCATATTGTATAACACTTACCTTCCATAACAAGTTTGGTTAAAATGGAAGTGGATAGAGGTCGAAATTTTAAAATTTTTGTATGGTTTTGTAATAATACCATATTTTCTTAAACATTTATAAATTTTTATCATGTGTTTTTCTATTTTAAAACATTAATTATAATTCCTTTTTAATCGTTGTAAATTGTATTTTTCTTGACAACTTGTTTTGTTTGTTTTAGATTTGTAATTTTCTATATATTTTTTTTGTTCCTGTGAACTTGTATCTCTACGTTCGCTTTTAACAATTTCAATTATAAATTTTTTATATTTAATCTTCTGTTGTTTTTCATTTCTGTTTCTATGTCTTTCAGTTACTTTCAAGCTAGCTTTTGTATTATAATGAAAACATTTTTTTTTAATGTATAATTATGAAATAAAACGTAAAGTACTAAAGTATGATGTTATTGTTATTGTGTCTAATATAATAGTAACCACCATTAAAATGTTTTTTTACATACAATACATAGAACAAAAGAAGAAAAAGTGTTAGTTTGAGGATTCATGAAAATAAATGACGATTAAGACGTAAAATACAGGGCGCGAAGGAACCAAAGTATACAAATTAATTATTTTTCTAGTTTCATACTATTTAAAAAAAAGCTCAGTGGAACTTACATTATTACCAGAGAAGACAAAAATTGGCACAATCCATTGTGTTTATGGCAAAAAAAAAAAAAAATATTGGAAAAAATAAAAAAAATAGCAAAACTACAAATAAGTAAAAAATGACAAACCAACTAATAAAATTGTAATAAATATTACTTGAGCCAGAGTAAAAACTAAAATGTTTTTATATAAATATTTAATTTTTGGTCTTCATTTGGTCATGATGCTTGTTAGGAAAAGATCCTAGCCACGCGTTTGGTTACCAACAAGACAAGAATGGAGCAAAATTGATGATTAAAACGATTTTTGTTAAAGCTCTGAATATTCTGGAGGCTCGAGCTTTTCTAGAACTTCGAGTTCTAATGAGATCTTTCGGCAGATCGAAATACTAATATCAACCTAGCTAAAACACAGAAAAAACTAAAAACATGTTTTAATTAAAAAATTTATTGAATCAATTATTATTTTAATTGATTTTGCACCTATCACGGCAATGATAACACTATCCGACAGTCAAAATCGGGAAGGGTTCAAACTACCGGGGAAAGTTATATCGGTAAAAAGAAGTTATACGTGTCCCGGCGTTTCGCTGGGTCACGTCTAGGAATCGAGATATATCGATTTGAAGTTAGTAACTATCATATAGGGGAAATTGTCACCTTTGGTGGTCTTTTTTTTGACATAACTCGAGAACTACTAGTCCGATTTTGCTGAAGCAAATTTAAAAAAATTAGGAATTACAATTCCTTTAATATTTTCATACAACGTTTCGCTACATAAGCAACAGTTTCGCAGTTATAAATAAATGTATGAAGAAAAAAACAATTTTTTGCCTAAAAAATTGAATTTTTTTATTTTTAATTCATAAAAAATCCAAAACGGTAAAAAAAAGTGTCAAGTCCTATTACTTTGACGTAAAGTCACATAACCATTAAACAAAATAAGACATAGATCATGAAAATCGATAGACGCGTTTCGGTTTTATTCACAATTAAGTGAAGGTATGGATTTCAAAAATTTTCTCCAGATATGCTCAAAATTCATACCTTCACTTAATTGTGAATAAAACCGAAACGCGTCCATCGATTTTAATGATCTATGTCTCATTTTGTTTAAAGGTTATGTGACTTTACGTGAAAGTAATAGGACTTGACATTTTTTTTTACCGTTTTGGATTTTTTATGAATTAAAAATAAAAAAATTCAATTTTTTAGGCAAAAAATTGTTTTTTTTCTTCATACATTTATTTATAACTGCGAAACTGTTGCTTATGTAGCAAAACGTTGTATGAACAGATTAAAGGAATTGTAATTCCTAATTTTTTTAAATTTGTTTCAGCAAAATCGGACTAGTAGTTCTCGAGTTATGTCAAAAAAACCACCAAAGGTGACAATTTCCCCTATATTATAGTTACTAACTTCAAATCGATATATCTCGATTCCTAGACGTGACCCATCGAAACGCCGGGACACGTATAGCTTCTTTTTTACCGATATAACTTTCCCCGGTAGTTTGAACCCTTCCCGATCACTGACCCCTACCATTTATCTCACAGTGTAATACGTGTGAACGTTTGTATGTATATGTGTTTTTTAGTAATGCTGTCCGTTAGTGTATTAGTGTGTACAAATGCATTTGTTATTTTATACTGAAACTTTTCTATTTAAAAGACATGAAATAATAATTTCAGATTTAACAAAATTTTCAACTAAAAATCGTCATGATGCTTGTTAGGAAAAGACCCTAACCACGTCTTTGATTAATAAGAAGACAAGGATGGAGCAAAATTGATAATTAATAGGTTTTTCGTTAAAGGTCTGCCTATTCTGGAGTCTCTAGCTCTTCTACAACTTCGGCTTCTGGTGAGATATTTAGCCAGATCGAAATGCTAGTATCAACCTAGCTAATATGTGTGATTTGCTTTATTTTTGTAAATATAAGGAGGTTGAAAGCTCGTTGTGAATAAAAAAATAACATAAAAAATTATCTCGATGTATATAAAAGCAAAAAAACTAACAAAACTGTAAAAATATTACATGAGTCAGATAAAAAACTAATTTTTTTTTTTATAAAAATAGAACTTTTTTAGTCTTCGATGATTGTTAGGAAAAAACCCTAGCTACGTGTTTGACTACTGTTTGTCAAAGCTCTGCCTATTCTGGAGGCTTTAAAACTTCTGGTTCTGATGAGATCTTTAGCCAGATCGAAATACTAGTATTAACCTAGCTAATATGTATGATTTGCTTTATTTTTGTAATTATACCGGATGGAAAGCTCGTTATTAATTAAAAAAATACATTTTTTAAAAGAAAAAGTAAAAAAAGCATATTAAGCAAAGAATATCTGAAAAAGGCTACTTTAAAGCTAAAAATCTTTAGAAAAAGCTGCTTTTATGCCGTTATGCTTTATGCAAATATTAATAAAAATTGCAAAAAAAGGGCAAATTTGTTTTCTCTGATTATTACAGTGTAGTTATAAAGTATAAGCAAATTTCTAATAATGACGAGAAAGAAGAAAAATTAATTTTCATTTTGTATGCTTTGGTTCTTGTGTCGACTGTATGAAATATTTTTTAAAGCTATATTTAAATTAAATCGTCTTTTTTTAAAGGTGGGTGTTATTTAATTAGAGGAAATTTTGTAATTTTATCAAACTGCCTTAATCAGGCATAATATCGTTAATAAATTACTCATTAATTGAATAATTTATCATAGTGTCAATACAATT
Source organism: Delia radicum (assembly GCA_021234595.1). Lineage (NCBI taxonomy): Eukaryota > Metazoa > Arthropoda > Insecta > Diptera > Anthomyiidae > Delia > Delia radicum. The sequence continues at coordinate 33,442,483 of CM037855.1, read as the reverse complement.
CCATATTTCTTTATTTTGGTAGAGTATGAGTAATGTTATATTCATGGGACACATTTTTTAACACATGAACACTAGGGTGTCCTATCAAAAAAGATTTGCCATTATAAAAAATAAAAAGGAGGAACAAAACAAAAAACGTGTTTTGAATATCCACCAAAGGTGGACCTTGCACTTAACAAACAAGTTTTCAATTTATTTTTTGATCAATGGTGATAATCTTTAACTTCGAGCTCATATATTAGTTCTCATGTAGTGAGTAAACTAGTTTATATGAATGTTTGATGTTTGGCGTGGGATTGTAACCTCTTTCAAAACGTGTTCTGATGATGGGAACCTAGAAAATTCCTGAAAGGGTCAAATAATAAATTTGAAAACAAAAAAACTCAATAGATTATTTGTTAGAACAATATCCTAATAAAGAAATATAGAGTATGGCCTCGAACCTGAATAATTTTCATTTTCCTTAGACAATTAAAGGTCAAAAAAAACATAATTTTTATTTTTAATAAAAATTATATCAAACTTTTAAAAAATCTTTTTTTCAAATAAAACTCGTTTTGCAGTTTTATCAAATTTTTGCATCATTTTTGATTTCAGACTAAAGTGGGTTTATGATATCCGATGAAGTCAGAATAAGATATTTGAATAATTCGGAGTATATTAAATGAAAAAATTGCATGAAAAATTACATTTTAAAAAATTTAGAATTTTGGGAATTTTTAATAAAAATACACTTTTTTACAAATGAAACATTTTTGGCTGAAATTCTGCACTTATTAACTTTTGCCAAAAAAAAAATAAATAAAATCGATATTTTCCATTTGAAAACATTTGCAATAAAACTGGGGGGTGTAATAGCAAATCTATTTTAATAGGACACCCTAGTGATCATGTGTTAAAAAATGTGTCCCATGAATATAACATTACTTATACTCTACCAAAATGAACAAAAAAGAAATATAAAACTTAATTTTTTACAATTTCTAATTTTGGGAATTTTTTAAATACACTTTTTTCAAAAATTATGTCCAAATTTTGTCACGGGCTGCGAACGTTTTCAAAAAAAAAAAAAAAAAACGATTTCTTCCAGTTGGAACCACTTGCACTAAAACTGGAGGTGCAATGCAGCACGAAAATCGACAAATCGTTTTTACAGGGATTTCCTAATAAACCCCCCAAAAATTTTTTACCATTGCCAATCAATAACAATTATTTTTCTTAAGTAATACTGTCAATCAAAATTGTAATTGAATTTTATACATTTAAGGAAGAATAACTTAACTAAAAACAACCCAAATTGAACTTAAGCCATAATTTTGTTGTTGAAAAATTTTTATAAAATATCATGAAAGTGTGTAGTTTCTACTTGTTTGTCGCTAAATTAACAGACCTTAGTTTGAAAATATGTGCAAGGTTTAGTACGTCAAAACTTTACAAACAGCTTCCAAAGTATTACATATAATGCGTACACTTAGAAATTATATTTTTTAACATTAAAAATCAGTGTCAAAGACATTCGACTAATGATTACCCGTGAGAGCATAAAAGCTTACACCTAGAATACTTTGTAGGTAAAGACCACTGCAAATGTAGCTAAAAACAAATGAAATTTTACTTAAAGAAGGGACGACTTACATTTCAGTAAATTCAACTAATATTGTCATTTGTTTTTTAATGTTCAAAAAATAAACTACAATTTTGCAGTAAAAAATAAACAAACATTTCACTTACAACATATGGGAAAATAGTGGACATTAGAGTCAGGTAAGTTTCTAAAAATAGAACTGTTGTGTTGGAGTTGTTCTTCTGAGATTATGTATGCAAGAACAAAAACACCGTGTATTGAATACAACTAGTTTTAATCACAACAAAACTCGACCTGACGATAGATCAGTGGGCTAAAGCGCTCTGTCTAACGTGTAGTGCGAGTGCATGTGGCATTAGAAATCAGTTTATCTATACCACGGTCAGTGATTGCACAGAAAATTTCATAAAGACGCAATCGAACAAACAAAAACATAACAAATATTACATTATTCAATAAAACAGGGTCAGTGACGAAGGTTCAATACCAGAAACTGCGCAGTCTGATTCAGAAAATTGAAAATTTACAATGTAGTTATGATTTTTAGAAAATACACTCATTCTTCTCTACCACGCATTTCACAACATTTATTTGTTTTGTATTTTTAAGTAAAAGAAAAATTACAGTTTAAAATGAATGTATAATCATAATACAGTAATTTGATGTGGTTTGTTTTTTTTAAATGAACTAAAATTGTAGTCAAAACTTAAATTTATTTTACAAATTACGTTATTTTTTTCACATAAAAATAGAGATACTGTATTACAACTCAAACAACTACAAATATTTACAGCAGAAGTTCCCTGAGTGTAGGAATGATTATTGAAAATATTTAAAATGTAAAATTATAAAATTCCATGAAATTCATACACTCAGGGAACTTCTGCTTTAAAAATATGTATGTAGTTGTTTGGGTTGTAATACAGTTTCTTTATTTTTAATGTAAATGTCAGTCATTTATAGAACAAATTACATTTTTTTTACTAACCTTGTAGCTCATTTAAAAAAACAAAACCACAACAAATTACTGTTTTATGATTTTACATTCGTTTTTTATTATTAATAAAATAAAAAAAAATAAATGTTTGTTTATTCTTTACTAACATGTGGTTTATTTTTACAACAATTGTTAGTCATTTTTTGAACATTAAAAAACAAATGACAATATTAGTTGAATTTACTGAAATGTAAGTTGTCCTTTCTTTAAGTGAAATTTCATTTGTTTTTAACTACATTTGCAGTGGTCTTTACCTACATAGTATTCTAAGTGTACGCATTGTTAAACACATAAATTCATCATTCCATATTAAACCGAACAATTTTTTACTCACGATTTTTTAGGTTGCTTTGAACAGAATACAAATGAAAAGTTTTGAAATTGTAAAAAAAAACACTTAAAATCTTTATAAGCCTCTCATAAAATCTCAATCATGAAACAAAATTAGAAAAATATATTAAAAGCTTTTGACAATTTAAAAAAAAGTTTATACATTTTTTTTTTGAACTTTTCCCATGTGTGTGTCAATTTTAAAGTATTTGTGGTTGTTACTTAAAAGAAGAAAAAAACCATATATCCCTAAGCAATAAATGTCCCCAAAAAAATCAATAGTTTATATAAATCTTTCATATATCTATCAATCAAATTTTAAGAGGAAAGAAAAATTCACATTGATATGATTTGCAAAAATTCCCATTGGCTTAGCTATAAATAAAATTTTTTTTTATGAGATTTCAACATTTGAGGAAAACTTTTTGGTTATGTTTGACTGGTACCATGATAATAAACCCAGCAAAACCTCGGTAATATGGTTGGTATTACGGCACATATCACCAGATAACAAGTTAAAGTCCTTACCCTTGGTATTTTAATTTTTTAACCCCTTCATGACCAAATTCTAATGAGTGGATATTATATGATCAAACTTTAGGAAAATATATCAATTTACATAGAGTATTTTTTCTGATGTTGTCACTTTACAGCGCCCTAGCAGAAATAATTAGAGCTAAAGACTAAAACTTAACCATAATATAGCTAGGGTTTTTAACCCGGTAATTACCGGGACGAAATTCCCGGCATTTTTGTCGATTTTTTATTTCTCAATTATCGGGAATTTTGTATTTTTTTTTTTATTAAAGACCAATTTGTTTTTGGCAAATATCTCAACCTCGTTTAAAAGTGTGTTATAGAGTGTTTTTTTTTTGTAATAAAAAGTAAAGAAAATATTTCATAAAAACTATGAATTTTATTCAGTAAACACATGAAACTTTTATAACGTTTATGGTAGCATTACTGAAATAATTTCATATACTTTATGAAATTTTCATTGGGTCAATGAAACCATTCATTAAAATTGTTTTAATTAAACATGTTTCATTGTTTCCATGAAACCTTTCGTTAAGGACTTTTTTATGAAACAAATCATTGTAATAATGAAGGAATTCATTAATACTACGCACACATTTCTATCAGTGTATTCTATATATTCCTTGATTTTCGTGTCGCCTTCTGTGGGGTTGTTGTTGAAAAACGAAAAAAAATCAAAATCTCTGAGAAAATAAAATTTTTCAAAAATTTTTAATAAAGTAATACTAAGAGTTGTTTTTAGTAAAATAAATGTCGAAATTATTAAAATTTACTACCGAAATTCGGAGTCAGTGACCTCAACGTTAAGAGCACTACGTCCAATTTATGGTTGTCATAATCGTCCTAGCAGATCAACAATTGAGCGTCTAGTGGAAAAATTTGAATCCACAGGCACAGCACAAAATGTTCCCGTGCCAGTGAGACAAAGAAGTGCCCGTAGTGTCGAGAATATTGCTGCCGGTGAGGCTTCAGTTGAAGAAAGCCCAAATGTGTCTCTCTGTGTCTACTGTGAATGGGAATCGCTACCGTTCAATGATAACCGAATATTTTTGGCCCCAATTGGATGATATGGACTTGGAGGACATGTGGTTCCAACAGGACGGCGCCACAAGCCACACAGCGAATGCCACAATCAATTTATTGGAAACCAAGTTTAGAGAACGTGTTATCTCACGAAATGGTCCAGCCTCGGTCGTGCGATTTGACGCCGTTCGACTATTTCCTGTGGGACTACGTCAAGTCTATGGTCTATGCCAACAAGAACGTGAAATTGCAGCAGTATCGGCCGATTTATGCTTGAAAACCGTCGAAAATTGGGTTCAGCGTCTGGACTTCTGCAAGCGTGTCCGTGGTGGCCATGCAAAAGAAATCGAGTTCCATAAATAATGGCATCGAACGTACTTTCACAGGAATAATGAATTTCATTGATATCCAAAACCGTTTTTGTTTTACTTAAAAAAACTTTTGTAGCGCTCTTATTGAAAAACCCTTTATTAAGGATCAATGGTTGGTACTATTGGTTTACTATTTGAGTTGCGCAGTGTTATCCAAAGTTTTTACACAAAAATTGTATAACTTGTATTACATGTGCTCGTGGTAGTTGTCTAATTTCTTCCCATATACCCATTTTACAAGGTACTGCTTGGTCCACTAGCATCTTCTACCAAGCCAAGCTTTATTATTTTCTTATACATATAATCTTGTCTCTCTAAATTGCTGAAATCGTACACTGTGCGATATACATACTTTAAAGGTATCCTGTTGGTATCCTGTATTTCCTTGTACCCAACTAAGAGCTTTTTTTCAAGCTTACACTTTAAGCTTACTTTGTGCTTACTATCAACTATTTCTAGTCAACATAAATATGTTCATAATATTTATTTTAAGAAATTTTACTTAATTTGGGTTAGAAGGTTAAAATTTGTTCAGAGGTTTAATTAACATTTTTATATGACGTATAAGTTATATTTACAAAGCATATTTGTGGCATATTTGTGGTCTCATATATAACATATGCTTAACTTGACCAACCGTCTTGCTTTTAATGAGAATATCACGCTTTTTGAATTTTGACCCCCACCTTGAATGTTTTTACCGCTTTTTAAACCGCCTTTTTGTATTTCAGAACTTCCTAATATAATTTTCATTAAAAATAGCAAAATGTTATAAAAACTTTTAATAATTCTGAAATGCAGGAGTTTTTTTATTGAAATAGTAACAGAACTAGTGATGGGATTTCTAAAATGTGTCATAATGGCATTCGTTGTGACAAACCCAATTTTTTAGCCTTGCAAAGAAAATATAAATTTTAGTCTTGATTTTTCAAAGAAAAGATTGCCGCATTAAAACGGCAATTCAAAAAGTCTTTGTTAGTTAATACGACGTTTCCACTGTTCGTATTTTGGGCATGTTTTTAAATAAAACATGTTTTGTACATGTTTTCCCATACATTTATTTTCACCAAATCACATGATTTGCTCAAAACGCGTAAGTTGAAACATAGTATAATTTTATTTTGATTTTTTTTATAAAAGTATTAAAAAATTAAAATTTTTTACCAAAAACTATGTAGTAAAAAAAACACAGAAAATTTTAGATATTTTCCAGAATTTCATAAACAACTCTTTTTGGGAGAATTTCACAGAGGCCCTTTAAACGATTGGAAAACTTTCCAGAAAAGTGTTAAAACATTTCTGACAATATTTCTCATAACTAATAAATTTGTTTTCAAAAAAAAAAAATTTTCTAAAAAAAAACGAAAACGTTTGTTAAGATGAGATTTTTTTTAAATGGTAATAACTTAAAATAATACAAGTTTGATGTAATTTTTATTAAAAATACGATTATGTTTTTTCGATCTTTAATTGTGCAATAAAATGAAAACTATTCAAGTTTGAGGCCATACTCTATATTTCTTTATTAGGATATTGTCCTAACAAATAATCTATAGAGTTTTTTTTGTTTTCAAATTTATTATTTGACCCTTTAAGGAATGTGTTGATAGATGTATTTCGGCAATTTTCTAGGTTCCCATCATCAGAACACGTTTTGAAAGAAGTAACAATCAAATGCAAAACATCGTTCGAAGTTCGAGAAATCATAATTTTTATTTTTAATAAAAATTATATCAAACTTGTATAAAAGACAAAGTACGGTCTTGTTTACTTCCCCTTTACAAATCAAAACAAGTGTGAAATAAAAGGGAGGAAAAAACAAAAAGCGTGTATTAGATATCTACCATAGGTAGAGTGTGCACATAACAAACAAGTTTTCAATTTATTTTTGATCAATGGTGATAATCTTTAACTTCAAGCTCATATATTAGTTCTCATTTAGTGAGAAAACTAGTTTATATGAATGCTTGAAGTTTTGCATGGGATTGTTACCTTTTTCAAAACGTGTTGTGATGATGGGAACGTAGAAAATTCCCGAAATAGATCTATCAACACGTTCCTGAAAGGGTCAAGTAATAAATTTGATAACAAAAAACTCTATCGATTAGTTGTTAGGACAATATCCTAATAAAACAAATAGAGTATGGCCTTGAACTTGACTAAAATAATACAAATAACTTAATATGTTATTAATTAAAAACCATTTTTTCGACATATACTACTTTAAATATCCCACTTTTTGCCGAGTCTCGTTTTTAGACCTACATTAGTTGGTCACGTTACATATGCCACATGTGATAATACAAATCTTAAATAAATAATTTCTATAAAACTTTATACAAACACAAACTTTAATCGTATTTTCCTATTAAAGACTATCTTTATTTATGTATGGGTGTGTGTGTGTGTGTGCATCAAATTAAATCCCTATTTAAATATTCATTAATTAATGTTCACTCATGTGTGTGTTCATTTCTATTAATGATTTATTTAACAAAAAAAAGCCCCTACATAAACTAGGGTAAAAGTAAACAGAACAAAAAAATTTACTAACTGACTGCAACTCCCCAGCAAAACACACACCTTACCAAATAATGAGTCTAGTAATCTAAACTCGAAGATTTGGATGTAACATAAATGCATTTTTCTTCTATGCAAATTCGTTCAATATATGCAAAAACTAAACCCGTACCATTTAGCTTACAAAAAGATGAATTATAATGAGTCTAAAAATAGATTTCCAAAAAAATGTTATATCATTATATTTTGCCTGCTTGTAATAAGAGGAATAACCGATTATTTGTTCACCAATTATTTTTTGTATGACAGTAATGCATTATAAGTTTCTCATTGGTATCCTATTATTTTATTATTTAAAGTATAGTATCATTATATTTTGCCTGCTTGTAATAAGAAGAATAACCAATTATTTTTTGTTCACCAATTATTATTTGTATGAAAGTAATGCATTATAAGTTGCTCATAGGTAACCCATTATTTTATTGTTTAAAGTATAGTATCATTTTATTTTGCCTGAATGTAATAAGACGAATAACCAATTATTTTTTTGTTCACCAATTATTTTTTGTATGAGAGTAATGCATTATAAGTTGCTCATTGGTAACCCATTTTTTTATTATTTAAAGTAATGCAGACGGTAATAAGTACACATTACAAAGTAATGTATAAAATAATAAGTCGTCATTACCATGTTTTTGCTGGGTCATTGAACACACGTGTTATTCTAGAAAAAGTGTAGTCACATGTGACATGTTCTCACACTATAAAATGGAAAAACCAGCATATATTTTTATTACTTTTCAGTAGCCAATGATAATACTGTACTGTACACTACACTCAAAATAATCCATGTATAAAAATACGAAAAAAAAATGACAAAATAACAAAAACTTTCGTTAAACAAACGAAATGTTGTACATTTTACAAAAGTTTTCGTTGTTTTGCCATGAATTTCGTATTTTTATACATGGATTATTATGAGTGTAGATAATATCAGGGATGGCTGGCAATGCCGTTATCGATTCAAAACCCTTTCACCTGACTATAGTTATCCCTACAATACCGTTACCGAAATAATTGAAATGTATTTATCCGTAAAATACCGTTACCGATATAACTTAATTACCAAATATCCTTAAAATACCGTTACCGAAATAACAAAAATAATCTTATCGCTAAAATACCGTTACCGAAATAATTGAAATAGCGTTATCCGTAAAATATCGTTACCGAAACAAAAATTTGACAAGATAAAAAAAAATTATCGCTACACTCATAATAATCCATGTATAAAAATATGAAATTAATGTCTAAACAACGAAAACTTTCGTAAAATGCACGAAATTTCGTTTATTTTACGAAAGTTTTTGTTATTTTATCATTTTTTGTATACATGGATTATTGTGAGTGAGTGTATTAATAGATATATCTTCCCAGAGTTTGATCGTAAACTAGCCAGTCATTGGAATTCGGTCATAATGAGGCTTATTAATATCGGTGTTAATTGACACTACCTGAATAACTAAAATAACGTTACCCTTAAAATACCGTTGCCGAAATAACTGTACAACCGGTATGCTTAAAATAACGTTACCGAAATAACTAAAATACCGTTAATTCTAAAAAAAAACCGATACCGAAATAACTGAAATATCGTTAACCCCTAAAATACCGAAATAAACGAAATACCGTTACTCTTACCAATGACACGCTTAGAATCGGTTACCATCCATGGATAATATTGATTAAATAGACCATAGTATAAATATTTTATACTATGGTCTGATTAAGTAGATAGCAAAGATAATAAAGTATGGACAATTTGGACAATTTGCATATTATCGATTCATTTATTTTAAGTCTCGGTTTTTTTTTTATTTAATTTAGTAAGACTTTTTAATGAAAAAGCAATTAAAAATACTATTACAATTCGCTTAATTTAACCTCAATTTATAAAAATATATAGTGCCAGACAAAAGTTTTGTCACAGCTAGTTTTCTGCAATTAATCCTTCTTTTAATGTTTAAAATCATCTTCGCGACTGATGTTCTCTGTAATGCGTGAACCGATTTTGTTTTCCGTGAAAGGTGACGTCAATATACAGTAAAACTCGCTTAAGACGAACTCGGTTAAGATGAACCCTCGGTTAATACGAACTAATTTAAAAGTCCCGACATTTTGGCAACAATTTTCATATAAAATACATCTTTTAATACGAACTCGATTAATACGAACCCTCGGTTATTACGATCTGTTTTAAGCAGTCCCAAAAACTCGTTTTCATACAAATTACCATGTTTAGTACACTCTTTATCCGTTTAATGGGATAGACCTAATATGAATTTCATATCCGTGGATGACTTTCTAGATATAGATGCTAATGTTTTGACGTCACATACTTTATCAGGTGAAGAAATATTGGAAATGGTTAATCCTTCCGATGTTGAAAATATGTCAAGTGATATATTCGAACAAAATCGTGTGCCGAAGAAGCTGACAATCATATTTTGGTAATAGAAAAACTTATAACGAATGAAATCGTTAATTCAGTCATTCAGAAAAAAATAACAGATTTTTTTTTTTTTTTAATGAAGAATTTTAATTGAATTTGTAATTGTGAATGCATGAAATGCTAATTTTATTTTTTATTTATGTAAAAATCTTGTTTTTGTTTTAATAAATACATATTTTTTATCGTTAAAAAACCCCGCTTAATACGAACCTCGCTTAAGACGAACAAATTTTTTTGGTCCCTCGGAGTTCGTCTTAACCGGGTTTTACTGTATGCGGTTTTTGTATGTGTATTGGTTCGTGAGTTATAGGTAAGTATACTTCTATTTGTATGCATATGTTGTATATGGGAAAATATTTTGTGGTTTGTAGGAGTTTACACCTCGGGACCGATATGCTTTAAATTTTCACAGTAGTGAATTACCTATCCGGAAGGCATAATAGGCAATATTTTTTTTGGATATTTGAAGTGGGCGTGGCACCTCCAATACAACGAAACATTTTAACTCTTAATATTGAGTAATATATATATAAATGGAGCGTGTTAAGCTTAAACTTGAAAACGGCTGGACCAACTTGATACTTCCTTCTGCGAGTTTGTTCGTAATTGCTCCGTGAAGGGTTAGGAAAAACGAAAAATCGAAAATTTGAAATGAGCGGGGCACCTCCCATATAACGTAAATTTTTAACTCATAATATCTGGAGTACTATGATAGCAAGAATCCTGAAACTTGGCAGGAGCACATAATTTACTATTTTGAATAGTGTTGACAAAATTGTGCGCGTTTGGACCGGTGGTCATGACACCTCCTATACCAAGTGAATTTTTACCATATCAAGGGTACTGTAAAAGTCATAGCCTCATAACATTCTACCGGTACATATGTTACTAATGTGAGGGATTGCTATTTGAAATTTATTTTTTTTTATTTTTCTATTTTGCACTACAAAGTGTGCAGAGGGGGTTCGCTAGTTGTATTATATATTTTACAAATATTTTAAATAGCATCCCAAAGTTTAAATTAAGCTAACTTCTGTGAATGCAAAAATATTCAAAAAATAAGTAAAAAACTAATATATTTTTGGGACAAAAGTTTTGGCACACTTATATTTATTCTTCTGCTAAAAATTAGTTAGGTGCTCATTTGGTAATTTTTTTTTTCTTTCAGAACATAATTAAAGTCATCGAACATTGATCCAACGAAATATTTTGGTGAGTTTAGCAATCCGTTAAAAAAAAAAATGTTAACTCAATTTTTATTGCAATTGTTTAGTTTTCGGACCATCATTTCCAATTTCTTTCTTAAATGTAAGCTCTAATAAAGTTCTGCGATTAGCGGAGGTATCACAAAACTACACTCACAATAAATTTTTCTGTTACCGATTCAAATTTTATTTATGAAGTTATTTATACGTAAAGTTTGTTTTTAAATGAAAAATCAATTAATCAATCATAGAAATATATTTCTCAACTTTTTCTATTAGTATTTTAAAAAACAAACTACCCATATGGATATGATAATATACGGTAATATAATAAGAACAGATATAGGGTTAAAATGTTCTATGAAAAAATTCCTCTTAAAATTCTGTTGGGGAACTTCGAACTGAGAATTTATTACACTGCTTTTTGAGACTTATTCAATACAGTGTTGGCGAAAAAAATGGAAACATTAAAAAACGGTCATAAAATTTGACTGTACCCACACAGGACTAAACGCTTTGGGGATTTTACTAAACTAACCTAACAGAATCGTTCGGTATAAGAATCATCCACCCGCCAGTACCATGACCCTCATTTTGTTACATAGTGATGATATTCAAGGTTGTTTTAAAAGACTCTGTTGTTTTTACGACTTTTATCGGTTATTTAAACAATATTAAAGTCAATGTTTATGAAATGTTTGTAGAATTAATAAAAATCTTCATAAAGCTTATGAATCATTTCGACAATGAAGGCGCTACGAAATAACCCCCAATAAAATAACACCCAAACGACAAAATGAAATAACCCCCAATGAAATAAATCCCAAAAAAAAAAATGAAATAAGTCCCAACAAAAAAAAAATGAAATAATACCCAAAAGAAATGAAATATTCCCCAAAGGTGAAAATGAAATAACACCCAAAATTTGGGGGTTGTTTCGTAATGAAATAACTCCCAAAGGAAGAAATGAAATAACCCCCAATGAAATAAGCTCCAAAGAAATGAAATATGTCCCAAGTTTTTTTTATTTTTTGTTTTCATATTTTTGACTCTTTTGTTACACTGTTCAGTTTTTCTGCGTGGCGGCCTGCGGCCGATCTTAGGGGTTTTCTCCTCCATAGGACGCGGCAGGTGGCTTCGCTGAATACAGTTTTCCTGCGCGCGTCTCATTATCTTCCCTAGTGTGACGCGCGCAGGGAAACTTTATTCAGCGAAGCCACCTGCCGCGTCCCATGGAGGAGAAAACCCCTAAGAGCGGCCGCAGGCGGCCACGCAGAAAAACTAACAAATATTAAAAAAATTTCACTTTTAGCAAAATGAAATATCGCCCAAAAAATATGAAATAACCCCCAAAATAATTGCATATGAAATAATCTCCAAAGAATTTAAATTTTGGCTTTATTTCATTGGGGGTTGCTTCATAATGAAATAATCTCCAAACCGTAAGATGAAATAATCCCAAAAAAATGAAAAAACCCCCAAACAATTTTACACAATTTTTTTTGGGGGTTATTTCATTTTTGGCCGTTGGGGGTTATTTCATTGGGGGTTATTTGGTAGCGCCGACAATGAAGCGTATATAGAATTTATGAAACAGTTTCATAAAATTTTTTAATATTAAGAAGTTTTCTTGAATTAATAAAACTCTTCATGAATGTCTTGAAACAATTTCATTGAAGTGCGAAACTAATGAAATGCTACATTGAAATAATAACGCACTTTATAAAATATTTTGAACTCTTGAGAATTAACTCTTAAAACTTAAGTTTGAAATCTATGAAAGAAAATTAATGAAATTATTAAATTTTATGAAAAAGTACAAAAAATAAGTCTTTGAAATAATTTTATAGCTCTTAAGAAAAATTTCATTAAGTTTTCATTAAGTTTTTTTTTTTTCTTTTTCATATTTATGAAAAGATAATTTATGACATTGAATGAATTGTTTTTATTAGACTATGCAATTTTATGAAAAAATTTTTTAATTTGTTAATGTATAATACAATTTCTTGGGTATAATACAATTCTTCATTGAATCTACGAAAAAAAATTCTATGAAATTTTTTAATTTACTTTATGAAGGATAATTTGTTTCAGTGCCCAACGCAACATCAAAATAATAATTTATATAATAAATTCAACAATAAAAACTAGTTAAAAATTTAGTATTTCATCATGTCAAAATAACAAAATTTTTAACTTAAATCTTAATTTGAACTAAAAACTTGTTTAAAACTTGCCAAGTTGAATTACTAACGGCTTTACTAATTTTTCTACTAACTTTTTTCTACGAGTGTAATTAATTTTTCTTTTTTTACAATTAAATGTCAATTAATCATCTTGATGAAAATGTTGCATTATATTTTATTACTTTTAACGTATCTTATGAAGCACTTCTTTTGATACAAATAATTGTGCCAAAACTTATGTCAGACACTGTATTTTTTGTTTTTGATTTTCTTTAGACATAAATTACATAAATCAATTTCTAAATTGTCTCTATGGTTGCTATTTATTTTTGTTTTATACAAAAATAAAATCATTGTCAAATGTTTTTTTTTACGCTAATCACCAGGATATAAAACGAACAAAAAATATAAAAATAATGTATTTCCTCACACAAAAAAAAAACAAAAATGTTATAAATTATTATATATATTTTATTGTCTACAGAAATATCAAAACATGCCACCAATTTACTAAATTAACCACAAGTGTAAACAAATATTTTTTTTGAAATTCTTTTCAAAAAACATCTCCTTACTTCCTTGTCTCTCTCTGGTTTTGATATATTGTTCTATGACATCATATCCTTTTTTTTATATCATTGTTTTATTTGATAACTTTTTATCACACAATATGTTTAATATATTAGTAAAATCCTTTTAGCCTGATCTAAACTACACTAAAAAAAAAGTTTGTTGAAAATTTTGTTAAACGTCTAATTAAAATGTTTAACTAACTTTCAGCAATTTTTTTTTGCTGACAACTCGTTTTTAGCTAAACTTTTAGTTAAACGCTTTTACTAAACAACTAATTTTGAACTAATGTTTAACTAATTTATGTTGCTACCAAAATTGTGCTGATAAATACATTAAAAGCATGGAAAATAAGTAAAAATACTAGCAGTAGATGTCGCAGTTTGTATAAATTTGTAAATTGAAGATACAGGCAAAAATAAAATACGCTTTGGTGCTACTGTACAAAATAATATTTTGATAAACTGATTATGCAGCAAAAATAAATTATTATATATGCTTTGGTGTGACTAAACAAAACAATAAATGTCAGACTTAAGTAGATGTTTTTAAAGGATAAAGGGGTTTTTATGATACTTAGGCCCGATTACTGAATGTCCAATTAAAATTTAGCAAACAGTTCAATTTAAAATTTATATGGAAACAACAACAAATGTGTCAGTTAAAGTACCAGTTAGTAGCTAACGAGGCATTGAGTAATCGGGCCTTAGTGATATTTTGAAAATTTCTACTTTTTGGATTTTAGAATTGTCTTCGTTTGAAAAATGTAAAACTGCGTCATACATACATAAAAAGTGTGCGCCAAAATAAACGCAATATTTTTCAGAAAATATTACCTTTGAACCTGTTCTAGAACAGCTTGTTTTGTCACCGGTTACATATAACCGGTTTTAGAACAGGTTGCTGTCAGTCAAAATGTTAGGTTTCACTGTCCCAGAACCAGTTTTTTAGCTGGTTCTAGAACCGGTTCTAAAGCAACGTGTTATAGTTCCGTATAAAAAGAATCGGTTGTAGAACAGAAATTAGAACTTGTAAATACACTATAACCCAGTAAAATTGTTTAGAACATATTATCTTTGAACCTGTTCTAGAACAGCTTCTTTTACCACCGGTTACATGGTTACTGTCAGACAAAATGTAAGGTTCGACTGTCCCAGAACCAGTTTATAGCTGGTTCTAGAACCGGTTCTAAAACAAAGTGTTCTAGTTTGGAAGTAAACAACATATTGCAAATTGGACAAACTCCATATAAAAAGAATCGGTTGTAGAACAGAAATTAGAACCTGTTATAATACACTATAACAAAGTAAAATTGTATAGAACATATTACCTTGGAACCTGTTCTAGAACAGCTGCTTTTACCACCGGTTACATTTAACCGGTTCTAAAACAGGTTATTGGGAGTCAAAATGTAAGCAGGGGCTTCAGGACCGTGTTCAGGGGAGGGCGGTGAAGCTTAGCAATGACAGTAGTGTATCCAACTCTATTGATTCATTGGAGCATCGTCGGAATGTGGGTTGTGTGACACTTTTCTATCGATATTACCATGGGAGCTCATCTGAGATAAGTGAACTAATGCCACGAGCCCGAGTTTTCATTCGTAATACTCGCTTATTTAGTAGAGCACATCCGTTTGAAGTTGATTGTCCTGTGTTTCGCACAACGTATTACAGAGAAAATTCGTTTTGAGTCGAACGATTCGTATGTGGAACAAACTTCCCGCAGAAGTCTTCCCTGTTACTTACAATTTAGAAAAATTTAAATCAAATATCCACAAACACTACTCCCTCTTTCCTCCTTCCCATACCCTATTTTCCTGATCAATACAATGCACTGCATTAATAGGGGGCATCCCCTGAATGTTGGTTAAAAAAAAAAATTCGCAAATACATAACTTTTGTCGTCTATAATACAATTTAAAAAAAAAAATAATTTTTGTAGTTTTTTTTCGGCTTCAGTATTCTTCTTTGCATTCCTATCCGGAACTTTTTGCACTTTATATGTACAAAGCCCAATAATTTTTTTTAACTTGGTGTACAAAATGTGTCGAACATTGTACTACTTCGCAGAAACCTTTGGATCAGCACTCAAAATCTCCTCCACCTGTTAGACCATGGAAGAGTTCCTGGGTTTCTTTGTTTTATCAGTTTCAGATTTTCTGCGAATTGTTAGGTTCTTTGGTTAACTGTACTACCACATTTAATACAAACTTACTGGATACGTGTAACTTTTTTGTGATTTTTGTTTTTTATTGCAAGTCTAACTGGGACTATTTCGAAAAGTTTAAATAACTTTTTCACGCATTTGCTTTTGACTTACTATAGAATTAATTTTAACAAATCAAAAAATTTTATTATCTGACACATTTTTCGAACTTAATGCGATGAAAAAAAAAATATTTAAATCAATTGCAAAAAAAGTTATAAGGAAAAATGTGCGTTATGCTTACGGTGACCATTTTTGGGAAAGGAAAATACAGGACAAATACAAAATTATGTTAAAAATTAAAAGAAAAACAGAAAAAATAATCATATAATATAATATATTTATTATTATTATTATAAAATTAAGTAACAACAAAAACAAGTCTTCTTGACTAGAATAAAAAGTTAAATAAAAAGTTTTTATAATATTATAATTTAAAAAAATAAATTTGGTTTTATAAACAGTCTTCTTGACTAAGGCTAACAAAAAAAAATAGAAAAAAACTACATAAATGTTAAATTTAGTTATGAAGTTTGATATTTTTCCACAGAATGGATTTTTTTAAAACATCTGGATTGTTAATTAAAAATCCTTTAAATTCTGAGCAATTCATTTTAAAATTGCATTTTGTAATTAATAATGATCTTAAAGTATTTACTTTTAATTGCGATTTTTCGGAGGTCCAAATATTATTCATTATTGAAAACACTCTCTCGGTAGCAGCATTTGAAGCTGGTAGACATAGACAAAATTCAACAAGTATCAATATATTTTTATATGCAACCACATTTGTCTTAAAGTGATTAAAAATTTCAATCCATCTTTCATCTACTGATATATTTTTTACCCTCCAGTCTTCTATTTTTTCATTATTTGCAAAATTTTTCACGCAGCTCACTTCATCAAATAAATCTTCATTATTTATTTTTAAATCATTTCTAAATTCATTTAGAAAGGATAAAGTTTTTTCAATCTTGTCCCAAGATAACATATTTCGTAACAATATCCAGTCTAAAATTTCTACATCTCTAAAAGCATTATCCCACTGATTTAGGTAATCAATGCATGTTTGGTAAAAATTTGTTATATGTTCTTTAGTTATTGTTTCATCAAAATCATTACTTTTCTGTAATTCGAGAATAATATTTTTGATGGTAAGGGGTAAAAACAGTTCCTTTTTCCGTTCGACCAATTTAAATTTTAAATCTTTTAAAATAGTTGAAGCCTCAGGCATTGAAATATTTTGTGATTCTACATTAAGAATAGCTTTATGAAATGTTGAAGCTTGGCTATATGCAAAAGATAACCATAATTCAGCACAAGGATTCATAAAAAAATTTCGTAATATTGTCGGACATTTTGGTTGAGACATAAAATATAATTTTAAAGCTTCAAATAGTTTTATGATCCTTTCCAAAGCAGGCATTAAAGTTAACCATCGAGTTTTGCTATGTCCTAGTAACTTTTTATATTCTATTTCAATATCTTCACATATTAATTTGAAATTTTCAATTCTAACTGTATAAATATAAAAAAAAGAATACATTTTGACAATAATAACTTCAATATCAATAGGTAGGCATTCTGCTGCAGTTTGTATGCAGTTGTTCAAAATATGTGCAGCGCAATTTACACCTATCAGTTTTTGGCCAATGAAGTTTTGCATTTTGTGAAAGATATTATTCTGACCTTTTCTGGCTGCACCACCAAAATTACAATTTGTGCTGTCTCCACAAAACGCTATCATTTTACTAATTATTTCATTTTTTTCAAGAGTCTCTTGCACATATTTTGAAATAATATCTGAAGTTTCTCCAATAAGGTCTTTAACATCCAAAATCTTAATCTGAATTCCTTTATCCGGCAGAAAGTATCGAATTAATATTGGACAAATTTTAACATTTTTGTGATTCGAACAATCTAAATATATTGTGATACATTGAACGTTTGCCAAATCTGCTTTGATTGTATTTAATGACATTGGTGTAAAAATATTGTTAACAATGGATTCACATTTTGTTCTAGCACAAGAATATTTTTCATTGAAACACGATTTCATCAGTTTTGATGTGCAATCGTTAGACCTAAATGAAAAATTGTGCTGAACACTGTGAAATGTCCAAGTACCTTCTACAATAGCCAGGTCCTTTTCTTTATCATTGAATGTATTACTTCTTAAAAAATTCGCTAAAACTTTACTTGATGATTTGGCTAAATCTGATCTTTTATGCTTTTGTGTTTGCAAATGCTGTTTAATATCAGTACGTCCACTATTTGCTATAGAAAAATGTGCCAAGCATTTTTCACATCTCACCTCATTGGAGCTACTTGTTGTTTTAATAAATGGAAACTCGCTTTTTAAGTCATCATTGAAATTACATTTTCTTTTTGTTGGAGCCATATCTCTAATAAAATGAATGCTATTTTAAATGTGAATTTAAATAAATAAATAAATTACTAACCACAAATCATTCACATTGTTATTTTAACAAGTTGACATTGACAATTCAATTTCAAGCTGACAATTCACAAAGAGCTTAAAATTCGGTAAGAGAAACCAACTTGACAGTGAGGGGAAATGTGTCACTACTCGTTACTTTTTTTCAATGCATTTTAAATGTTAACTAACGAGTGTGATGCCACTTTTAGTTGACAACACAAGCCACTTTAACGACTTTGCACTATCTTGACATAAATGTCTTTGCAATTCACAATGTTGCCAGATTATAGGAAATTTCCCATATCCGAGTAAACAAATTTTTCACTTTTGGAAATGTAGGGAAAGTATACAGTTGGATTTTTATGATAATTTTATATTAATGTTCGTGCAATGTATATGCTAAAAAGAGGACATTTGCATATCAAATTAGGAAATAAGGGACATTGTACTGTCCTGTATTTACAAAAAAATCTCAAGGGACAGCATGTTAAAAAACAGGACTGTCCTGTAAAATACAGGACGGATGGTCACCGTAGTTATGCTATAAACACATAGACGACTGCAGCTACACGACTACAGCCTGTCAAAAATAAAATACACACGTTTATATGAAAACGATTATTTTGGCACCAACACAACTACACGACTACCCGACTACTTTTGCCGCTGTAGTCAACTTAGGTTAATTTCTATTTTTGTTGGCTGCAAAACAAAAATAGTGTTGACAATAAAACAAAATATGTAACAAATTAGTGCTTAAAAATATTTTATTTTGTTAAACACAAAAAACGTCGCAACATCAAATGGTATAATTGCATTAATATTCAAGAGGGGTTATATAAATTTATTTTCACGTTATAATAATGTATTATAAATAAGTAATTGTATTTTTAAGTGAACTTTATATACGTGTCTACTACCAAGCATGTTGTTCTATTTTAATAAAGAAAAAAAAAGATGTAATTGGCACTACTGAAACAAAAATGAATTTGTATCAGGGATGTTAAATGGAGTTTTCAATTTTGTACCAACATCCAAAAAAAATTGTACTTTTTGGACGTTGACGGTACCATTTTTTTTAAATTTATTAAAACAACAAAAAAAAAATACATAAAAATTCTCTTCTACAGAAAAAAAAAACAAAACCTTCCAATAACATACATTATATGTATGAATAAAATAAGGCATAAAAAAGTCATATGAATACATGAGACCAAATCATGGAATTATTTGTTTAGTTAATAAACTATTTGGAATTTCTACATCATAGCAGCATAAATTTGTCGCTCTTAACCAATCCTTAGTCTGTATGAGACTTGATAATGTTGGCTAATGTAGTCTGTTTCTTTCCTTAGTTTTTATTATATTTTGAAAAGAAAAAAACTCTTTCCACATTTGCAGACCAGTGTGGAATGGATAAAATTCCAGCAACGACTAGAAATGTCTGGAAACATATTGACATTCAGTTCATTTTGAAAATTAGCTACTACCGACCAAAAACTACAAACGTTTTAATTTTTTAACGACTTCAGTTAAAAAAATTTTAGTTTTTACTCTGGCTCAAGTAATATTTTTACTAAGAAGACAAGAATGGAGCAAAATTAATGATTAATCGGTTTTTTGTTAAAGTTCTGCCTATTATGGAGGCTATAACTTTTCTAAAACATTGGGTTCTGATGAGATCTTTAACCAGATCGAAATACTAGTATTAACCTAGCCAATATGTTTGATTTGCTTTATTTTTGTAAATATACGGAGGTTGAGAGCTCGTTCTAAATTAAACATATATAAGATTGTTTGGAATTTTCTTTCATTTCTTTAACAATAATTTAATTTTCGTTTGAGTTTGAATTTTAACGTCTTTTTCAGACAATTGCAGTTAATACTATAATTAATATGCAATTTTATTTAATTTAATTGTGAAAGGCGTGGTAGAGAAGAATGAGTGTATTTTCTAAAAATCATAACTACATTGCAAATATTCAATTTTTTTTGAATTAGACTGCGCAGTTTCTGGTATTGAACGTTCGTCAGTGACCCTGTTTTTTTTTTTGAATTTTTGAATAATGTAATATTTGTTATGTTTTTATTTGTTCGATTGCGTCTATATGAAATTTTTCTGTGCAATCACTGACCGTGGTATAGATAAACTGATTTCTAATGCCACATGCACTCGCACTACACGTTAGACAGAGCGCTTTAGCCCTCTGAGCTATAGTTAGGTCGAGTTTTGTTGTGATTAAAACTAATTTTATTCAATACACGGTGTTTTTGTTCTTGCATACATAATCTCAGAAGTACAACTCCAACAACACAACAGTTCTATTTTTACAAACTCACCTCACTCTAATGTCCACTGTTTTCCCATATGTTATAAGTGATGCCATATCTATATATCAATTTTCACTTCTTCAGAATTTTAATAAATTCAAAATAAAAGTGAAGTTGGCTTCAACAAGTCTCAATATATGTAAGAGCTGCCAGATAAATTTTGTAAAAAATCGTAAATTTTTAATCGATATTAAAAAAAAAAAAATTGCCAACTTTATTCTTCAAAATCCTTAAAATGATGATAAATCGTAAAATCTGGCGGATATAGTCGCATATATTTTAAGAGCTCATTACATAAAACGAATAAATGCAATGAAAAAGGACACAATAACAATTTGTTTGCTATACTAAAAATTCAAAAAGGGGAAAAATTAAAAATTTTTAAATTGTACCAAATGAGTCGCGGTAGTACCACGGTACTTTAGAAGGTCAAAATGTACCAAAAAAAGTACAATTGTACCAACTTTAACATCCCTGATTTGTATAAAAATATATTTTTAAATTGAATCGTGATCAGCTGTTTACTATGCTGCTGTCGTTTCCAAAATAATAAGTAGCTGACCACACGGCGACGATTGCAGTCAACGGCATTTGCAGTCGTGTAGCTCTGCAGTCTGCTGTGGTCTATGTGTTTATAGCATTAACGTTTATTTCGGCGCACACTTTACATACAAGCATGTAAGGAAATGGGGAATTATTATGTTTTGTTCTTAATGTTATTATTAAAATATTTTGTTCATATTCAAATCTTTTATTTAATTGCATTATAATGCAATTACATAAAATGCTTGGAATTTAATTAAAAGTCTTGCTTGGAATTTAATAAAAGTCAGCACTCTTATCTTTATTCACATATAAAATATAAATACCAATTTTAGTAACATTATAGTTTTTTTTATATGTATATTTTTAGTTATTTTTTTAAGGTAATTTTAGAGCTTGTCGTACCATTAACTAAAAATATTTTGTTAGCATTATTATTAGAAAACAACGTAACGTTTCGCTCTTCAACCTTGAAATACATAAAAGGACTACACTGCGTATGAGTGTTTATTTATCACTCATACGCAGTGTGGCCCATAATGTGTTGCTTTGAAAAATATTCGTAGTAATACTAAATATAAAACTTCCAAATAAAGTGTCACGATCAGTAAAAGCTAAAATTCAAAAAAATATCTTGCACTTAACCCTTTGACGACCACATAATTATGTTAACGATGTGGAAGTCCTGACATTTTTATATATATTTAAAACAATCACAAAATAAAAAAAGTTCAGCAAAATAACCTAACTAAAGTAAAACATTTTATACTAAGCTCTTCAGTTTTTTTCAATCAACTAAGCTAGATCAAAAAATGTTGTTGATTTCAAGTCAAGTCGATTTTAATTTTCATTGAACTAAGTGTCAGCAAAACATCAGCAAAGCACTTTTGCAGATTTTAGCATTTTTTCCGCAAGGATCCTTCCAGCAAAAATTTTGCTGACTCAACAAATTTTTTTTTTGCTAACTTTACGGACTTTTTTTTTGAGTGTAATAAATAAAAACAATTATATATCGTACATTCCATGAGAGAACTTTCACAAACGGTGTTTTTTTTATCTCAAGCCCTATGATTTCGGTTACATTTTGCACACGTAAAATTAAAATTGTGTTAACACGCGTTTTTATTCCAGTTTTTAATTTTTTAAATAATCAAAAAAAAAAAAAAACATGTTCAAAGTAGTGAACTTCGAAGAGCCATATTTACTAATGTAGATAGGCTATTTAAAAGATTTAAAAAACATATGCAAACTGGGATTGTCTACTTTACGATTTGTTATAAAAAAAACAACCACTTTTTTTTTTGGTTTAAACGTAAAGTAAGTACCCGTTTAACAAAAAATTATATATAGTCTTATGTTTTTTTTATCTTAAAATATATTATAATATGTGCTTATATATGGTGTCATGCATATCCATATATTATTATATTTTTCTTATGCGGTTACATATACATTATTGTGTCCCGAATATGGCACTTTTTCTAATTGGTTGAGGAATACCAATCAATCCATGCGTATCAAAAAGCTAAATGTGGGAAAAATAAGAAAAACTAATTTTAAGTGGTCGGCTCAGTTCCCTACCAGCGATTGAAGTTACAGGTTTTAGTGCATTTTTTACAAAAAAAAAAAAAAAATGGTTCCTTAATAATTATAAATCTTAAAGAAGATTGCAATTGCAGATTTCATATGCTTTTTTTTCTTTTCTTTGAAATATTGCAATTACTTTAGGAAATACAGCTTTTCAAAGTCTACTACTTCTAGCATTTTTTTGATTTTTTTAAAAACTGAAAAACGGAAATAAAAACTCGAGCTCACAAAATTTTAAAAAAACTGAAAAAGCAAGTGACTTATCAACATCCTAGAGAATATGTGTACACAACATAAAGGAATTTAATTTGGCCAATCTATCATGGAATGGACGATATATATTTCTTTTGTTCCCTATTGATTAATTACTACACTATTAACAAAAGTTTTAGTTGATGTCATGAATAATGTCAGCAAGTTTGTTTGTCTATTTAGTTAAGTTAATGATTAGTTTGTTGGCACTGTCACTAGATTTATAGTTTGATAGTATAGAAACATTATTACACTATAAATATTTAAACAAATGTGTAAACTAAATAAAGAAAATGATGATGTTGGCAGACCAAAGTGAAAAAATGCATATGGTGGGGCAACAACAAATTATATATAAATTAGTTATGCGATGATATTAAATTTGATCCGAAAAATAAGAACAAGTAATAGTATCTAAATTTCATCAACTTCGATACAATCGTATCGAATTAGATCGAATTCGATACAATTAGATACAAATTTGTACAATTTGATGTATATTAGATACAATTTCATCCGAATTTTGTGCCCATACAAATTGTTGTGTATTATATATAAAAAATAAAAAGGATAAAAAAAACAAAAAAACATGTATTGAATATCCACCAGAGGTGGACCTTACACATAACTTACAAGTTTTCAATTTATTTTTTGATCAATAGTGACAATCTTTTACTTCAAGCTCATATAATATATATTAGTTCTCATGTAGTGAGTAAACTAGTTTATATGAATGTTTATTGTTTGGCATGGGATTGTTACCGCTTTCAAAACGTGTTTTGATGATGGGAACCTAGAAAATTCCCGAAATAGATCTTGAAAGGGTCAAATAATAAATTTAAAAACAAAAACGGTTTAGATTATTTGTTAGGAAAATATCCTAATAAAGAAATATAGGATAAGAAGAAAATAGTTGTATAAAAAACTAGATTTTTCGCAATTTTTGTTTATGAAAAATATAGATTTTTAAAATATATTTTCTTTAAACCGAATAATTATTCCGAACAGTGCTACTATTCGCTGCCGAATGGTCAAAACATGCAAAATATGCCGAATACCGAATATTTGTGACATCTCTAGTAATAACGTATGCAGTTAATTAACGTATTTTGTGTTAAATATTGTACATGTCATTGTTGAAAAATATTATTTTTAGAATCTTTTTGAGGGACTATTTTAACAATTTAACTCCGAAAACTTTAATAACATAATATGTTTCCGTTTTGTAGAAAAATATATGTTTATCCGACTTTTGACTATACATCTTTTCTTAAAGAGCACTTAAGAGTGCTTTTTACATAAATTGTTTAATTTATTGGAGCAATGTGGATCAACGTGGATCAACGTGGATTTTGTTAATTTTGCTCTTAACGTACATACATAATACCTTTGCGCAAGTGTGCGCCCGAGGGAGCTAAAGTAGTTCTTTTGAACAAAACTCAAGATGTTTTCAGTTAACTCCGAATATTATATAATTATATCTAAAATCATTAAGAAAATATTGTTGATATGGCACCACATATAATTGAATGTGGCTTTACACATCTGAAATTATTAAAAGATATTCAAAGCGTGGGGCCTTATAAATTTCTATATAATTTTGTATGGAACAATAAATGGCTGTATCAAAAATTAAAAAAAAAAAAATTTAATTATTGGTTCACTTGTTGACTCAAAAAAAGAGATTAGTAAAGTCAACAAAATTTTAGTCAGGAGGGTGCTTGCAGAATAATTCCTAATGTCAGCAAAATATTTTGCGGAAAATCAGCTAGCTGATTTTTGGCAGCTAATGCTAACACTTAGTTGATTAAAAATTAAAAAAATCCTGTGCTAAAAGTTAATAAAACTTTTGCTAAATATTAGTAGACTAAAAAAAACTGAAAAAATTTGTAGATTAATTTATTTGCTGAAAATCTTAAATTTTTTTGTGATTTTTTTAAAAATAATTTATGCCTCATTTATACTGGAGCCAAAAACGAGTAGTTTTCAGAAACTACTTGTATAGTTGTCAAATTTCATAAAAATTTTAAACCAAAAATTAAAAGTTTTCAAAAACTACTAGCCCTAGCCGAATTTAGGTCAAATTTAAGATGTTCGGCCGAATCCTAGCCGAACTTTTCAATTTGTTTTTTAATTTGAATAAAACGTGAATTTTGGGTGATTTTGACAACGAAATTTGATTTAAAGTTAAACAAAATATACTTAAACACACAAAAAAGCTACAATTGAATTTAGAATTTTTTCTGCAAAAATATGAAATAATGAGTTCAGTTATTTTAATGACGTGCTTTTTTATTTTTACTAAAATATATAACGAATTCAATACAAATTCTTGTATTTGTACTCAAAATTTAAGATTTTTTCTTGAAAATATACTCAATTTCTGCAAACACTCGGTGTTCGGCCAAAATTTGGACGAACATTACTTTTTGGCCGAAGCCGAATATTCGTTCGGACACTAATGATAGTGTTAATCAAAGAATTATACAATGTTGTGGTGAATTGACATAACATTGTATTTAGCGATATAAAATTATATAAGAAATCTTTCTAATTAATATATATCATATGAGTTAATATATGCCACATCTACGGTAATATCAATCGATTTATATTTAGATATTAATATGGCAAAATTTAAAAATTTTTCGAAAAACCTAATCCAAAATAAAATTATTTGTAATCATATGCACCATCACATATATCCATATTAATCTATATAAAGATATATGTTTTTAAATAATATTATATTAAATAAGATATGATTATATATGAACGTTTTTATTTGGGTGGTGGAATTTTATAAATGTCTAATAAGAGTTGTACTTTTTAGTATAATCTATATCTTGACTTGCCGCGACATCTACATCATTCTGCGTATATCATTCAATCTGGTTGTCGTCAACAGTATTAATGTGCTTATCAGGACAATTTTTCAACAAATTAAATTAGTAAAATATTAGTAAAATATTAGTAAAATATTAGTAAAATATTAGTAAAATATTAGTAAAATACTAGTAAAACATTAGTACAAAACAGTTAAGTGCTGTTAAGGTATAACTAAAATTTTAGCTGAAAACACAATTCCAGGAACAATTTTTACTGAAAAATAGTATACTTGATTTACAAGACGTTTTACTAACTTTTCTACTAACTTATTTTTTTTTAATGAACATTTATGTTGAATTATATACGAGCCCATATATAACCCTATATTGTATATATAGTAATATATAATCCGGTATATTAAGTACAATTATATACATGGCCATACAAATTAATATATTGCTATATATATACGGTGACCATCCGTCCTGTATTTTACAGGACAGTCCTGTTTTTTAACATGCTGTCCCTTGAGATTTTTTTGTAAATACAGGACAGTACAATGTCCCTTATTTCCTAATTTGATATGCAAATGTCCTCTTTTTAGCATATACATTGCACGAACATTAATATAAAATTATCATAAAAATCCAACTGTATACTTTCCCTACATTTCCAAAAGTGAAAAATTTGTTTACTCGGATATGGGAAATTTCCTATAATCTGGCAACATTGTGAATTGCAAAGACATTTATGTCAAGATAGTGCAAAGTCGTTAAAGTGGCTTGTGTTGTCAACTAAAAGTGGCATCACACTCGTTAGTTAACATTTAAAATGCATTGAAAAAAAGTAACGAGTAGTGACACATTTCCCCTCACTGTCAAGTTGGTTTCTCTTACCGAATTTTAAGCTCTTTGTGAATTGTCAGCTTGAAATTGAATTGTCAATGTCAACTTGTTAAAATAACAATGTGAATGATTTGTGGTTAGTAATTTATTTATTTATTTAAATTCACATTTAAAATAGCATTCATTTTATTAGAGATATGGCTCCAACAAAAAGAAAATGTAATTTCAATGATGACTTAAAAAGCGAGTTTCCATTTATTAAAACAACAAGTAGCTCCAATGAGGTGAGATGTGAAAAATGCTTGGCACATTTTTCTATAGCAAATAGTGGACGTACTGATATTAAACAGCATTTGCAAACACAAAAGCATAAAAGATCAGATTTAGCCAAATCATCAAGTAAAGTTTTAGCGAATTTTTTAAGAAGTAATACATTCAATGATAAAGAAAAGGACCTGGCTATTGTAGAAGGTACTTGGACATTTCACAGTGTTCAGCACAATTTTTCATTTAGGTCTAACGATTGCACATCAAAACTGATGAAATCGTGTTTCAATGAAAAATATTCTTGTGCTAGAACAAAATGTGAATCCATTGTTAACAATATTTTTACACCAATGTCATTAAATACAATCAAAGCAGATTTGGCAAACGTTCAATGTATCACAATATATTTAGATTGTTCGAATCACAAAAATGTTAAAATTTGTCCAATATTAATTCGATACTTTCTGCCGGATAAAGGAATTCAGATTAAGATTTTGGATGTTAAAGACCTTATTGGAGAAACTTCAGATATTATTTCAAAATATGTGCAAGAGACTCTTGAAAAAAATGAAATAATTAGTAAAATGATAGCGTTTTGTGGAGACAGCACAAATTGTAATTTTGGTGGTGCAGCCAGAAAAGGTCAGAATAATATCTTTCACAAAATGCAAAACTTCATTGGCCAAAAACTGATAGGTGTAAATTGCGCTGCACATATTTTGAACAACTGCATACAAACTGCAGCAGAATGCCTACCTATTGATATTGAAGTTATTATTGTCAAAATGTATTCTTTTTTTATATTTATACAGTTAGAATTGAAAATTTCAAATTAATATGTGAAGATATTGAAATAGAATATAAAAAGTTACTAGGACATAGCAAAACTCGATGGTTAACTTTAATGCCTGCTTTGGAAAGGATCATAAAACTATTTGAAGCTTTAAAATTATATTTTATGTCTCAACCAAAATGTCCGACAATATTACGAAATTTTTTTATGAATCCTTGTGCTGAATTATGGTTATCTTTTGCATATAGCCAAGCTTCAACATTTCATAAAGCTATTCTTAATGTAGAATCACAAAATATTTCAATGCCTGAGGCTTCAACTATTTTAAAAGATTTAAAATTTAAATTGGTCGAACGGAAAAAGGAACTGTTTTTACCCCTTACCATCAAAAATATTATTCTCGAATTACAGAAAAGTAATGATTTTGATGAAACAATAACTAAAGAACATATAACAAATTTTTACCAAACATGCATTGATTACCTAAATCAGTGGGATAATGCTTTTAGAGATGTAGAAATTTTAGACTGGATATTGTTACGAAATATGTTATCTTGGGACAAGATTGAAAAAACTTTATCCTTTCTAAATGAATTTAGAAATGATTTAAAAATAAATAATGAAGATTTATTTGATGAAGTGAGCTGCGTGAAAAATTTTGCAAATAATGAAAAAATAGAAGACTGGAGGGTAAAAAATATATCAGTAGATGAAAGATGGATTGAAATTTTTAATCACTTTAAGACAAATGTGGTTGCATATAAAAATATATTGATACTTGTTGAATTTTGTCTATGTCTACCAGCTTCAAATGCTGCTACCGAGAGAGTGTTTTCAATAATGAATAATATTTGGACCTCCGAAAAATCGCAATTAAAAGTAAATACTTTAAGATCATTATTAATTACAAAATGCAATTTTAAAATGAATTGCTCAGAATTTAAAGGATTTTTAATTAACAATCCAGATGTTTTAAAAAAATCCATTCTGTGGAAAAATATCAAACTTCATAACTAAATTTAACATTTATGTAGTTTTTTTCTATTTTTTTTTGTTAGCCTTAGTCAAGAAGACTGTTTATAAAACCAAATTTATTTTTTTAAATTATAATATTATAAAAACTTTTTATTTAACTTTTTATTCTAGTCAAGAAGACTTGTTTTTGTTGTTACTTAATTTTATAATAATAATAATAAATATATTATATTATATGATTATTTTTTCTGTTTTTCTTTTAATTTTTAACATAATTTTGTATTTGTCCTGTATTTTCCTTTCCCAAAAATGGTCACCGTATATATATACCACATAAACAAATTTTTGAAGCAACACAAAGTTATATACAATTGTGTACTAATATTTATGGTATAACATACATGTTTATATGACTGTATAAATATTTATATTAAAACATATAATTGTATAATATTGTATCTGAATATATAAAAACTTGTTTACTTGGGAGGTGGATATTTTCTACACAGTTTGTTAGACTAACTCCCGATTACTGAATGTTCAGTTAAAGTTTAACAAACAGTTAAATTGAAAATTTTGATGGGGAACAACAACAAATGTGTCAGTTAAAGACCCAGTTAGTAGCTAACGGGACATTCTGTAATCGAGCCTAAATAAGTTGTTAAACTTAAATTTTCAATTGTTTTCTTTTACTGAAACAGATACAATTTAAAGTTACAATCTCTTTAGAACTTAACAAATTTCCTTATTAAAATAATAACGTATACGTTATATTTATTTAAGGTATAATTAAAATATTACTCATACGCTAACTATTACATACCATCATAAAATTTAACTTTCTAATCAAAACCTTTTTACAAATTTGATAATCATAAAATCTACAAAACTTTTTAGTGTTCATTACAAATGTTTTTACATTTTTATCTCGTTTTTTTTACACAAGTAATTTTCCATATCTTTTTTATATCCTGACATACGTTTTATACGCCATTAAATTGTTTACAACAGTTTTTTTTTTCCTTCATCCAATCTAATTTTACACATTACTCTTTCTAAGTACATACTCGTATTTGAATATATAGAAAGCCAAGTAGCAAGTAGTATACAATTTATGGTTATGTTACGAGGTAAGTGTGAACATTGTTACCTAGATTCTGATTTTCACTCTTTTTTCACAACAATTGTAGACATGTGTTAAAATCTACCACTACACATATGCATATGGAATACGAATTTATGTGTATATAAGCAGAAACAAGATAATAATTATAAAGCAGAGGAAAAAGGAAGTAAATAGCAGGTGGTAGAGAATAAAGAGTAGGGGGCAAAGGGTTGCAAGAGAACGCGAGGGAAGGTGGTACGATAAAGAAATGAAAGGATCTGGGTATGATGACTTTGTGTATGTATATAAAAAAAAATTTATAGTTTTAATTACACAAATTCCATGTAGAAAATGGAATTTCACAGTTTTTGTTTAGAAATAAAAAAAAAAAAAAAAATAGACTTTTTAAGTTATACAAACAATTCTTATTACCACATTAAATTGTTACGATTTTAGTTTAAAAAAACCACCCAAGATTTAAAGTCAAATTTTAGACTCTAAAATTAATTAAACAATTTCTATAAATACAGACTAAAATCGACGAAAATACATGTTTTTTGATAAAAAAAAAACCTGAACCGTAACTACAGTGAAATGAAAGAAACTATAATGTTGTTTAATACAGTTTTATTTTTCACAAAAGTGTTTATCATTAACCGCTTAATTTTAAAATTTTGTTAAAATTACGCTATAATTATAAACACTTGACATACGCTCAAAAAAATAAGTTAGTAGAAAAGTTAGGAAAACATCTTGTAAATCATGTATACTATTTTTCAGCAAATTTTTTGCTAAAATTTTGTTTTAAACTAAAATTTTAGTTATACTTATTCAGCACTTAACTGTTTTGAACTAATGTTTTACTAATATTTTACTAATGTTTTACTAATTTATTTTGCTAAAAAAATGTGTCGTTTAGCACATCAATATTGTGAACGACAACCAGAGTGAAAGATATACTCAGAGTGAATAAGATGTCGCGGCATGTCACGATGTAGTATTGACGAGGAAAATTATACTAAAAAGTACAACTCTAGTAAGACATTATATAAAAAAATCAACCATAGAAGATTTTTGTATCTGTTTTTCATACATAAAACAAACTTGTGGATTAAAACAACTTAAATTTTGCATTGTCACCGGCTTGTAAAAGTAATTGTCTATTAATGAAATAAAAGACAAAATAAAATATTTACATTTAATAAAGATTAAATGTGTATATGCAAACTAAATGTTCATATATATTAATAATCTTGTGTGATCAAATTGCAAACAAATATGCAATAGGTAGACAGATTAAAGCGAAAGACAAAGACATACATCTTAGGTAGATTTTTCTGTTTCCTTTTTTTTATGGGGAAAAAGGGCTGTATATGTTATATTTTGTTATTTTTTCGTTTCGTTTCTATAATTCTCTGCGGCATTTGTGTTCCTTTAAAAGATAGCATCATTTAGACAATAATTGATGTAAGAAGTTCAAAGCTCATTTCGTTTTTGTTTTATATAATATTATTTCTATTGTTTTTAGATATTTCATTAATTCATATCGTCAATTTGGGAGTATGAACATTTTTATATTTTGTAACGTATTGTAAATTATTTTTAAAAGAATCACAAAAATATGTTTTATAATTTTCAGCAAATAAATTAACTAAAGTATAATTTTTCAGTCTACTAAAATTTTATTAATTTTTAGCAAGGGTTTTTTAATTGCTAATCTACTAAGTGTTAGCAAAACTTTTGCTGAATCTACTAATTTTGTTGCTAAAAATCAGCTCGCTGATTTTCAGCAAAAGATTTTGCTGACATTTGCAATTTTTTTTGCAAGCACCCTCCTGACTCACATTTTGTTGACTTTACTAACTTTTTTATTTGAGTGTACAACAACTATGTTAAATCAATCGAAAGCTAACCCGTAAATAAGTTAATGTCCTGAAAACACTTAAGACATCGGTTCAGTTGTTTAAGAAATAATTGAAAAACAAACTGACGTTATAGATATGAAACACAGTGTATATGTCAAAATGATATTTAAATTTTGGAATGTGAAACAAAATAGTGGCGCGGATTACCAAGCATTTTATGAAGTTATATCAAATTGTATCAAACTATATATAACTTGATCAAATTAGATCAGACGCGGATCTAGGGGGATTGAAAATGGGACACTTACATTTTCAATACAAAAAAAAAATCAAAAAAATTTCAAAATTTGTCAAAAATACTCTAACTTTTTTCCCAAAAATATTTTCTGGATTCGCGCTTGAATAAGATAGACGCATTTTTCGGATCAAATTTTATAAAATAAGATCCCATTGGATCTCATGAGATAAGGTTATGTATGCTGTTTTTAAGATCAGTTGATATATGATGTGATACGAAATTATATAAAGGGTGTTTTTTATACAGATATAGAACTTTTAGTTGTCAACACTTTTTTAACTGGCGGCCATTTTGTCAGCTGTCACGTGATTTATATGTTTAGTTTGGTTTGGCATTTCAACATGAATAGACTGACACCTGAACAACGATTCCAAATTGTGCAAATTTATTTTGAAAATCATGGTTCTGTTCGAAATACGTATCGCGCACTACGTCCATTTTGCGGTCAACATAATCATCCATCAGAGCTATTAATTCGATTAACTATGCACAGTGCGTACAGAAGAAGTCATTGCTGGTGTAGAGCGTAACGTAGAGGAAGATTCCAATCAGTCTATCCGCCATCGTGCACAGGAATTGGATATGTGTCCATCCACTTTATGAAAGATTTTGCGGAAAGATCTTGGTTTGCGTGCTTACAAAATCCAACTCGTGCAACAATTGAAGACACACGATCACCG
Organism: Delia radicum; assembly: GCA_021234595.1. NCBI lineage: Eukaryota > Metazoa > Arthropoda > Insecta > Diptera > Anthomyiidae > Delia > Delia radicum. The sequence continues at coordinate 33,409,632 of CM037855.1, read as the reverse complement.
AGCAAGGCGTAGATTCGGTGAATGGGCCCAAAACAAGATTGTCGTTGATTCCGATTTTCTTAAGCGAATTTTGTTTAGCTATGAAGCTCACTTTTGGTTAAATGGATACGTCAATAAACAAAACTGCCGTATTTGGAGTGATGATAATCCTCCAGTGTATGTTGAGACACCGTTACATTCAGAAAAACTGAGTGGTTGTTGTGCTTAATGGGCTGGTGTAATCATTGGCCCGTACTTCTTTAAAAACGATGCTGGCCAGAACGTTACAGTTAATGGTTATCGCTATAGAGCCATGATTACTGACTTTTTCGTTCATCAATTTAACAACCATGATGTGCAGGAGCTGTGGTTTCAACAAGTTTGGTAACCGCATAGTTTCACGTTTCGGACCCGTGAATTGGCCTCCAAGATCGTGCGATTTAATGCTGCTGTACTATTTTCTGTGAGGATATGTGAATTCGCTAGTCTACGCCGATAAGCCCAAAACTCTTGACCACTTGGAGGACAACATTCGCCGCGTTATTGCCAATATACGGCCACAAATGTTGGAAAAAGTCATTAAAAATAAGACCTCCAGAAAAGACTACGTCCGAGCCATGATGTAGAGGAGCTGTGGTTTCAACAAGACGGCGCAACATGTCACACAGCTCGTACCACAATTTATTTATTGAAGGAAACGTTACACGTTTCGGAACCGTGAATTGGCCTCCAAGATCGTGCGATTTAACGCCGCTGGACTGTTTCCTGTGGGGATATGTGAAGGCGCTAGTCTACGCCGATAAGCCCGAAAATTTATAATGCCAGAGGATTATTTCTTGAATAAAGCAAATTTCATGTCAATTTAAAATTTGTATCTTTGTTTTATTCCATTTCAAAGTTATATACCTCTATAAAAAACACCCTTTATATGACTATATAAACATTAGGCCGGGTCGATTTGTATGGAGGCAAAAAAATCGCTCAACGTTCAAGGAAAATCGTACTCTAGGGATCAAAATAAGAAACTTTGCCGAATGAACCATACCTCTAAAACGAATTCTGATGTCCCGACTTTTGACCCGTAGTTTCAAATTTTGAAAAATCCCACTTTGACCCATTTAGAGTGCCCTAATCGAATATAATTTATACATTCATCTGCTAGATCGTCTTCCGGAGAAGAAATAGAGACCCTAATCTTGGAATGACTCCTCCTACTTTCTGAAATATCTCTATCCCGAGGTTTGCACATTTTGCTATAAAAACACGGCTAAAAAGGCCCTCTTTCAACTTAAATTTTAACCCCTTAACGGTCACCTAGAATGATGATTAAGGCATTAATCTGCTAGCGCATCTCCCGGAGAAGAAGTAGCTGCCATAAATTTGGAGAGATTCCTCCTACTTTCAGAAATATCAAAGTGGGCTTTTTCAAAATGTGACCCTACGGGTCAAAAGTCGGGACATCAGAATTAGTTTTAGAGGTATGGTTCCTTAGGCAAAGTTTCTTATTTTGATCCCTAGAATACGATTTTCCTTGAACGTTGAGCGATTTTTAAATCGACCCGCCCTAATAAACATATATCGGAACTTTTTTCATCGGGTTGTTAAACATCTTATTTGCACTTATTTTAATTCTATTAAATTTGTTTACAAATAATCTTCTGCAAATAGTTGTTAAAATTCTTAGCATATTTTTAAGAACATTATTTGCTTTTTAAATTTTTTAGTCTCTCTAATTTTTTGTTGTTGGATTTAAGTGCTTATGTGTTGGAAGAAGTAGAACAAATGACGAAGATGAGAGACAAAAAAAGTAGTGCACTTATCTCAGAAATAGAAAGACACTTTAGTTCATCAACCATATGCATACGAACTGTAGTTTACATATACTAAACAACTTAAAGATGCAGGTTTTAACATGTTTGAATTTGAATTTATGTTTTATATATTTTTTATTTTTTTGCATACAAAAGTATATTTATGTGCATATTTTGTGATATTCACAAGAAGTCTTAATTTTATCAATGATATTTTTATTACTCCTTGTTTAACACTACACACAGAGAAATATTAAGCTATTTGCCAACTGAAACTCGGTTACACAGAAAAAAATATTTCCCTACTTGTTTAAAATTAAATCGGTGTGTTGAAAATTTTAAAAGCTGTCAATTAAAACTTAATTGAATCAATTAAATATTTGCTCAAATTCGGTACTTGCTTGACATTTTTTTATATTATCGCTCAAAAGCAAACATCAACACATTTTTGTTGTTTTTTGTAATATTTATGTAGTTGCTTTTTTTTATAAATGTTTATGTTTAGTGGTATTAGTAATAAATATTTTAAATTTATTTCAATTAGAATAAATATTATTTTTTATTAGGTTTATTACTTTATTAAGTTGAATAATTTAGTTTCAGTTGTTTAAATCTGAATATTTATTTATTCTAAAACATTATTATAAAATTGTGAAATTCGTGGTAGAGAAGAATGAGTGTATTTTCTAAAAATCATAACTACATTGTAAATTTCCAATTTTCTGAATCAGACTGCGCAGTTTCTGGTATTGAACCTTCGTCAGTGACCCTGTTTTTTTTTTTGTTTGTTACGTTTTTATTTGTTCGATTGCGTCTATGTGAAATTTTCTGTGCAATCACTGACCGTGGTATAGAAAAACTGATTTCTAATGCCACATGCACTCGCACTACACGTTAGACAGAGCGCTTTAGCCCACTGATCTATCGTCAGGTCGAGTTTTGTTGTGATTAAAACGGTGTTTTTTTTGTTCTTGCATACATAATCTCAGAAGTACAACTCCAACGACACAACAGATTTATTTTTAGAAACTTACCTCACTCTAATGTTAACTGTTTTCCCATATGTTGTAAGTAATGCCACATTGATAATGTAATTTTTAAAGTTTAATTTCGTTTAATAAAATGTTTTTTAAACAGAAAGAAAATGCAAAAAAAAATTAAAAATGATCTTAACCAAAAAAAAAAAATACTCTGATTTCCACACAAGGGCTAATTTCTGCAAAAAAAATAAAATCCAAACAAAATTTTGTCATAACATCTACGCTTCAATAGACTGAAAAAACTAATTTCTGTGTGAATTTGTTTACATAAGTATAAATAAATCGGCTAACTAAATGAGAATTTCATGCCGGTTTAAATTCAATGTTTTAAAATTCAAGCTGTTAAGAAACATTTGGTATGGCAACAACACTTCTATAAAAACATTATGTATGACAACAAAACATTTTATTTATTTTGAAATGTTGAGGTTAAGAAGAAGCATAAACGTTTTTCTCTAAAAATGATAAACACTATTAATTTTTAAATCAGACTAGACTAGTTTCTGCCTTTTTATGGACAGGCGTCATCAGTGATTTTCCATTTAAATTGTATTATTATTTGTGTCTTATAATTGTCAGATCGTTTCTATATGATAAATTTTTCAACAAACTGCGGCTGTAAGAATCAAACCTGCGCTCTTCTTACATTACAAAAGTAACAATACCAATTCATGACCGTTTAGCGATCACACCCAAGTATGGCCTCGAATGTAATGCAGCTAAATTCCAGTTTTCTTTCCTATTAGCTTTTCTAATATTGTATAATATACTCAGAAATGACGAACACTAACAAACACAAATATTCTATTTTTAGATTTTTGTTTATGTTTCTAATCTCCTCCGTCTCTATTTCTCAAAGTTACCAGATTTTTTGGTTTTTGGAAAGGTATACGATATTGATCACTTTTTAATCAAAGGAGTTATTATTTAATTGAAAAATAATCCAATTAAAGAGCTATTAATTTCTAATTGAGTTAACAATTTTCGTTGTTGGCGGAATTTCAGCAATTAAAGTTATTGAATCGGTGGTTTTCGTAATTGAAATGGGTTTTTATTTTTTGTGTGTAACTACACCCAGAAAACAGTCTTAATTGTGGTCAACGAATTTGTTGCCAATCGAATTCTGGCGGTTACGACAACTAATATTAGTTGCCTAACCTAATATTACGTTCCAAATAAAGCTCTAAATAAAGCTAAAGCGCTCTGTCTAACGTGTAGTGCAAGTGCATGTGGCATTAGAAATCAGTTTATCTATACCACGGTCAGTGATTGCACAGAAAAATTTCATATAGACGCAATCGAACAAATCAAAACAACAAATATTACATTATTCAAAAAAACAGGGTCACTGACGAAGGTTCAATACCTGAAACTGCGCAGTCTGATTCAGAAAAATTGAAAATTTGCAATGTAGTTATGATTTTTAGAAAATACACTCATTCTTCTATACCACGCCTTTCACAATAAATATTATAACGTTCCAAAAAGTTTTATTGAAATTAAAAAACTTTTTTAATTTTTCTGGTATTGAAACGTGGCCTTAAGATTTGCAGCACAATCACTATTTTTAATTTTTATTGCCCTATTTGCAGTTTCACCATTTAAATATTTTATTTAAATTAAAAAAAAACTTTTTGTGTTTGTCTTTTCTGAGATTTGAACTCGGAAGTTCAGAGTACAAGGCAAACTCTCTAACCACTACACCGCAAACACTTTTAAAATAGTAAGTGCTTAATTTGAATTTCAATATTTTGTTAGGAAAACAAACATTGTCTTAAATTCGTTTACCAATACCAATTATTAGATGCTTCTACAAACAATGCAATCCGGTTGGTACTACTGAACCTCTAATTTAGTGGCATATTTGATTGCGAACACCGTATTTGCAGTAACCACTTTTGATTATAATTTTTTAAAAAATTTGATACTTGGTATTTTCACAAAATAAATTTTTGCTTCTACTGTACACAAATACTAACCGAAATTTATTTGAAAAGTTGGTTGGAAATACAAATAATTGGATAAATGGATTGTTTTTTAGTTCTTTTTCTCCTTTTTAATTTTCAGTACAGTATTTCTGCTTTATTAATCGATTATTGGTAGTTCCAAATAAAATAATTTCCTATCAAATAAATTTTAATGGTTTCGACCGATTTCCAACCAATCCTTTTTCTGGGTGTACGACTCAAACAAACATTAGTTATCACAACAAAGTTCGGCTAATTCAACTGAATTTTAGTTGCAACATCCAAAATATTCAGAAATCTAATGTAACTGTTGTTGTACTAACTGAATTTATAAGTTATCATTAAAATACACTTTTCAATTCTGTTGGCAATTTCTTTCTCTGTGTGTAACAACATATTCACAGCGTCATAGTTATCATCACACATACATACACACATACATAAGATGTACCAGTAACAAAATCATCTTCATGTTCATACTCATCATGCTGACGATGCTGTTTATAGACTGATAGTCATCAGTAGGGCAAACAAAAATAATATAGTGCTTGAAAGGTTAGAACTATTCAGACTATATACAAGTCTTGTAGTGCGATTCCTTAGCTTATTAACGACGAAATTCGGTCGTTACATTGATAATTAACAACAAAATTTGTTAAGAGTTATTCTTTAATTTTTTTTAACGATATTTGTCGTTAAAAAAAATCGTTAACTTATCAACAAAAATTTTTTGGAAGTTCAAGTTAACAATTTTTGTCGTTATAAAATTCAAATTAAGATCTTTTGTCGTTATCTTTTGTCAAATATTAAAATAACACTGGGTATCAATTATGTATCTTTTTTACGACACACGACAACGAAATGACACCTAAATTATTCTCGTTTTAACAGAGTAAATGTACCAATTTTTGTTGCATCGGTATCATATGACATTTATAAGCCATGAGATGAGTAAACAAAACTCATTCCATCCCCGAAACGAAAATGATTTAGGTGTCATTTCATTGTCGTGTGTCGTAAAAAAGATACATAATTTATACCCTGAATAACATTTTCGATAATTCAACCGACAATTATCGTTAGTTAGTGAAATCGATAAAATCGTTAAGAAAGTTAGAGAATCGCACAACTGATCGTGAAATTGTGAACATTTTAAGCTATTTAGAGCTTTTTTTTTAGCTTATGTTTGGATATTTGCTTAGTTTAGCTTATTTTGTAAATATAAGCTACTTTTTGACTTTTTTCTTTAAAAAATAAGCTTGTTTTTCTTTTACAAGAGAGCTTTTTTTTGCTAATTTTTACCAATTTGTATTTTGAAGTATTTCTTTTTCAACTTCAAAATTTAATTTAAAATATTTTAATGAAAAAAAATTGAACTTTGAAGCTTAGGCAAATCAATTTCTCTATGGCACTTTTGTTTCACTGACGAAGTTCCAAGGTACGAATTTTACACAAAATTTATTTGCAGTAACAATTTTAATACAAATTTATGAATTGACAGTTAATTTTTTAAATTTCACAGCGTATGTTTATATTTAACGTCTTATTTTTATATTTAAACGACTTGTTTTACTGTTTTTTCAACTTTTTTAAGCGCTTACAACATTGTTTTTAGAGCTGTTTTTTGGTTGCCCTAGTCATCAGGCATGTAGTTATTTTAGCTTTTACAAAGATGAATTAACCTTGTAATATGAACGAGTTCATATGTAGATGGAAACTTTGCTATGTAGGACATGTCTATGTATATTAGGGTGTCCCTTAAAAATAGATTTGTCATTTGTTTGCACAATTTTCGTAAAAATATTACTTAAATTTGGTAAGACAATAATTATCTTTACTTTTATCTAAAAAAAAATATTTAACTTGGGGACAAAAAAGACCCACACTGAAAGAATTATCTTTCATGATATTAATGAAACAATTTCATAGGATTTTTTTGTCTAGATTCTATGAAGAATTTTTTTATAAAAATGAAATTAAACAACTATTATGAAAATTTTCACAAACTTTTTTTCATAAAATTTCATAGTTTCATAAAAAAAATTTCAGAAATTATCCCGTCATAAATTTAATGAAAATTTCCTTTAGAGCTACGCAATTATTTCAAAGACTTATTGTTTTTAATTTTTCATAAAATTTCATAATTTCATTAATTTTCATATATTTTAAAATTGCATTAATTTTGGACTTCTATGAATATGTTTAAAAAATCATTAGCTTAGTTCCAATGCATTTTTGAAGACATTTATGAAGAGTTTGAGTAATTCAAGGAACTTCTTAGAATTAAAAAAATGTACGAAACTGTTTCATAAATTCTATAAACGTTTCATGGTCGTAATGATGCCTTAGTTTTATGAAGATTTTCATTAATTCTACAAATATTTCATATATGATAAGTTTTAATGTGCGAGTTCCAGTGTACATTTTTTAATTAAATTTTTTTTATTAAATTTGGATTTGGGAAAGAGGGTATAAACCTAACGAACAAGCGCAATTCTTTGTAGTTCCAATATAATTTTTAAGGGTTACATTTGACCCCACCTTTTTAACCCTTAAAAATAAAATGGACATTTTCGGCTAACTATCGGCTCGGGTTAACGTTTTCCAAAAAAAAAAAATCGATTTCTTCCATTTGGAACCATTTGTAATAAAATTGTTGGGCTGTAATGAACGACAATCCTTATTTTAAGGGACATCCTAATGTATATTCAATATTAAATTGTTTGCACAAAAACAACACAGTTTATTTTTTGTTAAAGAAGGAATTTCTATAATTGAAATTTCATTTAATATCAAATAAATGACAACAAAGTATGCTTTAAAAGGATGTTAGGGATATCTCGAAAAACATCTTTATCCTGGAGAGAATACTTACTCTTCCTTAATATAAAATAATAAGATAGATGTGTTTTTTTTTACTGACAAATGTATAGATTTACAAGATGAATGTGTTATTTACTAAAATTACGAAACAACAAGATGGTCATGTTTAAGGAATATAAAAAAGGAAATGCTATAAATTTATATGATTTAAATCAGCAAACAGATTTATGACTCCATTTTGTAATCTTTCATCACAATAAAAATTTGAAAAAAAATTGGTTAAGGGATATTAATTTTTTCTTTAATTTGTAGGGAAATGTTTTAACTCATTAAGGACACGTCATAGACAATGTAGGACATTTTTGAAATAAACTTTGCAGATAATTAAAACAACGCTTTATTAAAAAAATTGGGTAATTTTTGACTTAAAGCGCCCGAAATATATGGAATAGGAGGTCATAACATTATTAATTTTTAAAAGTTAAGATTTTGTCTTCCTGTGTAATTAATTGTAATTAATTACATTTCCAATTTTCTTTAATGTGGTGATTTTTAAAAATAAATATTTTAAATTAACACTACAAGTAACGAAGAATGCTGATGTTGTTGATCAGCTGAATGGAATGCATATTCTGGGCAGCAACATCCAGATTCAGCTGGTGTCTAATAATTTTTTTTGTGTTTTTCTATTATGTGATTACAAACGAAGCGGAAAAACATATGAAAAATCGTATGGAAGTGAAAAAAAATAATGTTTGAGGTGTGCAACTTGTGTGATGAAAAACGATTTTTGAAGTGAAAAACTATTTTTGTGGTGAAAAAAAAATTGTGATTAAACTAATTTTTTCAGGTGAAATAAAAATTTGAGGTGAATTAAAAATTAATATAAATTTTGTTGGGTTTAAGCTCATATTCTCGATTCCAAACTAGAAATTGATAATTACTTTTTTATAACATATAGAGAATAACTTTGCAAAAAATAACTAGAACCAATGGTTAAAATTGATGCATTTTCGTAGATACCAATCTACTCATCAGATGTCTGTATGGCTTAATCAAAGTTTAACTGGCGACTAATTCTTCTATTTAAGCAAACGTTTAACAGAAAATGTGATGCGACTCGTTATCGTAACAATTGCATGCCAGCTGGTTTCTATCACCTCAATGTGGCTGCTGGGAAAATTTGACAATATATTATACACTAGAAGCTACTAAGATACACTAATTTGCATGGAAAATTTAGAGGTACCTATACATTTTTATACCCTCCACCATATGTGATGAGAGTATATATAAGTTTGACATTTCGTTTGTAATGCATCGAAATATAGTTATAATACCCTATAAAGTATATATATTATTGATCTTTATTGAATTTTAAGCTGATTTAACGATGTCCGTCTGTTTGTCCGACTGCCTGTCCGTCTGCACAATAGAGATTTCTCATTTTCACCTATATTGAAGTAAATTATCCCGAAAAGTTTGGTATTGAAAATGAGCAAATTCGGGCCAGGTTCAAAAGTTATGAGTAAAAATTAAAAATTTCCATACAAATTGGCACAATTAGTACAATTTCATACACGCGTCTGGTGTATAAAATATAACGTCATATTTTTCTACCAGATATTTCAAATTTGTATTTCACGTCAAAAATTTTTTTTTCACCACAAATTTTTTTTTTCAACACAAAACAGTTTTTCACCTTAAAAATGTTATTTCACCACAAAAATATTTTTTACATCCAAAAAAGTTGTTCATTGTTTCATTTTGATGAAATGAATTAAGTGGAATATAAATTAACATCATGTGCTAAAATTTTTCAAATTCGATTAATGATTTTTACAATATTCACAATAAAATAAAATGAAGTGAAGCTTTCACTTTAATTGCACGGATATCCTAAAAAAAATCATAAATCGAATTTACAAAATTTTGGCACATGATGTTACCAATTAAAAAAATTTTCGTGTTTTTAGAAGCAGGATAAAACAAATGCGCTGATGTAAGTGCTTACTATAACATAATACTGAGAAGCAGCAAAGGAAACGAATAATTTTCGTATAAAAATAAACAAACAAAAATTTTGAGCTTACTGTTTTCCCTAACAAGGATGCAGGCTGTAAGCAGCTTACCATTATCCCTTATAAGGATGCAGGTTGTAATGCAGAACCAATCTTCTGTACCAATCTTCCCGAGTGATTTGCAAGCCCTGAAATCACAGCTTTTTATAAGCACTAAAATCAGCGCTTACTTTGCTAAAAAGTATGCTTCCAATTGTGAATTCGCCATATAAAAATCATAGCATATGTTAGCAGGTTTGTAAGGGATTCTTTTAGGCTTACTCCTTTACAAACTTAATTGCATGTAAGCAGCGTTTTTTACTGAGTAATTTATTCTACTTAATTCATTTTATCAAAAAATTCGGAAAATTGCATATCAAATTTTTTAGAAAATTCAATCTAAAATATAACTTTTATAAGTTTTTTATGAAAATTAATTTTGTATGTATTTACTATGGCGAAAATTTTAAAAGTAAATTTTCGAGATGCATAACTTAAAATCATTATTTTTTAGGAAAACAAAATTTGATTGAAAAAAAAAAAAATCGGAAAAGTTTAAAACAAATTCTCAAAATTGTCGAAATTTAAAAAAAAATTTAATTTTAAAAAAGGCGAAAATTAGAAATTTAAAAAAATCGCATAAATTTAAAAAAAAAATCGCTAAAATTGAAAAATCATGTAAATAAAATTTAAAACGTCTTTATCACGAAAACTTTTTTATATATTTTTTTAATTTCCGACTTTTTTTTAATTTTGGTGAGTTTTTTTTTTAATGTTGGTGATTTTCTTAATATTTGGGATATTTTTTCTGAATTTGGCGATTTTTTTTTTTTTTAATTTTGGCAACTTTTTTTTTAATTTTACCATTTTTTTTTTTTAATTTTAGCCATTTTTTTTAAATCTTAGCCATTTTTTAAATTTTGACGTTTTTTTTTTAATTTTTGAGAATTTTTTTAATCTTAGCGAATTTTTTAATTTAATAGATATTTTAAATTTTGGCAATTTTTGAACTTTGGTGATTTTTTTAAATTTTTTTAAATTTTTTAAAATTTTGTTTCTTTGTAGTCATTATGGGTTTTAAAAACTGGAAATTTTGTGTGCACGAAATCCATTTTCAATTAAACATTTACTTTATATTATTAAACTTTTAATTGAAAGTGAGTTTGAAATCATATGAAATCTATGTCTGCTTATTTTTTCTTGAAACAATATTTATTTTTACTTTATTCATCTAAATCCTTTTGATGTTTTTAAATATTATGCCTAAAACCCTTACCCAATATGAATAATAAAAAAACCTCCTTTGTTCACTTTGTGTTTGTTTTATACTTTACTAGAAATTTTATATTTTAAGGTCACTTCATTGGCCATTTTTAAAAGGATGTATACTTTTTAAATAGTTGTCTTTTATGTTATACTTATTTGTTCGTTGCTATTTCCTATAACTAGAATGAAACTTGATATAATAAACCCTTTTGTTTTGAAACCACAATATTGCAAATAATTTGCTGTTTGGTTTATAAAGTTTCTTAAACTTAAATATCTGGTTTTTAATGAAATTTTATTTATGTGTGTGAGTGTTTGTTTGTATGTAAGGGAATGTTCCCTATTGTGGCCTATTCCCTAAAGTGGGCCTTTCAATTTTCCGTGTGTTTGCAGTAATATGTCAAAACCTTCGACTGTCATAGAGTTTAATTTCCGCTATCACTATTTTAAAAAAGTTTCGACAAGTTTTTCTTGGTTTTATTGTGTCGTTGCCAGAAACTGCAACATAAAGTATTTTTTTTTTTTTATAAATTATGCAAATTTTTTCGACCTTTGAAATGAATGACTTTATTAAATAATTGAGCTCTAGGTCACGTTTGTATTTATAAAATATCCTTTATTATTTTATATATCTCCAATATTTCGTCATTCTTTGAATGACATCTTCTTTATATGTATTAATATTGTATTATTATTGGACAATTTTAGACTCAATGCAGATGTCATTCAAAGAATGACGAAATATTGGAGATATATAAAATAATAAAGGATATTTTATAAATACAAACGTGACCTAGAGCTCAATTATTTAATAAAGTCGTATTTTTTTTTGTTGCAATCATAAAAAGTGAGTAACTAACATGTTTTAAAGAATTTTCCTAGATGGGTTTTTGTACACGGTAAGAATTTTATTCACAATTTTAATAACACTAATTGATTCCATTAACAAATATAATAAATAAAACTAAAATGTGAAAAATTAAGTTAGGATAATTTTTTTTTACCTTATTTTAAGTTTCAGTTTTTTTTTAATGGTTTAATCATCACTTTGACTGTTCTTGTCTATTTTCGAAATTTGTTTAACATGTTTCACAACAAATTAAAAATATCATTTATTTATCGCAATTAAAAAAAAAAGCATAAAACATTTTTGAACATTTAGCATACCATGGCTATTTTCAACAAACACAGTTTTTTGGGATATATGTTGTTTTTGCAAAATTATAATAGTTATAAGAAAACACACATACATGTACTGACATACAAAGTATATCGACATGTAAAATTGTCGTTTTTCAAATAATTTGACATTTTTATTAGGTTTTCCAGATCAGGCAGTTTATACACTAAGGCAGACAAAAAGATTCTCATAGAGTTCAATTTGTCTGTTGTCTCGGTTTGAGTTAAGCCAATTATTTTTTTTTATTGCATACAACTGATGATTTGGGTGATGCCAATGAAACAATTGTATTGTCTATCATGAAAATTAGCAAACTTTTTGAAAAGCAGCATATAAAATCTTATATGACAATATCAGATTAGATTTTTGGACTTGAGGTAGAAGAATATTCTAACTAAATATATGAAAATATAAATACTTTTGATAAAATAATCTCTATTTATGACGACTGATATTATTTTCAGGAATATTTTAGAAAATATCAACAAAAATCCATTTTAGGTTATTACCATATTTTCCTAAGATATTTCTCACTTTTGGTTATAAATTATGTTTTAAAATTTGTAATGTTTAAGTGAACACGGGTTATAAATTTTGTAGAGAACTTTAATTTAACGCTTTTATTGTTTTCATTTAAAGTTTAAATTGATTTTGGATTGAAAATTTTGGGGTAAAATTTTAAAATTTTATATTTAATCTAGAGTTCAATCTTGAGTTCAATTGATTATGAGAATCTTACTGACATTTAACAAAAAAATTTATTGAATATCAATGAATTTGTAAATGAATGTGTAAATATTAATAACAAAACTCTTGCCTTTAATTTTCGTAAAAATTGGCAAAAAAAAATATAAAAGTAGGGATTTTTTTTTGAAAGTTCACAAAAATACGCCTAATACAAAAATTTCCGCTTCGCTAAGATTATAAATTAAGTTTTAGTTGGTTGTGGAGACTACAACAATTTAAAATTAAATAAGTTTTTAATAAATTGAATTGCGTTTTCGGAAATGTTTAGTAAATTTGAACATAATTCCATTTCCTATGTTATCTCTGTTCATTTTCCCACATTTACAATAAACTACAAATGAATTTTAAAAATATTTTTTTTTATTTATTTCGCTTAGTCCCGGTTGACACACGGCAATTTTACTTGCGCAAATTTTCTTCAATTCTCCTTTGAACTTGCTTTTGTGTTCACACAGGAAAAGTTTGTTTCAGCAATTTTCGTTTTGAAACTTCGTGTTGAAAATTGCGGATGATAAAACAAAACGGAATTGGAGTACGGGCAAGTCTGTACCCCCCTTCCATTCTCTTTTCCTTCCTCTTCTATAAACTCAAGACTTGCGCAAGTAAAATTGCCGTGTGTGAACCGTGACTTACGATAGAAACTGTTTTATATCAAAAGTACCAGTTTCCTATAACAGGATAAAACATATTTCAAAAAAAAAAAAAAAACACTTGTCCCATATATTTATTTCGCTACCTGTATATAACGTTTTAATAGACCAAATTAAAATAAATTTTAATTAAAATACACATTTTTGTCGATTCATGTTCTAACAATTTTATATGTTTTGAGAGAGTTTTTTTTTAACATAGGTTTACTTAGAGTGCATGTTCCCTAATGTGGAACTTTTAAGTTATTGTGAAAATTGTTATAAAACTTTTTTAAATAAGTTGCCACAAGAAAATTATTTATAACCCAAAACTGCCCAAGGAGTTGGCCTAAAAATTTATGCATTTGGATTTGGAATATTCCACTTACAGGTATCCCGACATGGATCGGTAGATCTTAATGAACTTCGGATATGTTGTGGAGAATAAACATTTAAGGGACCCGTGTTTTTTTTTTTTTAACTGCCTAATCTCATGTTTAGTTGTTACTAAGTGGGGTCAAAAATTACCCCATTTTACATCTATTTAAAGTTACTATAGACAAATGTCGTACCAAATGAAAGGTTTTTTGAAGACACATTCACTGGTGTACAACTTATGCCCAAAGACATTCAAGTAGTTTTGTTATTCCAAAAAATGTGTTTTGAGTAATATTAAATCTGGCGTTGTTTTATTAAGGAATTTTAGTTGTATTAAGCTAAAAATTATACATAGCAATACCTATTAAATTTAAACGAGGGGGTGTCTGAACCTTTTCCGATATTCGAAACCGTTCGGTCAATGTGCGAATTTACCCGAAGAGCCTTTTTTCCCTATATTTCAAATAATTCAAAAATTTTGCAACTCTGGGTCCACTATATAGGCAATATGGGTATCAAAACTTTTGCTTTCTTGAGTACTTTAATAAATAAATCTGGTTTTCGTAAATTAAAGACAATTTTTCATAAAAAAATGCATATTTAACCCTACTTTTTAACCCTTAACCTTAAGATTGGGCAGCTAATAAAAAAATTGTCTCTTTTTTTTTTTTTGCTCCTTTACAACATAGCCAAAGATCAGTTAAATCTGCTTGGTCGGGTAGAGATACCTCCCTTGTAAGTTTTTTTTTTTATATATAGCCCGATAACCAGGTGTTGGGCCACATTAGGAAACATTCCCTTTTTCCGGTTCAAAACCACTGGGTGTGCATAATTTATAACACCATAATACACATAAAAAAAGGAACAAAAAAACTAGCACTGTTGTTTTTTTTCCAGCAAGAAGGATTTTTTTTTTAGTTATTTATATTTTATCGAATGTTTTTTTTGTTTTTTTTTTGTTTTCAGCACCACAAAAACTTCTTTCAACATTTTATAATATAGAAAATATATAAAAGTCTGTTTTTCATAATATTTATACACATGTATTTGTATTTCATTATTTCATCCGTTTCCTTTTTATTTTTAAATTATTGAAGCGCGCGTGTGTGTGTGTGTACGTGGCTGTGAGTCTTTCGCTCTTTTTATTTAGTCAGTTGTTTATAACCTCAAATTTATAAAAATGCTATAAAGTAAATAAATAAAAATATATACGATATTATATAGCCACAGGCGTTCAGTTCGTGTGTGGTTTCCGTTTGTTTGTATCCAATAGAAATAAACTATCAAACAAACCACTTTTAATAGTTGAGATTATTTTAAAATTTATTTTTCAAAATATTTTCCATTGTTGTCATAGAAAAATTGTATTTATTTATTTTTATTGTTGTTAAGAAAATAAATATCACAGATTTGTGGTTCTGACAGTATTTAATAAAAAATTATAAATAAAATTAAAAGTGAAATGGAGAAGCTTTTTTTCCCTAAATACCGCATTTAGTTAAAGTAGTATTAGTATTATGTCGTAATTTAAGGTTATTGAGTATTAATCATTAGCACAGTGGGGCGTAGAAATAAAAAGTTTAATTTATTTCTTTACTAAACAAATAACTCATTTTTGACAGAAAAAGACAAACGGACCATCGCTAGTAAGGCACTTTAAGAAGTGGTACAAGTGCTGGCAAAAAGTAATTTCCCAAGCCCAAAATATGTTATCATTTTAGAACAGTGATGGGCAACACACATACTACCACATTTATGCTTGTCTGGGAAGCAGCAGAAAACGAATGACGCTCACTAATGCTACACTCGAAAAAATTTCCAGTCGAAAGTAAAATATTTTATTTTATTATTATTATTTTATTTGAACTTGCCCGTAACATTGCCATGAAGAGAAACTAGTTCTAAAACTTCATCAAAAACAGGTTAAATTTGCATCAACTGTTTTGATGCAAATAATAAGCTGTCAAATATTATTAATGTCCGTACTTTCGTCAATAGATAATGAAAAATATTTGCAATTTATCAGTCTAGTTTAGCTGCAGAATGAATCAATTTACTTATCTCTTCTGTCCTACGTGCAGCTGTACGTCGAGATAAAGGAATGGTTTGGCAAAGTTTCAAACCTTCTTGACACTTTTCACCAAAACACTTCAATATATCTAATGTTAAATCTTTTAAAAAAATACCATCCTCAAATGGGCGACATTGCTTTGCCAAAGCCAAAGCAACTACATAGGATGCCTTTTTTAGAGGCAATGAAACATTTTCTCTTATTAATTAAAAACTGGTATGATGATGAATATTAATTTCATCAAAAATAAATTTTAAGAAAAATTCTGCTTTTAATTAAAATAGTTTCAGCGATCGATCACCCCCGCTCAGGTTATCGTAATTTCCATGGCAAGAGTAGTAATGTCTTCTTAAACAAAACAAACCTTTGTTACTTATAACGCGATAATAAATCACGCATTGCGCCTCACCATCCATATTCTCAATAAAAAAAAAATCATATTCCCATTTTTCATTGAACATTTTTCTTTGAGTGTAATTAAAAAGTTGCGTAGCGAGATCTTACTTCAACAATTGCTGATCAGCAACTGATTTAAATAACTTTGACGAAATGACAACAAAGCAACAGCCGAACGTAAATTGCCAGAGACCATACCAAGAAGTTTATAGGTACATGTGTCGACGTCACACAAGCAGCATTTCTTTTCCTATGCACGTGTACATAGGATTTGCAAAAGTGCCCTTCACTGTTTTAGACAAAAGGTCCGTCTGCTCAAAAAGTATCGAACAAGCACTGGAGAAACAAAATTTACAATGTTGGCAAAATGTTGGTAAAACCATTGAAAAGCTGGTCTAAAAATTTGTTTTTTTTTTCATGTATAAATTTTTTTGTCACGCCGGGATTCGAACCCTGGCCGCCAGATTAGCAGCCGACAGCTCTAACCACTGAGCTAACGAGACATATAATACTTGATAGCTTACGTAAATTACTCATAACTGCTGGATAACATTTGGCTGATCAAATGTATCAGCACTGGCATAAGGTTTGATGGAAACAACTAGCCAACGTTCTGAAAACAAACGAAAAAGTTGGAGAGCTCTTCCAGAAACAAAAAAATTAATTTTATATCAAAAAGAATAATATTTAAAAGTATGTATAAAAAATCACAGCAAAAAAATGTTGGCCTGAAACCGGGCTCGAACTCGGAACCTTCTGACTATAAACTTTTTTTAAAAAAGCATCATCATTTTTATAAAATAAATGCTTTAAAAGTAGTTAGACTTTTTAACCGTTGCTAATTTCTGACAGGATAGCACTGGGAAAATACTTTTCACCAACGTTGACAAAGTGGTCTCAGCTAAATCGTTGCCAATGATTTTTTTTTAGACCAATGAAATTATTGCAAAACAAATACAAAAACACAATTTTGAAACGCTGGCAAAGCGCCTTAAACAAGTGTTATTCAAGTAGTTTATATAAAATTCCTCCATTAACCAGTGGTATGCCAGTGTTTGATATTTGGCACCACTGGCAGTTACTGATTGGGACCCAGTAATTTCAAACCGTTATATTTTTTTAATAGAAAAAGATAATTAAGTGTTGTAAAATCTTAAAATTATTTAACATATTGTCCGCAATCGTGAATAAAAAAATTGTGGAAAGTTGTTATCCAGAGTTGTCAAATAATTATTTGAAAAAATCAATTTTTGAAATTTTTTGATGGCATTTTTTTGAAAAATATTTTTGATTGTTATGTTGATTGAAAAAATATAAAAGTTTTATTTCTTTACTAGAAATTAATTTATCGAAAGAAAGATTCATTATATTTTTTAAACAATTTCATTACATGAAAATCTATGAATAATTATCAGTGTGTGATTGCACAGAAAATTTCATATAGACGCAATTGAACAAATAAAACATAACAAATATTACATTATTCAAAAACAAACAGGGTCACTGACGAAGGTTCAATACCAGAAACTGCGCAGTCTGATTCAGAAAATTGAAAATTTACAATGTAGTTATGATTTTTAGAAAATACACTCATTCTTCTCTACTACGCCTTTCACAATCATATTTATGATGTTTTCATAAACATGATGAAACTTTTTAAACCTTCTTCAGCAATAAATACTTTTTGCAAGTGTGACCGATCAATAGTGTCCGACCGAACAGTTCGGCCAAAAACCTATATTTTGTCGGTTTTTTGATATCTAGAGGCAATGATGACAAATTTTGGTATTGGAAACATGTTTGTTGAGCCTATTTAATTCGATTTTGTGTATAAAATTTAAGAGAAAAGCTGAAATTTAGCTATAAAGTTAAAAGTTGGGCAGCCGAACTATTTTCAATTTGAACAGTGAATTCATTGCTTAACTGCAGACTTTTCTTCAAATTTGACACTCAAAATAGCATATAATAAGTCCAATAAACATTTTTCCATCCGCCAAATTTGTCCATAATGCTTTAAAATACCGAATACAGACCAAATGCATTTTCTGGCCGAACTGTCAGACACTACCGATCAACCGGTGAACTTTTCAAATACACAAAGTCTAAAATATTCAAAATTTTTTTTCAGTTTTCACTAAAAACATGAATAATGGATAGTTTTTTTTAGTATACTATTAAACTTATGAGAATTATATCGTCAGGGTTGCCATGACATTTTTTCAAAAAAATTAAAAATTCGATTAACTTAAAAAAAGAATTTTCCATACATTTTTGAATTAAGATCTGTTCACAAAATCATATAAAATTAAAATGTTTAAAATGTCTTCAACCGTCTATGATTTATATCCTGTCAAAGTTTCAACTTTGGTTGCCAATATTTCCACTAGAGGGCACTTTAAGGCAAAAAAGATAACACAAATTTCTTAATGAATCATGGTTTTATATACAGTGTATGAAAAAACTAATGTATGAAAAAACTAGTCGGAATACCAAATATTCAGTATTCTGTAAAGTGCCGAATACACTATACTTGACATCTCTGCATAAAAGGCATTATAACTTTATAACGTGTTTTCTAAATAGTACCAAAATCGTTAAAAGTGCCAAAACATTTTATCGCGCAATTGACTAGGTTTCATACACTGAGAGAATTGTCTGCATGATATCAATGAATTTTTGCATTAGATCTATGAAATGTCACTGGAACTCGTCCATTAAAAATTTTCATTAAATTAATGAAGTTTATTATAAAATGTAATGAAAAATTTCATATAATTTATTACAAATTTCATACGACTAATAAAAAAGTTCCATTAAAAATAGTTTCATTATAACTATGAAGATTCTTCATAAAGTTTAAGACATTTTTCAATCATATTGTGAAGAACACTTCATCAGTTTAGTGAAAAATTTCATTTAAACTCACCTAAGAGATTCTCTCTGTATACCCTAAAAATTATTCCAAAATGTTTAATATTGAGTTTTGTTCGGGTAAAAGGATAGCAAAGTTATTACTGAAAGAGATAAATATGCACTTATAGAAGTAATTTTATACCCTTGGAATTCTAGATTTAAAATATATAAATTATTTAAAAATCTTTTAGAAGAAGTAATACTTAAAATACTAAAAATTCATCAAAACTAGCATATAACTTCATTATGTTCCAAATATCGCTTAAACAACACAACACTTTGAAATGCTTTAAATGCACTCAGAGAATAAATTGGTTGGAACTCAATTGTAACCAACAAAATTTAATCATTATTCAATCATCAGCACAATTAAACTACATATATTGTAAAAAATAGAAATGTATAAAATTAACCAAAACACAGTCACATCATTCAAAATATTGGATTTCCTAATCAATACTGAAAAATATTATCTTCTACATTACCAATCTTCTAATACCAACAACAAACTAATTTTCGGAGATTTTATCCCTTGAATAAAATATTTTCAGTTAAAATCAATATTCGATTTAAAATTTTTCGCCTGCAAAAAAACAATCACTCTATCTAAAAGATTAGTTTTCGTTACCAATTTTAAAATAATATAAAGTTTTTTAATAGTATTGGCAACTCTATTAAAATATTAAGATTATCAACCGAATTTACAAGTTTATATACAAATCTATTTTTAGACATTCTTATTTAAACTTGAAAAAAAAGTATTTAATGTAAAAATTTGAAAATACAAATTCAAATTGGGTGTGGGCAAGAGGTAAAGTAATTGCCTGACAAGCTGAAGGTCGACTCCAGAGTTCGCGGCATATGATTTTTTTTAATAAAATAATTTTAAAATAATATATTAATTTTCTGATAGTTTTGAGATTAGCAACCGAATTTCTGTTGTACATACAGATCTATTTTTAGACAAATATTTAAATTTGAAACTAGAAAATATTCAAGGTTGAAATTTAAAAAAAAAACATATTTAAATTGGGTTTAGGCTAGAGGTGAAGTACTGGCCTGACAAACGGAAGATCGCCGGTTCGAGCCCAGTTCGAGGCATATCATTTGTTTTATTAATAAAATAAATGTTGTTGAATTGATGTGAATCTATTTATAGAATATAGTCCATAAACATAACATATTTAATTGTTACAATAAAAATTTTAAGTTTGTAAATAAATGTCGGTTGTTAAAAAAGCATTAAAATTTAATAATAGTGATAGTACGTATAACCACAAAAATTCGATTGGCAAACAATTCGGTTGCAACTACAAAACTGTTTTCTGTGTGTGTAGTTTTGAAGTGATAGACTTCTAGAATACATTGCTTTTGTCAAAAACCACCAGTCTTTTTGACTGGTTTTGGGTAGGATAGGTATAAAAAATTTCGGTTATTCTAGTGTTAATAATGTTGATACCAAAATCTTTTCTTTTTTTTAATAGAATTGTTTTTAGATTTTTATCTAACTCTTAGTTTACTAGCTATTTTTTTTCAAAAGCTTATTAAAGCTTAAAACATAGCACAAATACTCGTAACCACTAATTATGTGGACAATGACGTATGAGTAATATTTTATTAATTCATATACAAAATATCACTCATACTCTTCACCAAAACAAATACATGCATTGTAATTCTTATCTATAATTTACAATAACATTTATAACTAGAACACTTATTATTTGAATTGTAAATTGTTGTTTATTTTTTGTCCACAAAAAATATAATTTATACAACTTCTCTTCCAAATATTTCAATTACCCCTAAACAATAGAAAAAAAAAATAGAAGTAATCACCTAGAAAGCCACAAAACACAAAATGATTATAAATGCTATGAATGCTAATAAACCGTAATGAAACATGTATTCAAACATGTATTGTTTGTCAGTACTAATAAATGTTATCTGTAACTACAAACCGAATTCTCCCCCCAAAAATACAATAGAATTCAATTTATGTCAATTACTTCGCAAAAACACAAAAAACCCCAAACATGTTTCTACGAAAATTGCCATTATGTTGATCCAAAAATATATTTAGAGACAGCAAAAAACTAGAAACAAAAACATCAAATAATCAACAACGACAAAAATGCTAATTGGCAAAAGGCCATCTATGGAAATCAAATACCAAAATTTATTTAAAAAAAAAAAAAAAAAAAAAAAAACCTAGGAAATATCGTATTCAATAAAACAGAAAACTCCATTAACATATTTTGAAATTGAACTACACGACTTTTTATTTAGTGTTGCCACCAGTGAAACAAAATATTACCCAGCAGTAGTGCAAAAGTTATCCAAAACCATATGAAATTACACAAAAAAATTTTTTTTTTGAAATTTTTTTCTAAATAATTTCAACATAACCGTTTTTAACCACAAAAATTCATACAGAAAAATTTTAGACCCTTTAGACTAACTCTACTGACTTGACAAAATTCTTGTCTTATCCAATGGCTAGATTACGATAACTTTTTCTTTCTCGTTGACTGCAGCGAACAAATTTCGCGATAGGCTTAAGGCCAGAACCTTAATCTTCTAACTGGCAAACGATATTTTGCAACGAAATTCATACCATGTGCTCCACTCGAAAAACAAATAAAAGGGTCTTCAACAAAATTGTTTATCGTTGCCTAATTTAGGCGATATGAGCCAAATTATTTTAGGGTACATTTTGGAAAGTAAAACATATAAAAGAGAAGTTTTGGACAAAAAATATTTCTCTTACCAAGATATAACCACGCTCCAAAAACAATTTTTTTTCTGCTCCTATTTAAGAAGATATCGCGATTTTCGCTTTTTGGAAAAGCGAAATTAGGCGAAAAAGTATCTAAACTTCAATTTATATTGTTTAAACTTCAACGCTTTGCTATTAATACTTAATGCCTTCTTTCTGCAAAATTTCATAAAAATCTGTCTATTAGTTTATAAGTTAAAGGAATCCTGATAAAATCCTGTGAGCCCTTGGACTAAAGTAAGGACTTATTATTAAAAATAAAGCTTCAATCTTACTTATATTTTATTATAAAGAGTTTTTAGTCAACTTAAATTGGTTTTTTAGATTTTTGAAAACTATTTTTTTTCAAAAATAATTAATTTTTAAATTTTCCGAAATTTTGATTTTGAAGCTTTCTCGCTTCCAAACCGTGGACGGCACGCGAAAAAATTCTTCGCAAAATATTTAGCAAATTTAGTTTTCTAACGGAATATATTAATTTCTAAGTATAAAACGCTCATTTGACGCATTTGTGGTAAATTTTATGAAGACTGTCCTGAGGCAGCCTTACCCGTTAGAGGGTTAAAAAAAACTCCAAAAATTTTAATTTTTTTCAGCAATTTAAAAATCACAATCATAAAATACCCAAATGTCAGTTTTTTGCCGATCTTTTGAATAGTCTTAGCACGCTGGAAAAAATATATTGCGCCGAGTTTGACAAAACATTAACAAAACATGGGATTTAAAACAAAAATGAAACATAAATCAGCGTTTTTGATTCCTTCTAAAGTGATTTTAATGTTGATCAAAGGTAATTAAGACAATGTTTCACAAAAAAACTTAATTTATCTAAATGTTGCCGTTTTTTATTTATTAACTAGCTCTCGGACTCATATTTTCCGTATGAAAGTTATACATTTTTTAATGTATTTAATGTGCAAATAAATAATTATTAGCCCGAAATTTGCAAAAATTACGAAAATTTTCGTAAAAAAGTGAAACTACACAAAAATTTTATTACATAGGGAAAAAGTTAATATATAGCGTGATATAATTTGATGTAATTTCATTCAGGTAAAAATTGCCAACCGTACCAAAAAAAATAGTACTGGCAAAACACTGCTATTTTTGTAAATCCCACTGTGGTAAAAATTACCAAAAGTACAACTTTTACATTGCACTAGGAAAACACTATATTGTTTGCAAAGCATATGTTTTGCCATTACCCCCGTAAAATTCTTTGCCAATATTCTTTTTACCAATATTACAACCAATTCGAAAATTATATTTATTATTTTTTTTATTTTATTATATTTGACACATTTATATATGATGTATAAAATTAAGATCGAACTGTATTGCTGCTTTTTAAATGTGTTTTATTACCCATATTTCTCAATATTAATTTAATTTAAGCTATTTTCAAAGCCCCAAATTTTTTGAATTATTTAAATTCGCTAAACTCAACGTTTGGCTACTGTTATCAATCGGGTAACATGGGACAATACTGTCAAGATTGTTAATCCCACGTTCTGCCAAGGCATAACCAACTGTCGCAGAGGCTTTGCCGACACTGTGCCGATTGTATTTTTCTGCCTGGGCATAACGACATATATTCACATCTCATACTTATTTTTACGAAAATTTTTAATATATCGCTATATATAATTATATATTATGTTACAAATAAGTTGATCTTTTTTATCTCTTCATATATACTTGATATAGCTAAATATGAGATCATATATACTTCAATGTATAATTACATATATAGGTATATATGATACAATAAAAATCAAACAAATCCTATAACTTTTATATATAATAATATATGGCATCACATATAATTCTATATAAATATATGTGTTAAAACTAAAAAGAAAAATTATATCCCCTATATAATTATATATAAACATATATGGTAGAAATTAAAAAAAAAAAATAGCACGTTTTACATAATTATCAGAACAGACAAAAAAAAAATCAATGTATTTTAAAGCAAACAAATTGTGTAAAAAAGCAAAAGTAAAAACTTAGAAAAGCTGCACTTAAAACAAAGTTCAAAGTTAATAGATTGAATAATATTTATGAGTAGAATAATCATTTTAAGTCAGAAAATCGTTAAAAAGCAATTATAATCAAAAAATCTTAAGAATCTTTGGAAAATCCAAAAAAGTAAAAAACACAAGAAAAGAAAAAAGTTAATTTGCCATCTCTAATACGTAAATATAAGCATATATGGTAGTATTAGTCTAGTTAGACTAACATATAATCCCTGGTAAAAATTTTAATATGGAGTGTATATCTCATGATAAGCTCTCATACAAATTGGTACCAAAATGAGTCATCTCTATGTATCTAATTATATAAAATAATATATAATTTGATACAATTTCATCCGAGATTTGTCTATATTACAATTTAATGTATGTATCTAATTAGATATAAATATATCTGATTTTGTAAAATTTTAGGCTTTTTGTAACTTGAGTTATGCTTAAAAGTATTTAAGTTGCAAATTTTAATTTATAGAAATCTACAATTTTGAACGAAACCTAACGAAATTTTAAAAATTATCCAGCATGAATTTAGTGTTTCAAAAATGTACCTATTTTTTGATTTAAAATAAAGCACTTTACTTGCAAATGATTTCGTTATAAAAATAATATGGTTATATGTGAAGCCTTAACTTGCAGATAACTTAATTTGCAATTGAACTTTACCAAAATATATATGGGATTATAAGAAAAATATTTTCAGTATGGCGTCACATATAAAGGGTTCGCCATCTAACGTTTTTTTTTTCAACCAGTGCTTATTTCGTGAATGGTAACACTTAGCTCATGTCTGATTTGACAGATAATTAGTTTTATCCTTCCGCTGAACGAATATGGTTGTGTATACGCTTGAACAACGCTGGGAAATATTGCGACATTACTTTGAAAATCATGGTAATGTTGCAGAATGTGTGCGAAAATTGCGTACGGATTTTGGAAGAAGAGAAGCACCGTCAGCTCCGTATGTTCGTTATCTTGTGAAAAAAGTGAAAGAAACTGGCATCCTCATCGATAAACCAAAGCGTGAAAAGCCAAAAACAGTGCGTACACCCGAGAATATTGCTGCTGTGGCAGAAAGTGTGCGTGAAGCGCCATCAACATCAATTCACCGTCTTTCTCAACAATTGAACATTTCGGAGACATCATTGAGACGAATTTTGCATAAAGGCCTTGGTATGACGCCATACAAAGTCCAATTGGTTCAGGAGTTGAAGCCAACTGACCATCCAATGCGTTTTCGCTTTAAAGGACAATATTCGTAAAGCCATTGGTGAAATACAGCTGCACACAATCGATAATGTGCTTAAAAATTGGACCGATCGTGTAGGCTACTGCATGGCCAGCCGAGGCAGCCATTTGAACGAAATTATTTTCCATTATTAACCGGAAGGATTGTACTTTCAAATAAAAAAAGAAATTTGAGAAAATATTCAGTAGTTTTTTTTTTTTATAGCATTTTCAAAAAAAAAAAAGTTATTTGGCGGACCCTTTAGTTTAATAAGGCTTAGCATCATATCGATCACAACATATAATTTTTTATTATTATTATATGGCTTATGTAGTTATATATGGAGTAAGATGCGGAGACATATAATAATATCAAGAACCATATACAAAATCTCTCGAACAAAATCATTGAATGTATTTCTATATAATGATATAAGCCGTAATGTGATTCCATACAAAGTCAGATATGACTTAATCATACTAAATATGACTAGATATAACTATTTTTACCCGGGAATTTAAAATCCATTGATTTATATTTAAATTTTTATTATTATTTGAAATGTAAAAAAAATTTCCAAGAAATTTTAAAGGATTTTATGAAGTTATATCAAATTGTATAAAATTATATATAATTTGATCAAATTAGATAGACACATTTTTCGGATCAAATTATAGCAGATGAGATACCATGGGATCCCATGAGATGAGGTTATGAATGCCATTTTTCGGATAAGCTAAGATATGATGTGATATAAAATGAAATTATATATATGACTATATGTATATGTTTATATATAACCATATCGGAACATTTTTCATCGGGTATTCAAAAATTATCCAACGAATGTCTAAACAGTCCCGTTTTTTAATAATTATTCAAAAAGTGGCAACACTGCTTTTATTACTAATTATTTGGTTTTTTCTTTGTACTCAATTGAATTTTGTATTATAAATGTATAAGCAATAATTTATATTTTAATTAAAATAATAAATATTTATTGCTAACAAATATTAAATTGTTTGAAAGAGACAAACAACAGAACTTAATTGAAAACATTGGCAACTTAAATTGATTTTATTTGCAACCTAAAGCTAAAAAGTTAATTTCCTTGTTTGAGTATAACATTGACAAATAAAAAAAAAAATGAGAAAAAACACACTGGGGGACATGTTATTTTAATCCTAGAAATTGTTGAAATATTTTAAATTCCTGCAAAGTACAATATTAATTTTAATAAAATTTATATAAATGTGCAAATAGTTTGAAACTGTGTTTAAATTTGTTAAATACTAAGAAAAGTTTCGAAAGTCTTTAAAAATGGTTTTAAAATTTAACAATTTTACCAAAAACTAACTTACCAAAAACTTTGATCGTCAGTTGAAAAGGTATAAATATACGATGAAAGGTAGACACAGAAAAATTTTAGCCATTTGTCTACTGAAATTCGGTTACTTCAACTTAACTACGGTTAGTACGACTGAAAACGGTTGGTTCCGTTGAATATTAGCTTTCACAACAAAGTTCGGTTAATACAACTGAATTTTAGATGCAACACCAAACATATTAAGAAATCTAATTTGAATACGTTTGTACGGTTAACTGAATTTATTGGTTGTTACCACAAAAATACACCTTTCAAATCGATTGGAATTTCATTTCTCTGTGTGTATCAATGAGTTTAACGTTAAATGTACCATTTTTTGCAAAAAGTACCGAAATTGGCAATCTTAAGTATTTAATGATACAATTTTCCAATACAAAAAGTAATGACGGTATATTTATCATGTTTGGAATCAAAGGCCCACAATTTTGACAAAAGGTACCAAAATATTCAATTGCAAATTTTAAAAGGTACCAGTATTTAACAAAAAGTACCGAAATGTTCAATCGTGGATTTTAAACCGGTATTATCCAGCAAACCATCGGTAATAAGTTGGTATTACGGAAAACGTTACCTAGTAACAAGTTAAACGCCTTACCTCGGCATTACTTCGCCGCTCAAATAAAATTACTTCGCCCATTGGTAATACCAAATTCACGTGATTAAATGTTTTTATACTGTGCGCCCCGGTAGGCTAGTTGGTAGCGTGCTGGCTTATCTGTGCGGGGGTCGTGGGTTCGATTCCCATCAGAGGCACTGGTCTGTTTTCGCTACAACGCGCCGAAGGCCATATTAGCTAGTGCTCGGTTAGGGTAATAGTATATAATTTGTAATTATATGATTATTAATTAATAAAATAAAAAAAAAAATAAAAAAGGTTTTTATGGTTTAGTTCGTTTCTATAAAAATTATGTTTTTCGACCTTTAATTGTGAAAATGAAAATACTCTATATTTCTCTATTAGGATATTGTCCTAACAAATAATCTATAGAGTTTTTGTTTTCAAATTTATTAATTGACCACTTTCAGGTATGGGTTGATAGATCTATTTCGGGAATTTTCTAGATTCCCATCATCAGAACACGTTTGAAAAGAAGTGACAATCCCATGCAAAATATCAAACATTCATATAAACTTGTTTTCTTACTAAATGAGAACTAATATATGAGCTCGAAGTTAAAGATTATCACCATTGATCAAAAATAAATTGTTTGTTATGAATAATATTCGATCTAAAAATTAAAGATTTAAACAAAAAGATTTTGATAACTATTTACCTGTAAGTGAGGAGGAACATACATTTTCAACGAAAAAAACTTATTAAGTTTGTACTGTGGCTTATATACATATGTATTGTAAGGTGTTACTAGAATAGACATGCCCTTGTTAAACTAATTGGGTTTGTAATAGAAAAGTAACCACTTACCTATCTTAATTTCCTATTACCAAACGTATTAGCGGGTAGTAGAAAGTGTTCTATATATATGCATAGTTTAGTTGAAAAATGTTCAGGGGACGTGACCTTAATGAGTTAACGCCATTGCCTGATATTGTGTTTGATAGCTTTTGCAGCTCCTACTGTATAAACTGCTTGTTATTTTATATTTCACTCGAAAAATAATTTTATATTTAACCTTAAATTTAGTTGAATTTGTTAGTGTCCAATCTATACTATTTGGCAAAGAAGTTTAGCTCCTCTATAAAATTCTTTAACAATTTTCGAATAATAATATTCAAACACGTTTTCTTTTTGTATGTACCCCTGTGTTTATTTATAAGGAAATTGTCTCTTGCCATAAGATAATTGAGTCGTTACATTTGACAAAATGACTACAAATGCCAACAAATGATACAATATATGAATATAAATGACTTCTTTCAAAATGCTTACGTGAAGAGATAATGCATGGCTAACCTGACCAAGCATCCCGCTTTTGGCGGGATTATTACGTCTTGAATTTATTTCCCGCTATGTAAACAAAAATCACGATTTTTGTGTTTTGAAGCTTAGAAAAAAGATATTTTCATAAACAATACACAGTGAGTATGTAAAGACCACTGCAAATGTAGTTAAAAACAAATGAAATTTCACTTGAATAAAGGACGACTTACATTTCAGTAAATTCAACTAACATTGTCATTTGTTTTTACTGTTCAAAAAATTAACCACAATAAAAGGAATGTAAAATCATAATACAGTAATTTGATGTGGTTTGTTTTTTTTGTAATGAACTACAAATGTAGTCAAAAATTAAATTTCTTCTACAAATTACTGTTTTTTCACGTAAAAAAAAAAAAAAAAAAACTATAAATATTTACAGCAGAAGTTCCCTGAATGTAGAAATATGTTTTAAAAATATTTCATATTTTAGAATTTCGGAAGTTTTTAATTAAAAAGATTAATAAATATAACAAGTAAAGAGATTTCGAAATTTTCGATTTGTACCCAATCGAAGCCTAAAATTTGCCATAAGGGCATTCGTTGTGCCCAACCCGATTTTTTAACCATGTCTAAAAATATATATATTTTTTTCTAGACTTTAGAATGAAAATTAATCTCGAAATACGCAATTCAAAGTTTTACGAGTTATGGTTATTTAGAGAGGTTTTCTTAATATAAGTAACAAAAAGTTAAAAATGTATTACGCAAAATTACTACAAAAAACCAGACTGAAGAGATCTGCATTTTCCAACTTATACACAATTCTTCTTTAGATAAGCCATTTAAAAAATTTAAAAACCTTTCAGAAAAGTGCTGACAAATAATTTTCATAAAAATTACCGAATTTCTCAAATATAACCGACAAGGGGAGTTACGATGGGTTCTCTCCGATCAGTTGGTCACGTTATGCATGTCATATAAGTGATTGTGTGTGTGTGTGTGTGTGTGGGTGTTTGTACGAAAATCCCTTATTATTAATGCACACATTTAATAGCACCTTGAGTAGTTTTTGTCTATAAAATACACTTATGTTTTGAAATAATATACCAAAACTAATTTCCTTAACAACTGCTGTTTGCCATTATTGCCGTTGTTGTTGTTTTCTCAAAGACTAGAATATATTTGTTTAATAT
The DNA here is from genome assembly GCA_021234595.1 of Delia radicum. Taxonomy (NCBI): domain Eukaryota; kingdom Metazoa; phylum Arthropoda; class Insecta; order Diptera; family Anthomyiidae; genus Delia; species Delia radicum. The sequence goes on along the minus strand of CM037855.1, from coordinate 33,379,870 downwards.
TACCAGAGCAACCAGAAATATGCTCTAAAAGATCGATTTTATGTCCATAAAAAATGGCCTAAAAAATGTAAAATATGCTCTTAAAATTTAAAAAATATGTTCTTAAAACACATTTTTCATTAAAAAATCGTATTTTAAGGCTTATTTTTCATTAGCAAAACCACACATTACCAAATAAGGGGTAAAATAATGTATCGCCATAGGGCTTAACGCATTACATTACACCTTACTTCACTGATGAGTTTTACAGACGATGAACCTAAACGTAATGTGTTTACCTTGCAGTGCTCAAAGTAACTGGTTACTTATATGGTTACTTGGTAGGGAAAAGTAATGTGTCTATAAATAGTTTTTCATGAAAAAATTTAATTTAAAAAAAATTGGGATTCGAACCTGGGGTCTCTGGTTGTTAGGCGAGAACTCTACCAACTGAGCTATCGTCACTCATAATAAAAGGTTGCTTAAAATGTAAATGAATTGTTGTGCTTCGAGTTTTTGTTGGTGATGTTACAATGGTTACATGGTTACAAAAAATCACAAAGTAATGTTTCTAATTACAGATATTTAAAATTATATGTTAAACATTAATTTACGTTTATATTTCACGCATTATGTAATTGATGATCGGTAAGTCATTATTTTATGTTTCGCAATAAGGTAAAAAGGTAATGATGTATCATTACAAGGTAATCCATGAGTACACAATTATTTGTAAATCATTACTTTATGTTTCAAAATAATGTTGAAGGTAAAGAGTAAACATTACAATGTAATGCATAATGTAATCAGCTATTGGTAACTCATTACTCTATGTTTCGAAATAATGCTGAAGGTTGAGAGTATTCATTGCAAAGGAATGCATTATGTAAACCATTACTTTTGTTGAAAAATAATAACACAGGCAAGGAGTATACATTACAAGGTAATGTATTACTTTATACCACCCATTACCAAAATTTTCCTGGGTTGTGCGTTAGATTAAAAATCTTCGATATAAATTTATAAAGATTTCATATACATAACTCTTTTTATTTTAAACGAGCTTAAGATCATTTATTTATTCATTATTTATTTCCAATATTTCGTCTCCACATTGGGTGACTTCTTCAGGGAACAAATATTACAATTTGTATTACTTTTTTTTTTGAAAAATATCGATACAGGTAAGGAGTATACATTACACGGTAATGCGTTACTTTATCGCACCATTAACAAAGTTTTTCTATGAGTTGGAAAGTTTGTGAATTTTATTTCAATTGCTAACAAAAAAGGAGATGAAAGACAAATTAACCTAAATTGGTACAGTTGCAAAACAGAAAATTTTAATTTTCGAAAATGTCTTAATTTCCGCAATCGGTTTGCAAATCCCGGAAAATATTGAAAAAAGTTGTTGGACAATTTTTTTATTGAAAAATTAAATAAAAAAGGTGAACTATCTTCTAAAAAATATACTTTTGTTCTAAAAAGTATAAAAATATACTCAAAAATAAGAATTTTTTATCAAAAATATGACCTTAAGATCAAAATGTGCAAAAATATGCTATTTACAAATATAAAAATAAAAAAAAATTATGATATGAGCAAGATTAATCAAGTTCAAGATCATTTGTTTTTTGTTAAACAAAAAACCGTGCAATGTTCATTTATTAATTAAAAAATATTAGCATCCACTAATTTAAAGCAGACTTTATCTACTGACAGGTCCTTACATGTAAATATGCTCTAACATATCGATGCCAGATATAATATTTTGCTTTTATAAAGATTATTATGATGTTGGTAATAATCAGGGCAACCAGAAATATGTTGTATCATGTTTTTTTCTGTGCGTCATATTGAAAAATGTATGAGATATTTATCCCTTTTCGAACAATTGAATGGCTTATTGTAAAAACTTGATAAGCCACATTTTATTGTTGGTTCGTTCTAGCCGTCTCAAGGTCGAACAGATGCAAAAAATATGATCTTTAATGAACCTTTATACTCTAGGTATTTGTAACAAGTGATTAAGCTAGACATCTATCAAATACCAATCAATGGATTACTATGAAACAGTGAAAATCTATCAAATAATAAATGTGGCTTATCAAGTTTTTACAATAAGCCATTCAATTGTTCGAAAAGGGATAAATATCTCATACATTTTTCAATATGACGCACAGAAAAAAACATGATACAACATATTTCTGGTTGCCCTGATTATTACCAACATCATAATAATCTTTATAAAAGCAAAATATTATATCTCTACGGATTTGTATAACATACACAAGGTCGAAATGGCAATTTGAATTAAATTGCCAAGATTGGAAATTGAAAATTGAATTTTTAGTGTATTTTAACAATAGAATTAATAAAAATGTAAATTCAAATGTTCCACAACAATAAGCATGTCAATAAAATCTCTCTCTCTATTTGTTTTTTAAATTTAATTTTAGAAAACTATGTATTGTTCTAAACAAACTTTACTTCCCGTTGTGTTTATTAAAAACTTCAATGTTTTACTTGTTTTTGAACCGCATACAAGTGCATATAAGTATTCTCAAAGGGAACTGCATTAAATTTGCATATTTTTATAGACTAAAGCACGTTCCACTTACATAAACTTTTATTTTATCGATAATCAAAATATGTATGTTAGGGTGTCCCTTAAAAATAGATAAGCCATTACATGCACCAGTTTTATTGCAAATGATTTCAAATGTAAGAAAAGGATTTTTTTTGGAAAACTTTAACTAGTTCCATATTTCGGACAAAAATAGCCCATTTGTGAAAAAAACTATATTTTTATTAAAAATTACCAAAATAATTCAAAATAATTCTCTTACATTTATTGACAATTAGTGTTTTCTATTTTTAATAGTAACATTTTAATTATGATCTCAAACCTGACAATTCAAAATGAAATGCAAATTTAAAAGATCCACAATACATAGAAAATTCTCAAACCGTACATAAAGTTACCATGTAATGTAAAATCTAATAGGAAAACAATCAACTAGAATACGTTGTGTTTAAATATTAGTATACATGCTGGATTCGCAATGTGTTCCCAGTAACGGCAACATTAACAGTTGGACTGGCAACCCTGTCAAATAAAAAGCTTTCAGATTTAAAGCTGTTGACTAAACTTGCAAGAAAACACTAAAATAACTAATGTTCAATGAATTTTTGCATTATATCTATGAATTGTCACCGGAACTCGTCCATTGAAACTTTTCATTAAATCAATGCAGTTTTTCATAAAATTTAAAGAAAAATTTCATATTCTTTATTAAAAATGTCATAATCCTAATGAAAAAGTTTCATAAAAAAAATTTCATTGAAACTATGAAGCTTTTTCATGAAGTTTAAGAAACTTTTCATTAACATTGTGAAGAAAACTTCATTAGTTTAGTGAAAAAATTTCATTAAACTCGTTCAAGGAATTCTCTCCGTGTAGACTATAATTATCTTTACTTTGATTTAAAAAATATTTAACCCTTTGTGTTCTGGGCACAAAAAAGACCCATGAAACCTTTTTTTAATTATGACTACAAGATTGCAAAGAATTAAATTAATTAAACAAAATCCACTTGATAAAAATAATTATTTTATGTAATTTGTTTCACATAGGATTAATGTTTGCACTTTTGACCAAAAAAGACCCACTGGAAAAATTACAGAATAATATCTTTTAGATTTTCATCAAATTTGGATAAAGAGTAGTAAACTAACGAACAAGCGCAAGTTCTTTATCGTAGCAAACTTATTTTTTAGGGTTAAAAAGGCGGGGTCCAAAATGGCCCAGGAATAGAAATATACACATACCCCTTTAAATGGTTTTGTTGGTAAATCATTAGATAGATCTGTAAAATACCTCTAAATTGATACCCATTTTTGTATAGTTTCTTTGAAATAAATGTGAAACTAGAAAAAAAGGAAACTGGAGACATTTTTGACACCACCATTTTAACCCCTAAAAGTTAGATTGATACTTTAAAGAATTTAACTTGTTCGTTAGTTTGGTAGTTGGTCATTCTAGTTCATAGTTCATTTCGTTCTTTTGCATTTATTGAATTAGTTCGTTCTTTTAGCTAATAAGTTTGTTCGACAATTTTATTTCAATTATTCATATATTTATATTGGTTAATAATTTGTTCAACAAATCTGCATAATATGAGAGAAAATTCCAAATAAATGGTTAAAATTGAACTAGTTCATTTGGCATTCTCGCTTATACTGTACAGATTTTTTAAGCAAACTTTAAATTGACCAATCTAACAATATGAATAATTGAAAAAAACTTGTGTTACAAATATATGAACTAAAAGAAAGAACTAACTCAATAAATGCAAATGAACGAAATGAACCATGAACTAGAATGCCCAACTCTAATTATTACACACCCAAATATAATGAAAATCTGAAAGAAATTATTCTGTAAATTTCCCAGTGGGTGTTTTGCCCAAAAGTGTAAATAGTAACCATTTGTGGTTAATATTTAATAATAACAATATAAATTGCATAAAACATGTATTTGTATCAAGTGGAGAATTGTTTTTTGTATCAATTTAAAAGCTTTGCACCCTTGTAGTCATAATATAAATAACGTTCTATGGGTCTTTTTTGTCCCCAAGCCCTTAAGGGTTAAATGTTTTCTAAAATAAAAGTAATGATTATTATAGTCTAATCAAATTTAAGTGATATTTTTACATAAATTATGAAAAACTTGATAAAAAAAACATTCAAATTTGGTTAAATTTTTGACAAAATAATCAATTTTCATAAGATGTCCTGGAAAGGAGTCGCTTCACACGAATTATAATTATTTTTATTTTTTTTTTTTTTTTTTCACTACAATTATTATATTTTAAAAATAGCAATCGACACGTTCAAATTAGACATTTGAAAAAAATCTTTAAAATTAATTTTATTAAAACACGCGTTGAGAACTCGTGCGTCATTTTTGATTCCAGGCTAAAGTGTGTTAATGATATCCTATGAAGTCAGTACTCCATATCTGAAACCTACATAGTATTCTAAGTGCGTATATTTAATAAATAAATGAGATAAAAAATTGTATTTTTCAAAATTTATAATTTTGGAATTTTTTTTTATTAAAAAAACACTTTTTTCACAACGGCCATTTTCGGCCAAAAAATTTGTCAATTTCAAAAAAAAATCAATTTCTTTTATTTGGAACCAATAAAATTTGGCTGTAATGACAAATCTATTTTTAACGAGACACCCTAATGTAAGTGCTTAAGGTAGCAAGTAAGTTGTTTTTCTTGCATTTATTTTTGTATATTTTATATACAAATTTATTTTGCATAAATACACATAAACCTCGACTGAAAATGGAAACTCAAGATCCTTGCATACTGACAAAATATAAAAAAATAGAATTTCTTTATTAGTTTTTTTTTTTCACAAATAGTAAAAAAATCGAATTTAGTGCACTCATAGAAATAAACCTGTAAAAATAGCAGAAAAAGCTACTAAAAATTAGTTGAAAATTACCTTGCAGAAAAAACAGCTAAATTAAGCAAATTTTTTTTTTTTTTTTTTTGCTAAATATTAATCAAATAAGAACAGCAAAAATAAATCTGTTGACTTTATAAAATTTTAGTTATATTCGATGTGAATTTTAGTTAATTGAAAATAGCATTTTACTCTGTAACATTAGCTAGTATTTGATGTATACGAGCCCTAACCACTATTAAAATGGTACACCAAATATTGTTTGACTGTAGCACACAAATGGCCACTTTCATAATGAAATAATGTTAACTATGCTAACAAAGTTGAACTTTTCTGAAAGTTGATTTTGTGTTTTTGATATTAATTAAAAAATGTATTCACATTTCATAAAAAATATTTTGAAAACGCAAATTAAACTAAAATAGTTTATTATTTGTAAATATTAATTTTACCATTATTAATTCGTTCAGTGTAAAAATCAGCTGGAAACAGCTATAAAAATGGAAAAATAAACAAAGTATACAAATGTACCGTTATATTAGAATAAACAAATGTCAGTGAAAGAAAAAAACTTTCTTTTTCATGTTGTTTTATGTTAATTTTTACTACTTTTTAAACGATGGCACGCGGAAAGCCAATTTGTGAAGAAATCCGATTACTAATTAACCACAAATTCAAATCGGGAAAGAGTTATGGCGAAATATCGATTGATCTTAAGCTCCCCAGATCTACAATACAAAGTATTGTTCAGAAATACCAAAAAAAATGGGAATTACTGCAATAACGTTGCGAATCGAGGCCGGGTCTCCAAAATAACGTTTCGCTATAAAAGAGCATTAGCGGCTATAATTAAAAATAATCGTCGAAGCCCTGTTAGAGACATTGCTTCAAAGTGGTCCGAAACAATTGGAAAACTCGTAAAACGTGAATGGAAGCGTCAGAAAATGAAAAAAATAGGTTATGGTTTTTATAAAGTAAGTGAAACAATAACTTGGTATTGCAAAAAATATTTATTGAAACTGAACTATTTTTTAGGCTAAAGAAAAACCCTTAATTACTGCACTTCAAATGAAAAAATGTTTGTTGTGGGCAAAGGAAAGACGTTATTGGGTACAAAGGCAATGGGACACCATTATTTTTAGCGACTGTGGCGTATATGTATTTCAACAAAGCGCATCTTCGCACACAAAAAAAAAAAAACAAAAAAAAGCTTCAATAAAATGGAATTGATGTTCTGGATTGGCCATCATCTAGCCAAGACTTCAACCCAATCGAAAACCTGTGGGCAATTATGAAAAGGAAGTTGCGAAATGACCCACAGCGTACGCTTAACGGATTGAGAGCCAAAATTCAGGAAATTTGGGTCTCAATAACCCCTGAAGATTGTCAAAACAATAAAATTTTCACTTGCATGAATTAATAGTGATCAAATTTTTTTTATAAAAAATAACGAACTTTCGTTTTATTTAGTTTTTTAAAAAAAATTCTAATAATATGTGAAGTTTTTTTCTATAAATTTAAAGCCAATAAAATAATCTTTCAGAAGGTAAAAAATGTATGGTGTAGTTAATATTGTTTCGTAAAAATGTAGACTTGAAAGCTGCACACAAAAATTCACAAAAATTCTTGGTGTACGAATTAATAGTGGTTAGGGCTCGTAGCATATCTGATATATGCTAAATATTGGTAGACTCAAAATAGCATATCGAGCTCCTATATTCAATAAATGCCAACTCAAAAAGCCAACTTTACAGGAGAGCTAAAAAACTAGTTATTTCGCGTATCATTGTAAAAAATTTCATATTTTTTTTTTTTTTTTTTTTTTTTTTAAAGAGAGGCAGCACTCAGGAAATACTTCCTATATTTAGTGTGTTGCTTTCTTTCGAAAGGGATAGTATAGAGATGAAAGGTGGGGAAAGATGAAGGGCTTCAGACATGGCAACACTGTAATTGCCTGAGATGATAAGTCTTAGAAGAGTTGTTGCTCGCCACCTGATGTAGAGTTGGCGAACTTATTGAAGCTTTTTGGTTCATAGCCCTGATTCATTATTTTACTTCGGTGGGGTTAATTGCTATGGGAACACCGAAGGTGGACATTGCGATACGTATGAGGGATAGAAAAAACTCATACATATTATTTTGATGTTGCCGGCACCGGGGATCGAACCCGGGACCTTCTGTGTAAAAGTCCAACGCGCTAACCATTGCACCACAACGACACGCATATTTTGTCGCAAAATAAAAATATGATTTTTTGAAATATACTCATTATTTTAACCATTTTCTGAGATATTTTATTCAATATTATTTATAAAAATTATAAAACTACAAGAAGAGAACATAACATAAAAAAAAATGCCATAACTAATATCATAAAAATGACCATATCTCGAAAACTAACCATTTGATATTATAATCTTTAAAAGATTCGTGTTCAGCATGCCAAATGCAATAAGATATGAGGTAGATTTATAATAAATTAATTTTTTGTATTTTGTTACTTTCAATTTACTACAATTTAGCTTAAATATATGTAACTAAATATTTGTAAATTCAACATATTTAATTTTGCTTTTCTTATATTACTAATATTTAGTACAAAAATCTGCTAAAATAAGCAGTTTTTTCTGCAAGATAATTTTTAACAAATTTTTATAAGCTTTTTTTTTGCAATTTTTACAGGTTTATTACTATGAGTGTAAGAGCTTTATCATAATTTCACGCTCTTCCAATCAATCTTCAGTAGAATTTTAATATCATTAATAATTTAGTACATTTCCAAATTTCTTTGTTTTGCTGTAGTATATTTCCATTATAAAATTAATTTTGATTTAAAGTTCTTGTTAAAATTACCCAGGCAGAAAAGTACAATCGGCACAGTACTGGCAAAGCGTGCGGTTATGTGTTGGCATAACGTGAAATAAACAATCTTGAGAGTATTGTCCTGTTACCCGATTGATTGCAGTGGCCAACCGTTGCTTGCCACCGTTGGCATAAGGTTGGAAATTAAAAAAATTTGATGCTTTCCAAATACCTCAAAATGTAATAAATTTTGTGAAATCTTTATAAAAGACGCTCATTTTAAAACCAACAACCAAGTTCGGTCTAAGTTTTTTAAATAAATAATTGCTGATTGAAGGAGGAAAATATAATAAAATATTTAAAAAAAAAATGTAATGCTACTAATAGTTGTAATATTGGTAAAAACAATAGGGGCAGTGAACTTTTGCGGGTTATACTGACAAAACACTTACTTTGCATACAAAATAGTAACTTTGGTAATTTCTAACTGTGGTTTGCTAGTACTATTTTTTTTTTGTACGGTTGTCAATTTCTACCTGGGTAAACTTGTCCCTTATATCCTGGCCTCACTATTTCTTTACACACAAGCATGCACTTGCATTTTACTGCATGCTTGATTGCATATTGTATGCATCATTCATGAACTTTTAATATACTGTAGTACGTGCATTTTTTTTTTTGCTTTTATTAAGTCAAATTGAGTCAATAGAGAAATTTTTCAAACCAAAAATGTTAAAACATTTTAAAATATATAATATATTTAGAATTTAAGTTTAAATAAACTTTGTTGAGAAAAAGTTAAGGTAAAATACTTTTATAATAGATGCGTAATCAAGGAAAATGTACTAAATGAAGTCAAATTTTTATAAAGAAACACACTTTAAAGAAATATTGAAGGTTTTGTTAAGAAAATACTGTACATGACAGGTATATTACTTATTTACGCAGTGTAGAAAAGTATATACATTTAAGTACATATTTGATAATGTCAAGTATACTCAGTTAACTTCTGCATTAAAAATATGTAGTTGTTTGGATTGTAATACAGTTTCTTTATCTTTAATGTAAATGTCAGTCATTTGTAGAACAAATTAAATTTTTTTTACTAACCTTGTAGTTCATTTCAAAAAACAAACCACATGAAATGTCTGTTTTATGATTTTACATTAATTTTTTAGTTGTTTTTTGTTATTTAAAAAAAAAAATAAATGTTTAATTTTTACTACAATTGTTTTTGAACATTAAAAAACAAATGACAATGTTAGTTGCATTTACTGAAATGTTAGTAGTCCTTTCTTTAAGTGAAATTTCATTTGTTTTTAACTACATTTGCAGTGGTCTTTACCTACATAGTATTCTAAGTGTAGATATCGGAAATTGTATATTTGTTTATGCTTTTATATGGAATGAGTCTATGGTGTATTTCTATCCTTAAAAATTTTGACAAGCTTTTCATTGTTATTTTAACATTAGTTTTAAATTATTGTTTAACGACATTTCTTGTACATACTTCAGCAATTTAGCATATTCACTTTTAGCACCATCATTATTTGCCGACTGAAAACTTTTGCAGTCATCTTTATTGTTTAAAGGATGTGGTGGCAAAATAAAAAATTTACATATTCATTTGTTATTCACTCTTGTTTATCTTACTATACACTGCGTTGCATAACTATAATTACAAATAATTTTTTTTTTTTTTTTTTGATTTTACAAACTTTTTTTTAAAACTTATGACTGTTGTTAAGAGAGTAATAACTGATCTCTTGTTGTATAAAATTTAAGAGATTACTTAATTAATTTAAGAGAAAAATTGTGTAATAATATTTTGTTAGTGTTTCAAAACTTCACTCACAATATTTTTTCTGTAAAGACTACTGAATATAAACATTAAATTAATGGAAAATCAGTTAAAAAAAGGACTACTCACTTAAAAAATTAAAACAATTGTATTTTTTAGTTTATTTTCAACTGTTGAAAAATTAATTGACCAAATCGATAAAAACTATAAATTATTTCGTTTATTTTAATACTCAATATAATATAACCACTTTTTGTTTTAAATAGAAAATTTTAACTGAATATTTTAACTATTACCGAAAGTCCGTTTTTTTTTGTTTATTTTGTTGATTGAATAACAGACAGAAAGTTAAAAAATATATTTCTTTGATAATTTTACTGTATATTCCATTGAAACAACTTTAACGATTAACTTTATAAATAAAGTTAAAGTTAACTTTATAAATAAAGTTCTTGTAATCAATTTGCAATAAAATGCCGCATGGTTTGTGGTCGTGTGTTGTAATGGTTAGCGCGTTGGACTGGTACACAGATGGTTCCGGGTTCGATTCCCAGTGACGACAACATTAATTTAGAAAAATAATATATGTGTTTTTTATCCCTCATATGTTTCGCAGCGCTAACCTTCGGTGTTCCCATAATTCTTAACCCCACCGAAGTAAAATAATGAATTTAGGATATGAACCAAAAAGCTTCAATAAGTTCGCCAACTCTCTATCAGGTGGCTATTAATAACTGTTCTAAGACTAATCATCCCTCTCAATTACAGTGTTGCCAAGCCCTTTATCTTTCCGCACCTTTCATCACTCCACTATCCCCTTTCCAAAGAAAGCAACAAACACAATCAATAAATAGGAAGAGTTTCCTGAAAGTTATGTTGCTCTTAAAAAAAAAAAACCGAGTTCTTACTGGAAAAATAAAACAGGCAGCCTAAAAAAAGCTTTCCGATCGGACCGGCGTAAAATAATGAACTGTGCCAGCAACTCAGGGTAATAAGGTATATGTGTTCAAATCAACCATAAGTAGGCTCTTAAGGTATTCCCAGAGAATTACTCGCCACAAAACTTCTCGACTTGAATTCGCTAAACGGAAGTTACAAACCAATCGCAGAAAGGTAAGTCAATAATCGCTGTGGTTGGTAGGACGGGTAAAACATAAATTTCTTTTCTGATGAGAAAAAGTTCAATCTTGATTGTGCAGATGGTTTTAACAGCTATTGGAGACACAGACCTACGTAAGAAACCACGATATTTCTCAAAAACATATGGCTATGTTAACAAGCAAAACTGCAGGATTTGGGCTACGGAGAATCCAAGAGCAGTTCATCAGTGACAATTACACCCACTTAAGTGTACTGTTTGGTGCGGTGCATCGTCCGAAATTATAATTGGCCCATATTTTTTTGAAAATGATATTGATGTTTCAATCTCTGTCAACGGTGGTGCATATCGGACGATGTTTGCCAGCTGTGGAAAACCATTCAACCTTATGGTTTCAACAAGATTTAGTTACATACTGCAGTTGCCTCAATGGCTTTGGTAAGGGACATATTCGGCGAACGCATTATTTCACGCACAAGCGACTGGCCTCCACGTTTACCGGATTTAACAGCTCCTGACTTTTTTTCTTTGGGAATATTTTGAAGAAAGAACCATCCTCTAACTAAAAACAACATTCGAAATGAAAGTATGGCCATTAAACCCGAAATTTTGCGAAACGTTATGGAAAATATGTTAAAAATAGCAGGTATGCGCGAAACAGGAAATGGCCAGCACTTACAGGATATAATTTTTCAAATCTTATCAAAAAAAAAAAATAAATCCCCAATATACTATCTTTAAAAAAAATATTAATAATAATCGCATAAATAAAAAAATTATAAACAATTTAAACCATATAGCTCATTCTGCGCCACCCTGTAGCAACGAAGATGAATTAATTTTTTAACAAGACAATGCTTCAGTACTTGAAGACGTCAGACAGTATAATGGCTAACATAAAAAAAATAAGAGAGTATTGAAATGGCCCTTATGTTCTCCGGATCAATACCTTATTGAGAATATTTGGCGAGTATTAACCCGTCGAGTTGACGCAGAAAACCGTTGTTGATACGTGGAGGTATATAACGGAAGAACTTCGAATAAATCTGGTAGACAGTATGTCTGATTAAGTTTTCGAGTTGATCAAAAAAGGAGGTCTTAACGCACTATTAAAACTGCTGCTTTAAAATAGTTCTCTTACATTTTTGTAAATTTTCGTATATAAAGTTAAGTGTATTTCGAGTTATGAAACAATAATTGATTTTGTTATACCTTTTTAAATAGTAAAATAAAAAATAAATAAATTGTTTTGTTTTTTGCTAAATATTATTAATTTTACATTGGCTTTACATTTATGCCGGTAAAACTCTTCTACTGTCGTTTTCTAACTTGTGAAATTTAGTGATATTAATGTCTAGTTATAGTTTTGCAACGCAGTGTAGAGGAGTCAACAACAATAATAATAACGCGAATACATTAATATGAATAATACGTATGGTTATGTATGATGTGATACAACGAGAATGCAAAAAAATTACGCATACATAAAATAAACTGCCTGTCAAGGTTTAAGTTAAACTTTTACTTTTTTTTATCCCACTTGTCAGCACACACACACACATACATCATCATTTTGAGCGCATCAACAAATTTACTCACACATTTGCATATAGTCATCACTTGTATATACTACAGCAATTTCAAGTCAAATACATACTTATTTTACATGTGAAAGTGTTTGAATTTTAAAATTAAAAATTTTATGTATTGTATGTATATAACACATGTCGTCAAGTTTAAATTTTTAATTTAACAATAAAGAACAATTAATTATAAAGTCAGTGGGTTGCCATACTACTCAGTGTAGCTCTATCTGCTCTCTTTTTATTTCTTCGTAAACTAGCACCGAGTAAATTAAAACATGTTCCATAAATTTCAAAGTTTAAATTAATTTTTATCATAATAATAATAATTTAATAAAATTTTAATTATTTCAAATATAAATGATAAAATCAGCAAGATAAAATTTAAATGAAAATGAAAATTATTCAAGTTCGAGGCCATACTCTATATTTCTTTATTAGAATATTATCCTAACAAATAATCTATAGAGTTTTTGTTTTCAAATTTATTAATTGACCAGTTTCAGGAATGTGTTGATAGATCTATTTCGGGAATTTTCTAGGTTCCCATCTTCAGAACACGTTTTGAAAGAAGTGACAATCCCATGCAAAACATCAAACATTCATATAACCTAGTTATCCCACTAAATGACAACTAATATATGAGCTGTGTTTGAGTGAGTGTTTTAAGCAACAATTTTTTTAATCAACATGTTGCAATCATTTTTTAGTGTAAAAAAATGTTTTTATTTGCTTGCCCGTGTTCGGTATTTTGTTGCTGAGAAACGTGGGAAGTGTAGTCTCTCTATTTGTATATACACTTTGATAAAGTTCCAATGTATACTAGAATGTTTTTTTTTTCTTATGACTTTGATTTCTCCCCGTGTCTAAGTGATATGAAAGATATATTTGCCAAATTTCTGGAAGATTGGAAAACGTTTAGGGGTTACACATAATGCGCCCCGCTTAAGTGTGTTTAATTTTTCCAAAGATACGATTTTGTTATGAGTTTGATTTCGCCCGGGATCTAAGTGATGTGAAAGATATATTTGCCAAATTTCTGGAAGTTTGGATAACGTTTAGGGGTTGCACATAATGCGCTCAGCTTAAGTGAGTTCCCCGTTTAAATGAGCAAAAAGTGCTGGCAACAAAATATATTTCATTAGAGTATTTTTAATTAATTTTTTAATCTTTTTTACATTTTTTTATTGAAAAATATAATTTTGGGGGAAATTTATCACCCCCCTCCCCCTGGAATCCGGGCCTGATTTACTAGATTAACTCGATTAATCAACCAAAATTATTCGAGTTATTCGTCACCAAAATTATTCAAGTTATTCGTTACCAAAATTATTCGAGTTATTCGTTACTCAAAATTGGCCATTTTAATTTACTCGAACAATTGTTTGATTAAAACTCATCGATTAATCGAGTAACGGTTGACCGATTGAATACCCTAGTACTTTCCCAGAGCAGTACGTCACAAAATGCTTACGCAGTTGCTAAAAAAAAGACATATTTAATATCTGTCTAAAAGAAACGTTGGAAGGGTTTTTTTGGATGAAAGTATGCTTCATGTTGATAAGGAAAATATGACTACAAATGTAGAAACCAAACTGGTAAAGAGGTAAAACACCCAATCGGTCACCTACAGAGTTTCGATAAATATAGGTTTTTAATTATTTTTTTTTTCTTTTAAAAAGAGAAGCAACACTCAGGAAATTATTCCTATTAATTAACCCATTAATGCCCAGAGGTTTTTTTTTTTAATTTTAAGACAAAATTTTTGTACACTCTCACTTTTGTTCAGAGCATGCTAAATTGTAACAACTCTGCTGGCAACTTAAGTTACCAATGGGCATTAATGGGTTAATGTTGTTGCTTTCTTTGGAAAGGGGATAGTGGAGAGATGAAAGGTGGTAAAAGATGAAGGGCTTCAAATATAGCAACACTGTTATAGCGCGAGATGATAAGTCTTAGAACAGTTGTTGCTCGCCCCATGATGTAGAGTTTATTAAAGCGAGTTTATAAAAGTTTTTTGTTTCTTAGCCCTGATTCATTATTTTTCTTCGGTTGGGTTAAGTGCTATGGGATCACCGAAGGTGGGCGCTACGATACATATAAGTGAAAGAAAACTCATACATATTATTTTTCTAAATTGATGTTGTCGTCACCGGGAATCGAACCCGTGATCATCTGTGTAACAGTCCAAAGCGCTAACCACTACACCACAACGCCCACAATAATTTGAATTTTTGCAATTTGACCAACTTTTTTAAAAGTGGTGAAAGTATACAAACTCTAAACGTTATAAAAATTTCTTGAAGTTTGACATATCTTACTTTTGAATTACAAAGACTCGGGGCGAAAGCAAAGTCTGTAAATATTTAACATTTTATTTTTTGCCTTACAAAATGAAACCCCCTAATGTATACATTATTTAAGCAGTGTGTGTTGGTAATATAATAGCAAAGACTATAAATTATAATTTTAAATTATTTGACAAACGAATTTATTAAATTTTCTTCTTTACAACCCCAGTAGGTATGATGTTTAAAGGTTGAAACAATTTTTGAAAAAATATTTCTGTTGAAAATTTCACAGCATTTCCTTCCGTAGATGAAACAATTATTATATAATAATGTACTTTCTTATACAGTTTATTTTGTTTTTGTAAAGCCTTTGGGATATGACTACTGTATAAAAAAAACTGCCTGCCAGAGCTTGTATTTATTTAAAAAAAAAAAATGCCCATAGTTATTGCTGTCAAATATATAAGTAATGAAAAAAATGAATTTTTTATAAAATTATTACCAAAAAAAAAAAAAAAAAAACAGACTTTATTTAGTGAAATACTTTCACAACAATGTCATTTAAGAAAAATGTATTTAGGAAAAATGCCAGTCTTTTCTATTAAACATCATTAGCATTCTTTTTAACTAAACGATAAAGATGATAAAAATTTAGGATCATATATAATATTCTATAAAAGTTTATAAATGATTTATAATACAAATATTCATACAAAAACCGTTGAATTTGACTTTGTAAACAAGTGCTGGTAAATTCGGTTACTTTTCTATACTTCGGTTACTTTTCAATATTTATTCAATATCGGTTTTTAAATTAAAATTGTATTTTAAATTTAAGTTTTTAAATGATTTATAAAACAAATTGTAATACAAATATCATTGAATTTGACTTTGTAAACAAATGCTGGTAAATTCGGTTACTTTGCAATACTAGTCAATATTTATGCAATACCGGTTTTAAATTTAAATTGTATTTTAAATTTAAGTTTATACATGATTTATAAAACAAATTTTAATACAAATCGTTGAGTTTGACTTTGTAAAATAGTGCTTGTAAATTCGGTTACTTTTTAATACTCGATAATATTCAATATTTATGCAATACCGGTTTTTAACTTTAAAATTTATTTTAAATTTAAGTTTATAAATGATTTATAAAACAAATTTTAATACAAAAATCGTTGAATTTGACTTTGTAAACTAATGCTGGTAAATTCGATTACTTTTCTATACTTCGGTTACTTTTCAATATTTATTCAATACAGGTTTTTAAATTTACAATTTATATTCAATTTAAGTTCATACAAGATTTATAAAACAAATTTTAATACAAAAATCTTTGACTTTGACTTTGTGAACTAGTACTGGTAAATTCGGTTACTTTTCATTACTTTTCGATACTACTCAATATTTATTCAATACCGGTTTCTAAATTTAACATTTATTTTAAATTTAAGTTTATAAATGATTTATAAAACAAATTTGAATACAAAATCGTTGAATTTGACTTTGTAAACTTGTACTGGTAAATTCGGTTACTTTTCAATACTCGATACTTGTCAATATTTATTAAATACCGGTTGTCAAATTTAACATTTATTTTAAATTTAAGTTCATAAATGATTTATAAAACAAATTTTAATACAAAAATCGTTGAATTTGACTTTGTAAACTAGTACTGGTAAATTCGGTTACTTTTCATTACTTTTCGATACTACTCAATATTTTTTCAATACCGGTTGTCAAATTTAACATTTATTTTAAATTTAAGTTTATAAATGATTTATAAAACAAATTTGAATTCAAACAAGTACTGGTAAATTCGGTTACTTTTCAATATTCGAATCTACTCAATATTTAGTCAATACCGGTTTTTAAATTTAAGTTTATAAAGGGTCATTTTTTAGCTGCTTTCTTTTTGGCAACACTGTTTTTGGCAGCTTAGCTGTTTTCGTGTTAAACATGTTCAGTTTATTCTATAATTTAACCATGAATCGACTTACAAACAAACAACTCTTGCAGATTATTGAATTTTATTATCAAAATTCATGCTCGCTTAAGTGCATCATGCAATTCTTGCAATTTTTCCAATTTATGGTCAGTTTGGGCGACCTTCTGAGGCGGCTATTCGGAATCTTGTGACTAAATTTCGCAACAAATTTACATTATTGTACATTAAGCCACTAACACGCATACGTAGAGTGCGGAAAGAGGAAAATATTGCAGCTGTAAACGCCAGTGTTGTTGATGACCATGAAGTATCAATTCGGCGCCGTTTGCAGCAATTGGGCTTATGTTACTCCACTACGTGGAACATTTTGCGGAAGGATTTGGGTGTAAAACCTTTTAAAATACAGCTGGTGCAAGAATTGAAGCCACACGACCTACCGCAATGGCTAACTTTTGGTGAATGGGCGCTGGCAAAGTTGGATAAAGATCCACTTTTATATCGGAAAATTTTGTTCAGCAACGAAGCTCATTTCTGGTTGAATGGATACGTGAACAAGCAAAATTGCCATATTTGGTGTGAAGAGCAGCCACAAGAATTGCCTGTGAAGAGCAGCCACAAGCAACCACAAGAATTGCCAACTTCAAAAATGCACTGTTTGGTGCACTGATAGAAATTTGTGCGTAGTATTAATGAATTCCTTCATTAATCCAATGAATTTTTTCATAAAAAAGTCCCCAAAGAAACGGTTCATTGAGTCAATGAAAGGAGTTTCATTAACTCAATTTTAATGAATGGTTTCATTGACCCAACGAAAATTTCATAAAGTATATGAAATTTTTTTCATTAATCCTAGCCTACTCGTTATGAAAGTTTCATGTGTTTAATGAATAAAATTCATAGTTTGTATGAAATATTTTCGTTGATATTTAATGATTTGCACTTTTTATGATTATTTTAGCATAGCATTAATTTGGTGGTTATTGAGAAATTATCACTCGTTGTTGATATTATTTATAAGGTCTGGTCTTTATAGGATCTATAAAATACTTTTATAAAAAAAGTTCGAAAGAAAACATCACAGGCTGTTCTGCAAAAGCGATGGCAGATTTTTATTAAACTCAGTCTGATTCAGCAAATTTTAGTTACTTGCAATAGGATGACATGTAAAAAAGTTTAGCATAACGTTTTTGTGTAACATCGTCAAAACGATAACAATTTAGGTCTCGTTTTGAACAAAACTATATCGTTTTTCTTAGAGAATCTGTTCCCTGGAATTTAGTGACCAACTATTCAAATTCGTCAAAAACTGTTAGCTCTAGGCAAACTTAATAAAAAAAATTTATTTATATCAAACTTTTGGTTAATTCTGTTTAAAAGAAATTTTTCAGCTTTTTTCGTTTCAAAATGATAGTACAAAAAAAAAATATTTTTTTCTTATTACAAGTCAAAATTTTTATTGAAAAAAATTTGAATTTTTTGTTGTTGTTTTTGTTTTTTCTTTGATATTTTAAATTTTGAATCTCGCTCCTAGACGAGGACAAGAAATTCTCATTGAGTTTGTGATTTAACATAACAAATATCTCTAGAAATTCTAATAACAAAGTCCCCTGAAGATTTCCTTAGGCAGGAATGAAATCCGGATAGGGACACGCCTACATCAGATTGCTTTTCACAATTTGCTAAATAAGTTTTGGGACTTTAGCACATTTAATTACTATAAATGCAATTAATGTTTATCCCGATGAAAATAAATTTAAATAAATTAGAAAAATTTTCATTGATTTAATGACTTTTTTTATGAAATTATGAAAACATCATAAAAAATTTTAATGAAAAAATACCAATATTAATGAATTTTTCACTCAGTTAATGAAATTTTTCATTAAACCAATGAATCGATTTTAATGAAATCGTTTCATTAATACTACGAAGGAAAATTCTATCAGTGTGTGGATTATGGGCCGGTGGCATCATTGGACCGTACTTTTCAAAGACGACAAAGTCAGGAACGTTAATGTGAATGGCGAGCGCTACCGTGCGATGATTACAATTTTTTTTTGCCCAAAATGGAAGAGCTGTACTTGGGTGACATGTGGTTTCAACAAGACAGTGACACATGCTACACAGCACCTGAAACAATGGCCGCATTGAGAGGCGAGTTCGGTGAACACTATATTTCACGTTTGGGCGGTCAATTGGCCGGCCGCCTAGATCGTGTGATTTAACGCCTTTAGACTATTTTTTTTTTTGGGGCTATGTTAAGGCTCATGTCTATAGGGACAAGCCCGCAACGGTTGACACACTGGAAGCCAATATTGAAGAATTTATTCGTGAGATACTGGCCGATATGTTGGAGAGAGTATGCCGAAATTGGACCCAGCGTATGAGCCATTTGAGGCGTAGCCGCGGTCAACATTTACATGAAATCATCTTTAAACATTGAATTATAAAGATTTCATACATTTCTCTAAATTTTAAGTGTTTTTTTTAAATCAAATCCGAAAGCTCTTAAAAAATCACCCTTTATTTAAACCTTAGACACAAATTTCTCTCATCATTTCGTTATTCCTTTTTTTATTTCTTTTTTGAATTTAAAAAATGATTTCATTTTATTCTCTATAGAGATTTCCTTTTTGCAATCTTTGCCAATTTACGTTGTTTTTTTTTTCTTTTTAAATGTTTTATCATCTTTTATATCACAAGCAAAGCTACGGAAGTTTTCATCAAACTAATGATGTTGTGATGATGATAGTACCTAATATCTGGTGATATCTGTGAGATAGTTACTAGCAAAGAATATTACAAAATAAGAAAATCAAAATTAAAATATTTTTTAGCATTTCCTCTTTATTCATTATATAATTTAGCAGTAAATTTTAAAAAGAGTGGGGATTAAAAAAAATGTAACTTTTATCTTTGAAAAACATCAGCTTACTTCCATTTTGCAATTACTGAAAAATTTTTTTTTTTTTTTTGCACTCCATTTTTAACATTATTTTACAGGATATTATTTAAAGTGCACTTTACAAATTTCGTTTACATATTCCACCATAAACCATTACCAATATTGCTTTAGATGTCAATACAATACATATGTAATACTACTGATGATGATATTAGTATTAGAGATGGGCACGTGAGTGAATTTTGACACACACTTACTCACAATCACAAGAGAATAATGCCACTAACGCACAATCATTCACGAGTATTTTTTTTTTTTTACTAATACTCACTCACGCTCACGTGAGTAAAGTTGGATTTTACTCACACTCATGCGTTATTCACGAAAAATGTAAAATTAAGGTAAATTGCCACCCCTTACTCACAAAAATATTAAACAACATTTCAAATACATGTTAGGTTAGGTTTTAGGTTAGGTCGAAAAGAGGATTGGGAGAAGGGAAAATACTTCCCTAATCCGACTCAAGTCCCTGAGGACTTACACTTAAGCCAGAATGTCGGCTTGTTGTGCGCTCTAAACAATCGGATCTATGTCACCTTTCTACCCCAGGAACTCCGTCGCACTGATGACACTCCTCAACTTCTTCCATCCTATGACCCTAAGATCCCCCAATGTGGATATTGGGTCACTGGATAGTATTTCGAAATACTATCAAATACATGTTAGTTAAAACACAAATTTTAGCCTTAAAACTGTATTCATAAATGAATATTAACTTTTACACAAGGTTTAAAATAGGTATTTTAAACTATTATTTGTTTATGAATACAGTTTTAAGGCTTATGAACATGTGTTTTAACTAAAATGTATTTGAAATCCGAATTAAGATTTTTTATGAATACCGGCGTCAATGTTCAACTCAAATTTGCTTTGAATATAGAATTTTGCCATTTATATTGTATTCTAAAGACCGAACCATATTACATTGTGGAAAAATTTAAAGAAAATATTTATTAAAAGCAAAAAAAAAAAACATTTTTTGGCAAAATTCTACTCACGCACAGTCACTCACGCAAAAACTTTACTCAGAAGTTTTTCCTACTCATACTAAGAAGATTTTTCTACTCATACTCACTCACGTTCATGTGAGTAAAATTTGGGTTCACTCCCAATCATGCGTGATTCACGTGAATCACGCAAAATTCTGCTCACACGCCCATCTCTAATATGTATGATGAAATTACAACAACAAATATATGGGCTATTTTCAAAACTTTGTAAATCCTTTGAAACTGATATTATTTTTCAATAACTTTCACAATTTTTACATTTTTGAAAGGCATTTAATATGTTTGCACACTCTAATTTTAGTTTCAAAGGTTTATATTTCTAAATGCTATCGTTGCGCAAAGTTGAAAAATTTAAAAAAGTCGTTTTTTGTATTTTTTATTTTTTGGTTTGCGACTTTCAACTTTTGGATTCCATTTGGTTATTATACAATCTCCAAATAGAGATAAACGCCTACTTAATTGGTGTGCCATCACCTAAGAAATAAATTCATGGTAGTCGAAAATAGAAACCAAATTTTTTTCCAGTGTTT
This sequence comes from Delia radicum, assembly GCA_021234595.1. Lineage (NCBI taxonomy): Eukaryota > Metazoa > Arthropoda > Insecta > Diptera > Anthomyiidae > Delia > Delia radicum. The sequence goes on along the minus strand of CM037855.1, from coordinate 33,358,375 downwards.
TTTTAATGCCATATAGACAGTCGCAATTAAAACTTAATTAACGAATATGCATTAGACCAATTGTAATTTAGAAAGGTTTAGGTTTAGAAGAAGAATAAACGCTTTTCTCTACAAATTATAAACACTATCTATTTTCAAATCAGACCAGACTAGTTCTGCTTTTTTTTTAATGGACAGACATCATCAGTGCTGTCCCATTTAAATTGTATTATTTTTTGTGTCTTATAATTGTCTCTCTCTCTGTCTCTCTTTCAGCAACCTGCCTGCCGCAAGAATCGAACCTGCGTTTCTTCTTACATAACAAACGTAACAATACAAAGGCATGTTCGCTTAACGATCACGCAGAAAAACTTTCCTCAGCGAAGCCGGGCTTTGGACGGAATGGAGAAGAAAACTCTTAAGCCAATAAATTTTGTACTATCACCTACACGCGGTTATCCCTGGGTGATATCATCGATATCAACTAAAAAGTCCTATTTTCATGTAAAATTCATTATTTTACAAAAATAATAATAAAAACACTAAAAAAACTTACTCCCCATTTGTGTACTTTAAATAGCTCTGGAGGGCGCTACGTATAATGGATCATAAAAAAAATATAATTTTTGAAATGTTGAGGAAATTTCCTTTCGTTTGAGCACCCACACATATATGTTTCTACGCATACCGGATTTTGGGCCCTAGTGGCCCCCCGAAACCGAAGATAGAAAATAATTCTCTTTTTTAATTCCAGATGTGGTCATATTTTTTTTATTTTTTTTTTTATTTTGAGGAACGCGGCAGTTTTGCCGCGTTTACAAATTTTTTATACTAAAATTTAGTACTTTTTTTTGCTGATTTTAGCAAAACTGTTTTAAATTGTATTTTACAACAATTCTACTAAAATTTATTAGTTGCTACTAATTTTTTTTACTAATTTAATTGTACTAATTTAATTGTACTAATTTAACTAAAATTTCGTATGTTTTTCTGACTTTAGCATATCGGTTTTGAATCGCATGGCATGACCTCGAAAGCAATGCAGCTAAATTGCAGTTTTCTTTCTAATTAGCTTTCCGTTATTGTATAGTATACTCAGAAGTGAGACAAACATTAACAAACACATGACTTCTATTTGTAGATTTTGGTTTATTTTCAAATCGTCTCCGTTTCTATTTCACAACGTTACCAGATTAACGTATAGTTTTTACGTTCAAGGTAGAGATTTATAAAATTTTTGGTATTTTTTGTACCGGGCATTGAAGCCTCATCATGGAATAAAAACAAAAAAAAGTTGGTCCCTAAAAGAGGTTTTCCAGAAACAAAAAAATCGATTTTATATTAAAAAAATAATAAAAAGTATACAAAAAAAAAATCACACAAAAATGTATGGCTGTAACCGGGATCGAACTCGGAACCTTCCGACTACACACTTTTGTAAACAAAGCATCATCATTTTTTATAAAATAAATGCTTTCCCAGTTGTTAAAGACTTTTGAGACTCTGGTAATTTGTGAATGGTTAGCACTGGGAAAACACTTTTTGCCATCGTTGGCCCAGTGGTCTCAGCCAAGTCTTTGCCAATGCCTTTTTTGTAGACCACTTAAGTTATTGTAAAACAAACAGTGTAAAACAAATACGTTTTTTGAAAACCCTGGTAAAGCGTCTTAAACAAGAGTTCTGAAGGTAAAATATTTAAAATTCATCGGTTAGCCAGCGGTATGCCAGTGCTTCAATGCAGTCTTCATAAAATTTACCACAAATGCGTCAAATGAGTGTTTTATACTTAGAAATTAATATATTCCGATAGAAAACTAAATTTGCTAAATATTTTGCAAACAAATTTTTAGTGTGCCGTCCACGGTTTGGAAGTGAGAAAGCTTCAAAATCAAAATTTCCTAAAATTTCAAAAAAAAAAATTATTTTTGAAAAAACATAGTTTTCAAAAATTTATAAAACCACTTTAAGTTGACTTCTAATAAATATATAATATATATAATAAAATATAAGTAAGATTGAAGCTTTATCTTTAATAATAAATACTTACTTTGGTCCAAGGACTCAAAGGATTTTATTAGGATTCCTCTAAAGGACATCATCTTAACTTATAAACTAATAGGCAGATTTTTATGAAATTTTGCAGAAGGAAGACATTAAGTATTAAAAGCAAAGCGTTCAAGTTTGAACAATATAAATTAAAGTTTAGATACTTTTTCGCCTAATTTCGCTTTTTCCAAAAAGCGAAAATCGTGATATCTTTTTAAATAGGAGCAGAAAAAAAAATAGTTTTTAGAGTGTGGTTATATCTTGGTAAGAGAAATAATTTTTGTTCAAAACTTATATGCTTTAGTTTTCAAAATGCACCCTAAAATATTGTGGTTCATATCGCCTAAATTAGGCAACGATAAGTGTTTATAATTTTTAGAGAAAAGCGTTTATTCTTCTTCTTAACCTCAACATTTCTAAATTGAATTTATTGCGACTGTCTATATGACGTTAATATAACACTGTACTAAAATACATTAAAAAATTTGCCCTGTTGCGATGTATCAACCCTCAACGTAAAAACCATACGTCAATCTGGTAACGTTGAGAAATAGAGACGGAGGAGATTAGAAAAATAAACAAAAATCTAAAAATAGAATATTTGTGTTTGTTAGTGTTGTCACTTCTGAGTATAATATACAATAACAGAAAAGCTAATAGGAAAGAAAACTGCAATTTAGCTGCATTAGATTCGAGGCCATACTTGGGTGTGATCGCTAAACGGTCATGACTTGGTATTGTTGCGTTTGTAATGTAAGATGAGCGCAGGATTGAATCTTACAACCGCAGGTTGTTGAAAAATTTATCATATAGAGACAATCTGACAATTGTAAGACACAAATAATAATACAATTTAAATGGAAAATCACTGATGAGCCTGTCCATAAAAAGGCAGAAACTAGGCTAGTCTGATTTAAAAATTAATAGTGTTTATAATTTTTAGAGAAAAACGTTTATTCTTCTTCTTATCCTCAACCTTTCTAAAATAAATAATTTTGTTGAAGAACTTATTAATTGTTTTTCGAGTGAAGCACATAGTATGAATTTCGTTGCAAAACATCGTTTGCCAGTTAGAGGGTTACGTCAAAAAAATAAATTTTTTTAAATACCGCAGAATTTGACAAAGATTTTTCAGAAAGCACAAAATAAGGTTGTCAATTTCTATAAAAACACAAAAAAACATTTTTTTTTTGAATTATTTATTAATTTTAAATCAATAAAAAATTGCAAATTTGAAAATTTTTTGAAATTGTAATTTTTAAACCGCCATAAATTTTGCGCCCCTTGCAGAAAGTGATTCACGCAAATCTGGTTTATTAATGTGTTAAAACCTATTTATGGGCCATGAAATTAAACAAAAAAAAAAACTTTAAACCCAAATTGAAATATTTTGATAATAGCCCATATATTGAAATTTTTGCACGTAAAATATTAAAAAAGATTGAAAAATTGTTTTATTTTATTTTTGTCAAAAAAAAAAAAAAAAAAAAAAAAAAAACTAAATATGCACATTCAACCATTCGTGAAACGCATCGTTATTATTGAAAGTGAATATTTTATAACTGATTTTTTGCGAAATTGAATTAAAAGCCTATAATTTAATTGAGAAAAAAAAAAACACCACATACACATACATTTACAAATTTTTATGAAAGAGTATACAAAATGTCATTAAATATACAATATGTGTCCTTTTAATATTTAATCAACATTTAGTTGTATGTGTTTTTCATTAAATGATTATGTTATTTAAAAAAATCTGTTTACAAGGCTTTTTAAGTAAAAATATGTCGAAGTGAATTTAATTTAAAAAAGGATACTACAAAAAAAAATTAAGTCATTTAAAGATTTTCAAGTGGCAAAAAAATTACTAAAAATTAATTTCATTGAAGCTCTTTCTTTAGTGTAATAAAAGTAATTCAAATTCAAGTAAGGTTCTCTCACCTTAATATAATGTATTTATTCTTAAATAAATGTATTTATTCTTAATTTAATGTATTTATTCTTAAAGACTTCTCTATCAAAGAATTTTAAAAAGTAACTTAATCATGTGTTGGTTTTAAGGAAAAAAAAAAATTACCTCAAACAAGAAGAACATAACGCACACCTAGTTCAAAAGTGACTCAACTCAAAATATTAATTTTTCGGGTTTATATGCTTAAACTATGCACAATACACTTGTTTATCTACAAAAAAAAAATATCAGTGTATTTTGTTGTTGTTAACTGTTGCTAAAAGACAGTTATGTCTTTCTTTATGTTTCAATTGGTATAAAAATTAAAAATTTTGAGTTGAGTCACTTTTGAACTAGGTGTGCGATAAGTATTAATGAGGAGTACCGAAACTAAAAAAACATCAAACCACCAACCAAACCAACAAATCAGTTAACGGAGTAGTTTGAGCGGAGTGTGTGCAAAATCACTAAACAAAATAGATTCTTAAGCTTTGCCCACAATTGACATTCCGTTGGTTAATTTGGTTCAAAATTTGTATTAACTTTTCTTAAAATTTCAGAACAACCATAATTAACGTATTACGCTGATAGTTTTAATAAATCAAATTCATTACAAGGGATTCATTGATTTAATGAATAATTTTATTAACTGAATGAAAATTCATTAATATTATTAATCTTTTCATTATTTTATTGTTTTTTTCATGATTTTTTCACAATTTCATAAAAAAAAAAAATTTATTAAATAAATGAAAAATTTTCGAATTATTTTCAATCAAAATGTGTACTTGTATATATATATGGGCAACTTCAAAAATTTACAGCACCTAGACATTTTTTTTTTATGAAATAAAATTTTAAATCCTTAAAATTTTTTGGTGCGTTTTTGATTTAAGTATCAAGCTCAGTAAAGTCTTCCATTCGATGTACGTTTGAGCGGCATTGATACAGCGCTTTAGTTGTCACAAAGCGAAATGTGTTTGGAAAAAACTGCCGCTGCACGCGCCAGGATTGAAAAATATTATTTTTTTTGCACTTTATCAGTTTAGTCCGTCGCGAAGAATCTATTTAGAAACCTAAACATATTCCCATGCCATGTTTTGATATAAAAAAAAGCTTAAAAAAAATTGTTTTTTTGCAAACATTTTCAAAAGTTCATAAAATTTTTGCGTTTAAAAATTCTAAAGTGCGTTTTCGCCTCGGGGGTGCATTTTACGAAGTTACTCACATCACGCAATACACTAGCCAACTAAAAAGACAATTCAGATTGTCAGACGCAAAAAAGATACGTTTTCAAAAAATTTACGGTAATTTCTTTTAAGTTTGTGGTGTCCGTGGAACGTTATTGGTGCGCTGACACCAACTTGATATACCTCAAACTTTATAAAATTACGCCGTTTTATTAATTCTGCGCTTAAAAACACATTTTAATTAAACGGCGCAAAAACCCTATTAAAAATCTTCAAAAAGTTCAAAATTCGGAAAATTTTGGTTTCACTTGTAAACCACCATGCAACTTTTCACCCAGCAGCGATATCAAACAATATGGATATATCCTCCAAGTCTAGTGACTATATTTTGTATTGTTTTGGATCTGAAAGCTAAAAACTATTACAGAGAAAACGGAACGAATGAAAAAACGCTTGCAAGTTTCAAATCGTTTTTTTAATTTTTCGAATTTTAGATGACCACCAATTCTTAAGGTGAAGACTTTTCAATGTAAAACTTTGCACGTCATATCCTTTAAGTATAGTCATCCAAACCCTGTACAACGTTTTTTTTTAATTCATAAAACTTAACGAAATAAGAGCCATAGTATGTCGGTTTCAGCAGGTGCTCAAAAAATTTGAAATAGCCCATATATATATTTTTTTTTTATATAATTAGTGAGATCGAAAAAACACCCGACACCCATTTTGACTTACAACTGCTTTTGTGTACAATACTACACTTTTTTATCTTGTCAAGTTACCTTTAACCCTCTAACGTGTAAGGCTGCCTCAGGGCAGTCTTCAAAAGCGTCAAATGAGCGTTTTATACTTAGAAATTAATATATTCCGATAGAAAACTAAATTTGCTAAATATTTTGCGAAGAAATTTTTCGCGTGCCGTCCACGGTTTGGAAGCGAGAAAGTTTCAAAATCAAAATTTTCATAAAATTTCAAAAAATAATAATTTTTGAAAAAATATAGTCTTCAAAAATCTAAAAAACCAATTTAAGTTGAAGTAAAACTCTTTATAATAAAATATAAGTAAGATTGAAGCTTTATCTTTAATAATAAGTCCTTACTTTGGTCCAAGGAGTCACAGGATTTTATCAGGATTCCTCTAAAGGACACCAACTTAACTTATAAACTAATAGACGGATTTTTATGAAATTTGGCAAAAGGAAGACATTAAGTATTAATAGCAAAGCGTTAAAGTTTGAACGCTATAAATTGAAGTTTCGATACTTTTTCGCCTACTTTCGCTTTTTCCAAAAAGCGAAAATCCTAAATATGAGCAGAAAAAAAATAGTTTTTCGAGCGGTGTTATTTCGTGGTAAGAGCAATATTTTTTGTCCAAAACTTCTCTTTTATATGCTTCAGTTTTCAAAATGCACTCTAAAATATTTTGGCTCATATCGCCTAAATTAGGCAAAGATAAACAATTTTATTGAAGAACTTATTATTTTTTTTTTCGAGTGGAGCCCTTGGTATGAATTTTGTTGCAAAACATCGTTTTCCAGTTAGAGGCTTAAGATGGTTATCAGCTAATCGGCTAATTATTTTGCTTACAAATGGAATCTGAACAAAAAGTGAGTAATTGAGTTTTTTTTGTTGTCGTCTTTAATGCAATAATTGATATGAGCAGACTATTTCCAAAAAAAAGTGTCAGTATTGGGAACTCGTTATGTATACTTCATCAATTATTTAAAAACAATCAGCATATCATTTGACAATGATTGTAATAAATTCTAGAGATTTTTGTAAAAATGCTACTTTTTGGCCTCACTTTTTGTTCAAAGTCCATTTGTAAACAAACTAATGATCGGATTTGGCTAATCTCTTGTATATATAATCTGATGACTTTTTAAAGGATAACTTGATCCAAAAGATAACTTGATCTGTTTCAAATATAAAAAAAAGTTATAGGCGATAATCTGTGTCGGGAATTATTCTATCTCACTCCTTAATACATTTTCGAACAAAAAAAATTATCGCTGAAGTTAAACGCCGATTATTACATATGACATCAATATTTTTGTTGGACAGAATTAACTAAAACTTTAAAAAATTTTAATTTGAGGCGATCTCATAAAATTTATCGTATAAAGCGTTGATGTGAAATGACTACAAATTTCATTAAAATTTTTCTCTAGTTGACATAAGTGCTTCTGTAAAAAGTCAACAGATTTTTATTTTTTTAATTAAAAACCAAATTTTTTTTTACTAATAACTCAACCTTAACTTGAAAAGTGTGTTATAGAGAAATACACTTTTTTTTGTAAAAAAAGGTAAAGAAAATTTTGATATAATTTTTATTAAAAATAAAAATGGTGTTTTTTCGACCTTTAATTGTGCAATGAAAATGAAAATTATTCAAGTTCGAGGCCTAACAAATAATAGACTTGTAGAGTTTTTGTTTTCAAATTTTTTAATTGATCACTTTCAGGAATGTGTTGATATATCTATTTCAGGAATTTTCTAGGTTCCCATAATCAGAATATGTTGAAAAAGAAGTGACTATCCCATGCAAAACATCAAACATTTATATAACCTAATTTTTCCACTAAATGAGAACTAATATATGAGCTCGAAGTTAAAGATTATCACCATTGATCAAAAAAAAATTGAAAACTTGTTCGTTATGTGCACTTGGTAGATATACAATACACGCTTTTTGTTTTTATTCTCCTTTTTATTTTCACACTTGTTTTGTTTAAAAACAAGATGTAAAGGGGGAGTAAACAAGACCGTACTTTGTCTTTTTTACAAGTTTGATATAGTTTTTATTAAAAATAAAAATTATGTTTTTTGTTGTGCAATGAAAATTAAAATTATTCAACGAACCAGTTTTCAATTTTTACCATTGGCGATAATCTTTAACTTCGAGCTCATATGTTAGTTCTCATTTAGTGGGAAAACTAGGTTATATGAATGTTTGATGTTTTGCATCTGATTGTCACTTCTTTCAAAACGTGTTCTGATGATGGGAACCTAGAAAATTCCCAAAATAGATCTATCAACACATTCCTGAAAGTGGTCAATTAATAAATTTGAAAACAAAAACTCTATAGGTTTTTTGTTAGGACAATATCCTAATAAAGAAATATATAGAGTATGGCATCGAACTTAAATAATTTTGATTTTCCTTTTTTATTAAAGAAAATATTTCATAAAAACTATGAATTTTATTCATTAAACACATAAAACTTGTATAGCGTTTATGTACTACTGAAACAATTTCATATACTTTATGAAATTTTCGGTCATTCATTAAAATTATTTTATTGAAATATGTTTCACTGATTCAATGAAACATTTCATTTTATCCACTAAAATTCTCTCTGCAAAAAAATCTAAACTAAAACAGATTCTGTAATTATTTTGCAATTTAATCTTTAAAAAAAACTACTTAGATTTGCTTGCGGGATTATGTGGAATATTATTCCACATAATCCGACTAAGGTACTCCACCTTACCTTCCATGTTTGAGCCTTTTCGTATATAATTTTTTTTTTTTTTTTGCAATAAAGATAATGCAGTTTTGTTATGAACACAGTTCGACAAGAAATCAAGTTATATTTTAACATCGACTTTGTAAATTTATCGTCAATACTTTAGCGGAAACTACAAAAATAAAATAGGTATTCCACATTATCCGAACTTACTCTAAGGATCAAAAATTGAGAAATTTTCTTTCAATCAGCTTAGATTTTGTGACTTTTTATATGTAGATTTTTTTTTTGGTTAAATATTGTTAGCTGTAAAGCCTTTGTTAAAATTTAATATTTATATATGCCTGTAAATGACCCGCAAGCTATTTCATGTTAAAACTTTTAATATATTCAAGACAAAAAGATTTTATTTTAAATATTCTAAAAACAAAAAAAAAATGCTAAGGATTTTCATTGCAAAAGAGTAAACGCAAACATTTAAATTATGTATGACCTATAAATGTTACAACCATTATGGTATGATAACTATGACATGGCAGTTGGTTTTTAGTATGTTGAGTATGCATTTTAAATGTTTTCTTGATTTGCTTAAAGGTAAAAACTGGAATAAACCATATTTTTCTTTTGTAAAATAACGGGTGATTAATAGTAAATGAGAATTTTTATTTTTTTAAAAGAATAGTAATGAAAATAAATTTAAATAAAAAAAAAAAAAAAAAAAAGAAAGCTTTATGTTTAGCAACTTAATTTTGCAAGATAAGAAATATTTTTATTATAATTTTTTTTATTATTTATTAATAATCATATAATTACAAATTATATCTTATTACACTAACCGAGCACTAGCTACTATGACCTTAGACTCGTTGTAGCGAAAACAGACCAATTCCTCTGGAGGGAATCGAACCCACGACCCCCGCATTAACTAGCTAGCACTCTACCAACTAGCCGGGCGCATAACATAAGTAATATATATGGAGTATGTTCCATTCAAACGACAATGAAAAATATCATATCGAACGCGGTCCGCAGAAATCTACAGGTTTTTAAATATACCTAGAAATTACTTTGTACGGACTTTAGAGCAGTTTTTCACAAACGAGTTTAAAGTTAAATGAAAAATATTATATCGAACGCGGTCCGCGGAAATCTACAGGTTTTTAAATATACCTAGAAATTACTTTGTACGGACTTTAGAGCAGTTTTTTCCAAACAAGTTTTAATTTTAATGAAAAATATCATATCGAACGCGGTCCACGGAAATATACAGGTTTTTAAATATACCTAGAAATTATTTTGTACGGACTTTAGAGCAGTTTTTCACAAACGTGTATAAATTTTAATGAAAAATATTATATCGAACGCGGTCCGCGGAAATCTACAGGTTTTTAAATATACCTAGAAACTACTTTGTACGGACTTTAGAGCAGTTTTTCCCAAAAGAGTTTTAATTTTTTCAAACTTTTTTAACAGGGATCTGACAATAATACCAAGCTAAAATTTCCCAAAAAAAAAAAAAAATCTTAAAACGGCAGCTCTAGAGCACTTTTCATAATATACTAAAATAAAAATTAGTTGAAAATTTTGTTAAACATCTTTTTAAAATATTTAACTAACTTTCAGCAAATTTTTGTTGCTGACATCGCGTTTTTAAGTAAAATTTTAGTTAAAAGCTTTTACCAAAAAACTAATTTTGAACTAATGTTTAACTAATTTACGTTGCTACCAAAATAGTGCTGATAATGACATTAAGAGCATGAAGTAAAAATAAAACGACTAGATGTCGCAGCTTGTATAGCTTAAATTAAAATAGTTTGGAGAAATATGTATAATAAAACACATTTAAAAACCAGCAATACAGTTCAGTCTTTAACTGTGTGAAATATAATAAAATATTTTACAAAAAATGCTTCTAATTGGTTGTAATATTGGTAATACCAATATTGGGAAAGAATTTTGCGGGTGGTGCTGGCACAGCACATTCCTTCACAAACAGAATAAATTAGTTGCACTTCCATTGTAATCAACAAAATTTAATCATTATTCAATAATTTTAGTTGTAAGTACTTAAAATTCATCATCAGAACAATTAAACTGTATTGTAAATAGAAAATGTATAAAATTAACCAAAACACAGTCACATCATTCAAAATATTGGTTTTCCTAATCAATGCTGAAAAAATATCATCTTCTACAATACCGTTAATACCAACATACAACCACTTTTCGGAGATTTTATCCCTTAAGTAAAATATTTGCAGTTAACATCAATATTCGATTTCGATTTTTTCGCCTGCAAAAAAAAACAATCACTCTATCTAAAATATTAGTTTTCGTTACCAATTTTAAAATAATATAAAGTTTTTTAATAGTTTTGGTAACTCTAATAAAATATTAAGATTAGCAACCCAATTTGTGTTGTACATACAAATCTATTTTTAGACATTCATATTTAAACTTGAAAGAGAAAAATATTAAAGGTAGAAATGTGAAAATACAATTTCAAATTGAGTGAGGGCAAGAGGCAAGGTAATTGCATGATAAGCAGAAGGTCCTGTTCGACTGCAGTTCACGACACAAGAATTTTTTTTTACTAAAATAGTTTTGAAATAATATATTAATTTTTTTATAGTTTTGGTAACTCTAATAAAATATTGCGATCAGTAACCGAATTTCTGTTGTACATACAAGTCTATATTTAGACATACATATTTAAATTTGAAACAAAAAAAAAACATTCAAGGTTGAAATTTGAAACTACAAATTCAAATTGTGTTTAGGCTAGAGGTAAAGTAATTGCCTGACAAGCAGCAGGTAGCCGGTTCGAGCCCCGTTCGCGGCATAAGAATTTTTTAGTAATAAAATAATATAAAATTTTTTTTATGGTTTTCATAACTCTAATAACATATTGAGATTAACAACCGAATTTCTGTTGTACTAACAAATCTATTTTTAGACAAATATTTAAATTTGAAACTAGAAAATATTCCAGGTTGAAATTTAAAACAAAACATATTTAAATTGGGTATAGGCTAGAGGTAAAGTACTGGCTTGACAAACGGAAGATCGCTGGTTCGAGCCCAGTTCGAGGCATAAATTTATTTTATTAATAAAACAAATGTTGTTGAATTGATGTGAATCTATTTATAAAGAATATTATAGTCCATAAACATAAAATATTCAATTGTTACAAAAAAAATTCGAAATTTGTAAATAAATGTCGGCTGTTACAAAAGTATTAAAATTTTATAATAGTGATAGTACGTGTAACCAAAAAAAATCGGTTGGCAAATTCGGTTGCAACTACAAGACTGTTTTCTGTGTGTTGCAATTAAAATATTGTTTCCCTTGTATAATTTAAGTTGTTTATTTGGTAATTCTTAGTACGGTTGGTTTTACAAAAATAGCAGTGGTTTGCCAGTACTTTTGTTTTGGTACGGTTGGCAAATTTCTACATGTGCACTTTTTGCACATTAGTTTTACACAAAATATTAAAATGTAAAAGTGATGATTCTAAATATTATTGTAAGATGTAAACCAACTCAATTGATTGGGAAATACTTATATGGCCGCAGTTCAAAAAAATCTCATATAATAGTAATCACCCGTTATTAACTATTTTTACCACTGTTACAATTTATTTCTTTTTTAACTTTAAGTAATATGTGTAAAATATGTTTTATATAATTTGTTTAAATATTATATTTACCAATTTGGTTTGAAATAAATGTGAATAACTTACCTGAAATAGAAAAAAAAAAATTAAAGAGATTATAAATAAGTCAAAAATTATTAGTTTAAGTTTTATTTTATTTTATTTGTTTTAAATTTTGACGATAAATATTTTAATTCAAATTTTTAAATTTAACTAAAAGCGAGTTAACGATTTATATTTGTAACAATAAGCATTAGTTGTTTTATTATTCTTCATCATATTAATGAAATAATTTCATAGATTTTTTTTCGTAGATTTAATGAAGAATTCTATTATACACAAGAAATGCTATTCAATTAATATTATGAAATTTTTCATTAACATTTTTTTTCATAAAATTTCATAGTTTCATAAAAAGAAGTCATTATCCTATCTCTTCAGAAATTTAATGAAAATTTTCTTTAGTCCTATGAATTAATTTCATTTCAAATTTGAATTTCAAATTTCAAATTTGAATTTCAAATTTTATTTTTCAGATTTAATTCTCAAGTCTTCCACCCCTGTTACGGCTTTTAAATCAGAGCGAAAGTGAAAATTTTGGAATTTTTCGTTGTTGCTGCGATTAAATCAGAATGTTTTTCCCTGTTGTTTATTCGTTTTAAATTCGTGTAAAAAAGCCTGGTCGAAAGTAAAACGAATGCCCTTTTTTTCTAATAAATTACAATTTAGGATCAAAAATGGTGCTTAATATTAAAAATTTAGAATTTTTTTTACTTATTTCCGACTTTATTGTATTTTGGGCTGTATTGTCTATACTTTAAAAAACTGTTTTAAAAAAACATTTTTTTTGTTTTGATATTCTAGAAAACACTCAAACAAATTGACAATAATGTTAGAAGCATTTCTTAAAAGCATTTTACTTTCCATATGTTTTTTATTTTTATTTAAAACCATATGTTTTTGGCACTTCGATAATAATTTCGAAAAAATTCGAGTTTTCGAAAGCTTTTAGGATTTGAGAACACCAAATTTCAATTTCGTGTGATTTCACAAATTCGTTCTATTTGCAAAGCGTTCTAAAGTAGGGACATGGGCGTTAGATATATGTTATCAAGTTCTATATCAATTCAATGAATTATTTTATGAAATTATTGCATAAATTATATGAAGCGTTACATTGTTTTCATTAATTCAATGAAACTTTTAAATGTTATTTAACTATATGAAACGGTTTCATAATATCTATGCACCCTTCATTGTCGGAATGATTCTTTAGTGTTATGAAGATTTTCATTCATTATACAAAGCATTTCATAAACATTGACTATAATGAAACTTGTTCATAGAAATTATGAAAATTTTTCGACCTTTAATTGTGCAATGAAAAAAAAAAAAAAAAAACATAATTTTTATTTTTAATAAAAATTATAACAAACTTGTAAAAAAGGCAAAGTACCGCCTAGTTTACTTCCCCTGTTTTGTTTACAAACTAAACAAAATATAAAAAGGAGAGAAAAACAAAAAACGTGTATTGAATACCCACCAGAGGTGGATCTGGCACATCAAACAAGTTTTAAATTTATTGTTTGATCAATGGTTATAATCTTTAACTTCAAACTCATATGTATATTAGTTCTCATGTAGCGAGTAAACTAGTTCATATGAATGTTTGATGTTTGGCATTTGATTGTTACCGCTTTCAAAACGTGTTCTGATGATGGGAACCTAGAAAATTCCCGAAATAGATCTATCAACACATTCCTGAAAGGGTCAAATACTAAATTTGAAAACAAAAAACTCTATAGATTATTTGTTAGGACAATATCCTAATGAAGAAATATAGAGTATGGCCTCGAACTTGAATAATTTTCATTTTCATTGCACAATTAAATGTCGAAAAAAACATAATTTTTATTTTTAATAAAAATTATAACAAACTTGTTTTATGAAAAATTTATTTTTTTTTACTAAAAGCTTCATACGCTTAATGAAAAAGTTTATTTAAAAATAAAAAAAAAAGTTTTATGAAATTAATGAAGCTTTTGCATTTAGTTTAAAAAAATTTTCAATCACTTTGTGACGAAAACTTCATTAATTTAGTGAAACAATCTTATGTACTTGCTTAAATGATGAAAATTTGTGAATATGTTTAATTTGGGGTGAAGTTTTAGTGGTATTTTCGGCAATTTAAGCAATGTTGTGTTCATGGAATATTTTGTAAATGAGAATTTTTCAATTAATTCCAGAGGCATGCCGCGATAATATATATACCATTTTAAAATATATAATTAAAATTTGTATTAAAGGCTAGACTCTCATCATCCTCCTCAATTTTATTAAAATTCCTTTAAAATTAAATTATAAGAATTCCGCAATATGAAACACATGCAAGAGGGCTGTTAACTTGAAGTGTACAAACAAAACAGCCAGCGTTTTCACCTGTGTCCATTGTGACTAAGAGTGTTTGAATTATTAATATAATAATAATAATAAGTTTTTCTACTTATGCACTTTTTGTATTGAGCTTTTCTTTGTTTTTTTATTTAGTTCTACATTTCACTTTACCCCAATATGTCTTTTATGAAAAAGTGCATAAAAAATGCAATTAACAAATGAGTTAGATGTCAAATATATTTAGCCCAATAATCATTCTGTAATATGAACTACTTGAAAAAAAAGCAATTTAGCAATATTTCCATTAAACTAATGGAATTATTTATAGTTTTTTTTTTCTCCTGTCAATCATTTTAGTTGCCATTTATTTAAGAATATAGGAAATTTGCCTCATGCGTATATATAAGCCAGATGCTTTTTTTAACACCTGCCTTCAATAGGCATATAAATTTTCAATTTATTAAGGCTTTAGAGGCTTAAAAATTAAGTCAAGTGTGAAATTGATAGTTTCAATTAAAATTAACAAAATAAAAACCTCAAAGGTAAAACACTACAAAAAAAAAAATATATACTCATGCATATTAATATACATCATGCTAATTAAAAACTAAATTATTTGCATAAAAACAAATAATCAAACACAAGAAGAAAAAATATTATAAGAAAAAATATTTAAAATTATATTGAATTCGATTGTGCAACATTTTTGTTGCCATTCCCATTGTGAGAGGTAAATTGAAATTTATTTTATAACAACATAAATTTCGAGTAAAAAATAAATTCTTGCATAAAAACATGTCCCAAATTTACGACATTTTTTGCCACACATGGGAAAATCGGTATGCATGTCAAACAGGAGACCACAAGTAGGTAAACTGCGTACTCAGATTTTCGTTATCACAATTTTTGATTTTTTGTAAGCTGGAAAATAATCCCATTTTGTGCACTTGCTTTGAACACATTTATGTATTTATCTATCAAGTATAACATGTCGAAATAGCTCAGATGGTAGAGCGGTTGTCTGACAAGCTGGAGGCCCGGGTTGGAATGCCGTGTAAGCAAATTTTACTTAAAAAAAATTTTGAATAAAAAAAATATTTTTTATTAAATGTAGTTTTTTTTAAATTTATTTGTAGACTCATTATTTCTGTACATACTGGTAACCACATATTTTAGTCATTACTAATATCATTACTAATATTATTTTGCGCGGCATCCCCATATAAATGTAATGAGATTTGTACTGAGAACTGTAAGTACTTGCCATTGCCAAATATGTACTTATATAACCACATATGTGGTAATGCTTTTCTATACTGGAATGTCGAAATAGCTCAGATGATATTTAGATGGCGCTTGACTGGCAACATCGAGACTCAGGATCAAATCCCGTGTGGGCACATTTTAGTAAAAAAAAAACATTTTAATAAAAATTTAGTTTTTTTATTAAATTTAGTTTTTTTGAAAATTTATTTTTAAACTGATTATTTTTATCCATACTGGTAAGCACATAGATAACCACATATTTTGGACATTACTAATATGTCATTATTTTGCTTGGCATGAAAGTAATGAGATGTGTAGTGACAATTGTAAGTACTTGCCATTACCAACTATTGAATCTACATATATTTAGTTATATTTGAGCTAAATTTAGTTCATTGAAAGTAACAAAGCCTGTATTACAAAATCAGAAAAAGCTACTAAAAATTTGTTAAAAACGATGTTGCAGAAAAAACTGTTAAAATTATCAGATTTTTTTTGGTAAATATTAATAAAATAAGAACAGCAAAAATAAAACTGTAAACTTTACAAAATTTTAGTTATATTGTAAAATTTTAGTTAATCGAAAATAGCAATTTACTTTACTAAAATTAGCAAAAAAAAATTTTACTAAAACAGCAAAAAAAAAGCTGTAATATTAACAAAATGTTTGCTATATTTACCTTAAATTCAGTAGAATGTAAATAACAGTATATTTTGCTAAAATCAACTAAAATTATTGCTAAAAAATTGTAGATTACTGATTTTATAAGAGCAGATTTTTATTCGCATAAAAAACACTAAAACAACATAAAAATTTTTAATTTTTTTATGATTTTTTTTGTCTACTAATATTTAACAAATTTTTTGCTAATTTCGGCAGAATAAATTCGCTAATTATAACAGTTTTTTTCTGCAACGTCATTTTTAACAAATTTTTAGTAGTTTTATCAAAAATGTTTCCTAAATTTAGTAGAATGCAAATAACAGTATATTTTGCTAAAATCAACTAAAATTATTGCTAAGAAATTGTAGATTTCAGATTTTTATTCGCATAAAAAAATAAAACAAACTTTGAAAGTTTCACTTTTTTATGATTTTTTTTTGTCTACTTATATTTAGCGTTTTACTTTTTATGATTTTTTTTGTCTACTAATATTTAGCAAATTTTTTTTGCTAATTCCAGTAGATTAATTTGTTTCTTTCAATTAACTAAAATTTAGCTCAAATATAAAACATTTTATAGATTCCACAGATATATATTTATCTTACTAATATTTAGTATAAAAATTTGCTAATTTTAGCAGTTTTTTCTGCAACGTAATTTTTTAGCAAAAATGTTTCCTAATTTCTTTCTATATGTGTGTGTGACAAATTTTTGTTAGAAATTTCTATAAAATAATATTGTATTTTTCGGGTCAGTTCGCAAAAATTTTGAAATCTTTTGAAATCATTTTGTAGAAATTATAAATTCACTACACTCAGGGAACTTCTACTTTACAAATATGTAGTTGTTTGGGTTGTAATACAGTTTCTTTATTTTTCATGTAAATACCAGCCATTTGTAGAACAAATTAAATTTTTTACTAACCTTGTAGTTCATTAAAAAAAAAAAAACAAACCACATCAAATGACTGTTTTATGATTTTACATTAATTTTTTACAGTCGTTGTTTGTTATTTAAAATAATAAAAAAAAAATGCTTATTTATTTTTCACTAACATTTGTGTTTAATTTTTACTACAATTTTTTACTACAATTGTATGGGCATGGAATGCATTCAGACTCTCAATAGGCTCGGTAGAGGCAACTCTCTAACCTTGGGGTGGATTCCTGGTCATGAGGGGCATGAGGGCAACGAGAGGGCAGATTGTCTTGCCAACCGCGGCGCCCGAAAGCCCTTTATTGGTCCTGACCCATTCTGTGGAATACCTGTGGGGTATGTTAGGGAAAGGCTCAGGGCATGGAGAGAGTCTGAATTTTCTGGTTACTGGGAAAACTCTCCTGGTCAGCGCCAGGCTAAAAGATTGATCTCTTTTTCCAGTAGGGGGTCGAGGCTACTCTTGTCGCTGGAAAGGGGGGTTTGAGGACCCTGGCGTCGTACTTAACTGGACACTGTAATCTCAGATACCATCTGCACAAGAAGGGTCAATCGGACACGGATATGTGTAGGTTTTGCGAGATGGTGTCTGAGACCTCGGAGCATGTTCTCTGCGAATGTCCCAGGCTTTGTGATAGGAGACTTAGGTTTCTAGGTGATAGCTTGAATCTGTAGGTAACCTTAGGCAGCACAAAAGACCTACATTGGTCGCGGTGCATAGTGCCATCTGATCTAATCTACTACAATTGTTAGTAATTTTTTGAATCGTAAAAACAAATGAAAAATGTTAGTTGAATTTACTGAAATGTAAGTCTACTACATTTCCAGTGGAATTTACCTACATAGTATTCTAAGTGTATACATAAAAAGGCAGCAACTTTTTTGCAGGGAGGATCCTTGCCGAAACATTGATAATATCAACAAAAAAATTTGGAAATTCAGCAAAAATTTTACTAAATTAAAAATAAAAAGGAGGAAAAAACAAAAAGTGTGTATTGAATATACACCAAAGGTGAACCTTGCACATAACAAACAAGTTTTCAATTTATTTTTTGATCAATGGTGATAATCTTTAACTTCGAGCTCATATATAGTTCTCATGTTGTGAGTAAACTAGTTTATATGAATGTTTGATGTTTTGCATGGGATTGTCACTTCTTTCAAAACGTGTTCTGATGATGGGAACCTAGAAAATTCCAAAAATAGATCTATCAACACATTCCTGAAAGGGTCAAATAAGAAATTTGAAAACAAAAAAACTCTATAGATTATTTGTTAGGACAATATCCTAATAAAGAAATATAGAGTGTGGCCTCGAACTTGAATCATTTTCAAATTTACTATTTTTTTTACTGATATTAGCACTTTTTCCGCATGAATCCTGGCAGCAGAAATTTTGCTGATTTTATTGACTTTTTTTGAGTGTTATAATTATAACCATAATACGGCTTAAAATTTGCAAATAAATCATATAAATAAATCATCCTTAACAATTTAAATACACATTTCATATCTTCTAGTCATTAATAACAATTAAAGTATTTATTTTTTGAAATAATGGTTGCATTTTTATTGTTATTTTCTTGAATTTAAATATCATGATATGCAAAAGAGCTTTCTTTACAACTCCCTTATACTACATATACGAGTATTCAAGCTATCATTAATATTAATAGTTGCTGTTTCCCCCTGTATTTTATTATGAGATTGTTTCCCCAACTCCAACTACTTCCGCTTACCCATTATTGAAATATTTATTTTGAATATAAAATAGTAAAAAAAAAAATATATCATTATTTTTAAAATTGTTATCTAAAACACCTGGGGACAACTCTATGCATTGACTTATAAATGTAGATAGTGCAAAAAAAAGCTAGTGAGTCATTCCATGTCAAACCGAACAATGTTTTACATCACGATTTTGTTTTTTTTTCTTTGAAATTTGGCAGATGTAATCTTATTTTTAAAATATTTGACAACGTATTTTTTGAATAAATTAAAAAAAAAAGTTATTTGTGTTGAAAATTAAAAAAAAAACAAGAAAATAAACGTAATGTAAAAAAATCGTTCGGTTTGATATGAAATGACTCATAGACTAAAAATATGGAAAGTTTAGTAAATAATGGTTTTATTATTGATTATTTTTATATATATATTTATATGACAAAAAAATAACAATAATAAATACATACAAAAGAAAAATTAGGTTAAATAAATAAATTTTGAAAAATGCTAATGAAAGGTAAAAACAAAAAATTGCAGAGAAGAGTAGTTAGTTAACCTGTTTGTTTGTTTGCAAATTCGTTGATATGGTAAAAAAGCTTATTTATGTTTGTATAGAAAATTTAATTTTTTAAATTTTTATTTATTTTTTATATTATTGTTGTTATTATAAATATTTAGTTTTTTTTACTATTTTCTTTATGTTAAAGTTTAACAAAATAGCTAACAAACTATTATGTGCACGATACGTGATTGTATTAAATGTCCTATTGTTGACAGTTCAAAACGTGAGTAGGTTCTTTATATTTGTTATGTAAGGTTGACTGAACATTTTTTTTTTAGAGAATTCTAAAGGATTCTGTTTCATAATTTATAGAAAAAAAAAAAATTAAACTATAACGCAAGCTAATAAAATAAAAAAAATTTCTTTTGAGTGATTTAAGGCAACTGAATAAACTTTCATAGAATTTCATGTCTTACACACATAGAAATAAAGTGCCAACCGAATGGAAAAGTGTATTTAAATGGTAACAACTTATAAATTCAGATAGTATAACGATATTACCATTCGATTTCTGAAAATTTTGGGTGAAGCAACTAAAATTTAGTTGAATTAACCGAACTTTGTTGTGAAAACTAATGTTCAGTTGTACAAACCGACTGAAATTCATAATAACCGAATTTGAGTCGTAGTTATTGAGTTTCAGTTGGCAAATAGCTAAATTTTTCTCTGTGAGTAATAGTTGGGACTTGCACCGTGAGGATAAGTATAAAAGCTACACTTAGATTAAACTAAAGTGGCACTATGCACCGCGACCAGAAGTTGGTATTTTGTGCTGCCAACGAATACACCCTATAGGTTCAGGCTCCCTACGAAGCCAACTATCCTACCAGGTAAACAGTTCCAAACGTCCGATGGCGTCACTATTCGATCACCAAAATAACGCACCCTCCTGTCGGAGAGCCTCGGACATTTGCGGAGAACATGCACTGAGGTCTCGGGTTCCAATTCACAAAACCTGCACGTATCCGTAGAGTATCGTATCATCTTTTACAATTGATACCTAAGGCCACAGTGTCCCGTGAGGTAACCCGTCACGGTCCTTAGATCGCCCCTCGTCACAGACAAGAGTTTCCGCGACCTCTCCCTAGAGGGAGATATAAACAGCCTCGCCTGTCGCTGCCCAGGCAATCTGGCCCAATAGGCCCCAAAACTCCGACTCCCTCCATCTTCTGAGCCTCTCTCTGACATACCCATTGGGTACGTCACAGAAGCGTTCAGGGCCAATGAATTGTCGAAATCTACACTTACAATACTATGTAGTTAAAGACCACTGCAATTGTAGTTAAAAACAAATGAAATTTCACTTGGAAAAGAAACGATTTACATTTCAGTAAATTTAACTAACATTGACATTTGTTTTTTACTGTTCAAAAAATTAACCACAATTATAGTAAAAATGAACCACATATGCAGTAAAAAGTAAACAAACAAACATTTATTTGTTTTATTTTTTTTTTTTAATAAAAAAAAAAATCGGTATAAAATGAATGTAAAATCATAATACAGTAATTTGATGTGGTTTGTTTTTTTAAATGAACTACAAATGTAGTCAGAACTTAAATGTCTTCTACAAATGACTGTTTTTTCATTTAAAAATGAAGATTTTGTATTACAACACAAACAACTACAAATATTTACAGCAGAAGTCCCCTGAGTGTACTATTTTTTGGGAAAGGACCATTATATGGGAACTAGTTGTAAACATGGACAGCTTTTTTTACACAAGCTAATAAAATAAGATTTTTTGAGAGATTTAAGACAACTGAATAAACTTAATATTTCATTGCAATATCTTAATATTTGGAACTTGCACCGTAAGGATAAGAATATAAACCAATTTATTTTGCAGTGACCGTTATATTGGAACTAGGTGTATACATGGACAGATTTTACCCAAAGTCCACATACTGAGCTAATTATCTTCGCTTCACAGAATTATAAATTATGACTTTTAAATATATAAATAATGCATATTTTATTTTAGACATAATTCTCAAATTATTTTTTCATATACTGTAGGTTAAATAGAAAAGTTTCAGTATAAAATACCAAATGCATTTGTAGTTTTTTTTTATAATTTAACCAATACTCAGGGGATGCCCCCTACTCATGCAGTGCATTGTATTGATCAGGAAAATAGGGTATGGGAAGAAGGAAAGAGGGAGTAGTGTTTGTGGATATTTGATTTAAATTTTTTTTAATTGTAAGTGACAGAGAAGACTTCTGCCGGAAGTTTGTTCCACATATGAATCATTCGACTAAAAACGAGTTTTCTCTGTAATGCGTTGTGCGAAACACAGGACAATCAACTACAAACGGATGTGCTCTACTAGATAAGCGAGTATTACGAATAAAAACTCGGGCTTGAGGAATAAGTTCACTTATTTCAGATGAGCACCTCCCATGGTAATATCGATAGAAAAGTGTCACACAACCCACATTTCGACGATGCTCCAATGAATCAATAGAGTTGGATACACTACTGTCATTGATAAGCTTCACCGCCCTCCCCTGAACACGGTCCAGAAGCTTCAGAATAGACGGCGGAGCCCCTGCCCATATATGAGAGTTGTATTCCATTTTCAGCCGGATGTAGCTGGTATAAATAGTAAGGAGATCGGATGGAGTGAAGAAAGTCTTGCACCGTTTCAGAAAACCAAGACACTTGAATGCCTCATTCGACACTTGAAATACGTGCTTATTCCAACGGACATCACACTGTATTCTCATGCCCAGAACATTAAGAGTATCCGATTCCTCAATACCTATACCATCCATAGCTACAGATGAGAATGTTAATTCCACAGCCCGTCTGTGGGTTAACATACAACATAGGATCTTGCGTGCATTAAAATCGACCTTATTCACGCGACCCCACTCGGAGATTGTAGAAAGGTCTTGATTGAGTGTGTCATTCGTGTTCTGCCGCATGACCTCTATCTCCAAAGAGCTTGGCCTGTGATCGAATGAAAATGAATGATAGGATTGAAGGTCTGACCAAGAAGGTCATTAATAAAAATAAGAAAAAGGGTAGGAGAAAGAACAAAACCTTGTGGTACCCCTGAATTTAGCTGAAACTCGTTTGATGAGACCCCATCTAAAACAACACGTATAGTGCGGTCTCTGAGAAAACTCGTTATAAATCGAGAGAAGACATTACCGACACCAAAAGCAACTAGCTTAGTCACAAACGTGTCGTTCACACATTTTTTTTACATAGTTATTTATAGCTTTTTTCTTTTTCATTTTGAATTAAAGTTTTAATTAATATTATCATTGCCGTAATAAGTGGAAAATCAATAAAAAATATTAATTGATTCCATAAATTTTTTAATTAAAACCTGTTTTTAGTTTTTTCTGTGTTCAGTAATGAATTTCTTCGTAGCTGTAATGAAAATTGTCACTGGAACTCGTCCATTAAAACATTTCATAGTATATATGAAACAGGTTTCATTAAAGACAATGTTTATGAAATGTTTGTAGAATTATTGAAATTCTTCAGAAAGCTAATGAATCATTTTGACAATGAAACGTTTATAGAATTTATGAAACAGTTTCATAAATTTGTTTAATATTAAAAAGTTTCCTTAAATTAATAAAACTCTTCATGAATGTCTTGCAAAATGCATTGGAACTAAGCCAATGAACCGCTACATATGATTTTTTAAGCAATTTCATTGGAGTCCGAAATTAATAAAAGGCTAATTTATAATTATTTTTCAAATTCTAATCTTTAGTACCTTTAATTTTTCTTATTCCCTAATTATAATTTCTTAAGTTTTATTGATTTAATATTTTTTTAATTAACTTATTTAATTATTTTTTGTTTTAGTCGCTAAAGAGAGCATAAGTATGTGTTACCGAATTATTTAAAAATATTTTTTTAATTGAAAGTTTTAATATTTGTCTGCCACTAAATAAATATTAATATTTTTCTCATACTTAAATAAATTACCAAACCAACACAAACGAACATAAAAAATCATTAAAACGGAAACGGAAATCAGTTATAAGAAGGAAAACGGAAGCTAAGTATACAAGAAGAAACAACATTTTAACAAGAAAACTTTACCTTAAAAACCAATTAAAATTTAATTTTTTTTTGCTGTATAAAATTTACACCAATTAAAAAAGAAAGGAAAAAAGAACTTGTAAAACCAAATCATCTTCTTATAATCATGATTTAAATGTATACATTTGTTAAATGTTTCACAAATATCTTTGAGAAAGAAAAAAGAAAACTACTTCCAAGGAAGGTATCCCTTCCCGATACCACAGATTTTAATGAATTTTGAATATCACAGTAAAAATTTTTCGTGTTTTTAGAAGCAGGATAAAAAAAATGCGCTGAAGTAAGTGCTTACTATTATGTTGTTCGTATAAAAATAAACAAAAAATTTTGTTGAGCTTACTGTTTTCCCATACAATGACGCAGATTGTAAGCAGCTTACGTTAATCCCTTACGAGGATGCAGGTTGTAATGCAGACAGTTTCATGTCGTAGATTATAAACGATCTTAACCAGTTTTCCCGAGTGCTTTCCGATTGTGTTTGGTGTTTTAGAGTATGTTAAAAAAATAATTAGTCGTTTCACTGTTCCTGAAGAGCTACCACGAGGTGCGGTAAAAAAAATTATTATATTATGTCTAAAATTAATGTCTGTAGAATTTTATGTAAAATAAATTATATATTATTTATATTATTACTTTTAATCGTAATAATGTAGACATGAAATATGATTTTACTGAAAGCCATGAAATCACAGCTTTTTGTAAGCGCTTAAACCCGCGCTTATTTTGCCCAAAAGTAATGCTTCCAAGTGGGAATTCGCCATATAAAAATCATGGCATATGTAAGCAGGTTTGTAAGGGATTCTATTTGGCTTACTCCCTTACAAACCTGCTTGCTGGTAAGCAGCGTTTTTTACTGGGATGTTATAGAGTATATAAAAAACATATTTTTGTTTAGTTGCTCAATCTCACATTTAAGGGTTAAAAACTCAAGAAAACAAAAATGTTGATACCCACACACGCAGAAAAAGACACTTTTGAATATGTTTGCAGGCAATTATTTATATGTTTACAGTGATTTAAATTTTCAAAACTAAACAAAGATATATTTGCTATTTTAAAATTTTTTAGATATTATGTCCCAAGCAAACATACATATAATGACCATATATATGTATATTTACAGCCAAACATATATTTATTTGGCTATAGAAGGGTTTAACTTTTTCCAAACATATATATGTTTACAGGCAAACATAATTATAGTTGCAATCAAACATGTTACCTTAGAAACGTGGGAAACGGAAATGTTTTCCATACTAAAGTATATTAAAATTTTTTAGATATTATTGTCTCAAGCAACATACATATAATGACCATATTTATTTTGCAGCCAAACATATATATGTTTGGCTATAGACGGGTTTCACTTTTTTCAAACATATATATGTTTACAGGCAAACATAATTATATTTGCAATCAAACATGTTACCTTAGAAACATGGGAAACGGAAATGTTTTCCAAACAAAAGTACATTACTAGCATTTATGTTTCCAGCAGAAAGCGTTTTTTTTCGGCGCGCATATTACCTATAACGTAAACCCAGAAAAGCCACATTTATAAAGTTCCTTAAGATCTGCGGGTCCTCCCGCGTTAGTTACTTTTTGTAAACTCTTGTCTTGTTAATTTATTTAACTAAATCTTCTTTATGGTTTGCTCTACTCTTTTGATGAAACTTGTATATTTTTTATCTTTATATATTTTTGCATATTTCTACAACTTAATCATATTGAATGGAAAAACTCGACTTCCATATTTCTATATACAAAATGTACTTGAAGCAAATTTATACCACAACTAACTACTAAGGAACATCTTTGAAAGTTTATACTTATAGAGTTATAACTTTTATTTTTTGGTTTGGAATAAAAATATTAGTGTCCGACCGAACAGTTCGGCCAAAAAACTATATTTTGTCGGTTGTTTGATATCTAGAGGCAATGATGTCAAATTTTGGTATTGGAAACATGATTGTTGAGCCGATTTAATTTCATTTTGTGTATAAAATGTAAGAGAAAAGCCGAAGTTTAGCTGTAAAGTTAAAAGTTCGGCCGCCGAACTATTTTCAATTTGGCCGAACAGTGAATTCATTGCTTAACTAAAGACTTTTCTTCAAATTTGACACTCAAAATAGCATCTAATCAGCCCTATAAACATTTTTCCATCCGCCAAATTTGTCCATAATGCTTTAAAATACCGAATACAGACCAAATGCATTTTCTGGCCGAACTGTTCGGTCGGACACTAAAATATATATAGAGAAAAAAGGCTATTCATTTTTTTCGCGGATTTTAAAAGGTTCCCGAATACACATTTGAAGTTCGACACAATTTGTTTAATTAAACTAAAAATTAATATTTCGCTAAAATTTGAAAGTAATAACACTGTGCTACACAGAAAAATCACTTGTCAAATATCCTAGTGTAGGTTGTATGTATTGCTTAGTGTATTACAAAACCGGTTTGAGATGTTGCAATATACCCCCAAATTTTCGAGATAATGGTAAAAAGAGTAACTCAGTAAATTTTTAAGCGATTTTGATTTTTTTAACGGCGTTTAAAAAAAATTACCTGGTCTTTTCAAATGTTTAATATTTCTTTATATATAAATATTTAGAGATTTTCTTAATGACAATTAAAATTTTCCATTTTTTTTTTAACTTTTTCAAATTCTACGAGTTTTTTTTCTTTTTCATTTCTTTTAAAACTGCAATATTCTTAACGTTAGTGTTTCCCTGAGTAAAATGAGGTATCATTTGTTAAAATCGGTTTAAAATTCACAAAGTTATGGTACTTTTTCTATAAAAAATTCAAAGTCGTTTAAAAAATGACTGACAATGAGTTACAAATGTTTAAATGCGCCAGTATCAAAGAATAGTATTTTACCGTTATCTCGAAAATTAAGGGTATATTCTCAAACCAGATTTGTAATACAACATAGCTAGACTTACAATATATACTCTAGGTCCAGGGAAAAGTGATTGCAATTTTTTTTTTTGCATCGTGTTTTTAAAATAACGATGACTATCGCTCTTAAAGAACAGAAACGTTTTAAAATTTGACGTGTTTCGCAGATTTTGATACAAAAAGAAATATTAAAGCACTGTTTCGCAATTTTTCGCAAGTTAAGTATCACATTACGAAGAAAGTAATTAAAAATATGCTGTGCAGTTATTTTGGTCCAAGAATGCATTTTTAATGCTAGAAACGTGAAAAAATGCATTTTTAGAATATGCACTTTATGCGGGATGTTTTTGTTTCAAAATGATCCGAAAAATTTCATTTTTATTATTAATACAGTATTGCCCCTCACATGGGGATAGGTAAAAATTTTGCAAACAAAAAAAGTTATAAAGTTATAACCCTAATATACACTTTAAAAAAAAATTAAAAAATAATTTGCCACCCTGCTTTTCAGGTTCCCTTCATCATATTTGTTTATGTTGTAACAGTTAATGTATGACGGCAAATTATATTCACTACTACCATTCAAGGTTATTTTCTGTAACTTTAAACATGATATCAGGGTCGTGGCCAGAGGGAGGAGGCCTTCAAATAAATTTGACCAATTTTTAAAAATGTTAAAAACTTCAGTTTGGAAGATAGTTATAATATTTTTTAATAACATTAGAAAATTTTTCACAGAATTTTTTTTTATAAAAAAGTTGTAATTCTTCCATTTTAACATTTTTTAGCCCGGCTTTAAGTTCTGCAAAATAATTCATAGTGAAATACTTACAACTCTAAGCCGGTTTAATGATAAACCAGAGAAGACAAAAAAAAAAAACAAAGTCCATTGCGTTTATGGCAAAAAAAAAAAATATTAAAAAAAAGTCAACACATAGCAAAACTGCAAAAAAGGTGAAAAATTACACTTTTTAAGAGAAAAAAAGGCAAAAAAAAAATTAAGAAAAAAGCAATTAAAGCGAAGAAAATATGAAAAAGTCAATTTTAAAGCTTAAAAATCTTAAGAAAAATCTGTCTTTAAGCCCAAAGATGAAAAATAAAAAATTGCAAAAAAGCAAATATGGGTAAAAAAAAAATGCCAAAAAAAACTGCATAAAAATAAAATTTGATTTCTCTTTAAATTGTCAAAACTTGGGTATTCTCTGTGGATACAAAAAAAATATGCTAACAAAACAAAGAATATTTCAAATTATTTGCCATTTTTAATAGAAAAAAGGAAAACTTTTTTAAGTATCAAGTTAATTAAAGTATTTCTGAAACATTTAACAAAAAAAAAACATTTAATTATTAGTCAATTCTAAATTTGCTATTATCAAACTACAAATCTCAAAAGCCACATAAAAACTCTTTCATTCTCATGAATTTCATCTAAACCGAAATCTGAACATTTTAAAATCTTTTATCTATAAAAAATGCTTTAGGTTCTGAATATTTTGTTTAATTATAAAAAATGTCTGCTTCCGTGGAATTTTTTTAATTTAAAATTAGATTTAAAGGACATTTTCTTACTTTTTGATAATTGTACCCCAAAATTTATAAAAATTGCATTGGCAAAACTGCCAAAACTATGACAAACTTGTCAGTAGTAGTGGCACGCAATTGGATTTTCGGTAGCACGCTAAATTTTCTTCTATATCTTCAAATATCTTAATTTTATTAGAAAAATTCTATTAAAAATGTTATCAGACACAGAAAAAAACTAAAAACGGGTTTCAATTAAAAAATGTATTGAATCTATTAATATTTTAATTGATTTTGCACCTATAACGGCAATGATAATATTAATTAAAACTTTTATTGAATATTAAAGAGAAAAATAATTATAAATAACTATCTACAAAAAATGTATGATACTAGAAAAAAAAAAGTGTGTGTACGACACCTTTGTATGTACATGTGTTTTAGTAATGCTGTGTCTGTTTGTGTATTTGGTGGGTGTGTGCTTGTTTTGTAAACTACAAATGCTTTTGGTATTTTATACTGAAACTTTTTTATTTAACCTACAGTATATGAAAAAATAATTTGAGAATTATGTCTAAAATAAAATATGTATTTAAAAGTCAATTCAAATATTAATTGATTCAATTAAATATTTGTTTAGAAATAAATTTAATTCAAATCAAATCTTTCATTAGATAATTTAGGTTGATATTTTTTTCTGTGAAGGTTTAAAAGTTCATTTTCGTTATCAAACAATGTGTTTTAAACCGAAAAGGTAAAATTTTTCATATCGCCTTTTGGAATGATAAAGAAAAAGTTTAAAACAGTCTTAAATATTTTTTTTTACAGGAATTTTGGTAAAAAAAAAAGAGAAATACAATTAAGAAAATTGAACAAAAATTTTAAAATTCTGCAATAAAATTGTAATTAAAAAGACCGAAATAATCTAACTATAAAACGTTGAAAAAACACTTAAAAAAACAACAAAGTTAAAAAATAAAAATGTTTGAATGCCGGAAACCTTCATTCAGATTTGCACGAGCGCAAGAAAATTAGAAATATAAAAAGAAATGCAAAAACGAAGCTTAGTTTCTGATGAAGACAAAAAATTTGCCGAATTTTAAAAGATTGCAAGATTCTAGCTTTAAACAAATTTTAGTTGAGGTATCACGCGTCACTTTTTTACAACAGAATATGTCGCGTTTTGGCACGCAACAAAAAATATAATGACAATAAATAGAAAAAAATGTAAAAAAAAATTTATAAAATTGGAAAAAAATCGCAGAAATATAAAGAAATTAGCAAAATTTAAAAAACTGCTAAAATTTCAAAATAATTGTCAAAAAATTTGCTGGTATTTGAAAAAATTCCTAAAAATTTAAAGTGTTTTCTTTAAATTTTTAGGAATTTAAAAAACTGCGAAAATTAAAAAAAATAAATCTAAAATTGAAAAAAAGGCTAAAATTTAAAAATAATTGCCAAAATTTAAAACATTTGCTGGTATTTGAAAAAAAATTTAAAAATTTAAAGAAAAAACGCCAAAATTAAAAAAAACGCAAAAATTAAAAAAAAAAAAATCTAAAATTTAAAAAAAATGCTAAAATTGAAAAAAAAAAAAATGATAAAATTGAAAAAAAAAATGCTAAAATTTAAAAAAAAATGCTAAAATTTAAAAAAAAATGATAAAATTTAAAAAAAAATGCTAAAATTTAAAAAAAAAAATGATAAAATTAAAAAAAATCTTTAAAATTTTAAAAAAATGTGACCTTTTATTTAATTTTGTCGATTTCTTTCAATTTTAATGATATTTTTAAATTTTGGGTTTAATTTAATTTTGTCGATTTTTTTTTCCAACTTTATAGATTTTTTTTAATTTTAATCTTTTTTTCAATTTTGACAATTTATTTCAAACTTTTGTAAATTTATTTTCATAACACACCCTATTCATACACCGTTAAAAAGTAATTATGATTAACAAACAGACTATAAAATCTAATTTAAAAGCTTAACAACAAATTTTAAATGGGTCGAGATATATTGGATAATTTTATGGCGTTTTCTATTGATTGTATATATTTCACATTGTGTGGATTAAAAATAAAAAATTTGTATGTATTATGTAAAAAATATTACATTAACATTATATTTTTTCAACTGGTAGCAAAAAAATCAAATAGTTTCGGACCACTTTCTTGATGCAAAAAGTTTCGAGAAGTTATATCCCAAAATCAAATTTTACAAACGAACTCTAACAATTATCTAAAATCGGTGGAACAATTAGAAAAGTATGCTTAATCTTCTCTACCACGCCTATCTCAAACAATTGAAAAATATGTGCATATTAATTATAGTATTAATTGCATACTGTCTAAGAAGACGATGAATAAAATTCAAAAATCCCCAATAAAATATATCAAAAATTTGCTCCCTGGCAACTCTTCCCTAACTACGTGAATAGCCAAACTACCGTATGTACAAAAAATACATCATAGTTGTCGCTAACTCACAAAATATGGGAAAATAGTGGAAATTAGATTACATATGATTTTCTAACAATTGTGAATTGTTGTGGTGTTTGTCTTAGCTATCTTCTGCAATTACAATTAAATGTAAAATCGACCCCGTGTAATTGAAACTGGTTTTAAGCCACAGCAAAAACCGACCTGACTTTAGAGCAAGTGGTTAAAGCGCCTGTCTAAAGTGTAGTGCGAAGTGCATGTGGCAAAGAAAGCAGGTTCAAGCCACGGTCAAGATTGCATTTAATAAATAAACATTTCATATAGATGCAATCAAACAATAAAAACCATAACAAATAATTACAGTATTGTCAAAAGGATTACTGATGAAGGTTGTGTTACCAGAAACTGCGCAGTCTAATTCAATAAAAAATTTACAATGTAGTTATGATTTTTAGAAAAGTATGCTTAATCTTCTCTACCACGCCTATCTCAATTCTGCACTCTTGTTTGTAGTAAAACTTGACTCAAATTGTTTTTTTTTTTAGTCCTCGGCTAAAAAAAATTTTTAAGACTTTGAAAATTTCCATATCATTTTTGACCACTCGATCAAAGCCAAATTTGGCTAAAATAAAAAAATGTTGTGTACACAACTCCGAAGAAAAACATTTCGGGCCCAGCCAATATAAATTTCTGCCTACGACCCTGCATGATATTATCACGCCGCGTTATTATAAATGTTCAAATATTTAGAAACTGTTATATAACACAGTTTGGACTTAAAAACCCAAGAAAAAATTTACCATATTTTTCCCATTTAAATGTAAAATAATTTAATAGTTATAATAAATTATTGTGGTTAATTTATTTTTTTAAGAAAAAAATATTTTGCCATTCCAAAGAAAAAAAAAGTAATACTTTAGTTGAGCTGCTTCATAAGCAGAACATTTTTATGTAATTTTAGTTAGATTATTAAAACTAATTGACCAATGAATTCAATTTAGATATTTAAACAGATCAATAAGATGTAGCGGACGGACTCCCTACCAAACAAATCTGTATGTTTTAGTTAGTTAAAGAGGGTAAATTTCTTAAGAGAATTAAAGTTTTGAAAATAACAGAATTGAAAATAAGCAAATGGCTATGCTTAATTTGGTATACCCTCTATCAAATTTAACGAACAACAAATTGGCGAAAAATAATTTATAGAATAAAATTTTGAGTATAAAAAGTGCTTGAAAGAAATTTTGTGAAAAAAAATTTATGGAAAATTTTTTGTGGACAATAATAAGTGGATAGAAATTTTGAGTATAAAAAGTTCTTGAAAGAAATTTTGTGAAAAAAAAAATTTATGGAAAATTTTTTGTGCACATATATAAATATATATAAATTTTGAGGAAAAAGAGGATAAAATATTTACCGTTTTTACAATCGATTAACTTCTTGGCTTTTTTTTTAAATAATTTATAGAATAAAATTTTGAGTATAAAACGTGCTTGAAAGAAATTTGGTGAAAAAAAATTCACGGAAAATTTTTTGTGGACAAAAGTACGCGAATAGAATTTTTGAGGGGAAAAAAATATCGGGGATAAAAATTTCCCAAAAAAATATTTTCTGCTTTTACAATCGATTTTTTTCTTGTATTTTTTTTTTTTTGAATGATATGAGTAGTTACACTTATAGAAATAAACCTGTAATAATAGCAAAAAAAAAAAAAAACAGCTACTAAAAATTAGTTAAAAATGTTCTTGCAGAAAAATCTGCTACAATTAGCAGATTTTTTTTTGCGAAATATCAGTAATTTAAGAATAACAAAAATAAATCTGTTGAATTTAGAAATATTTAGTTATATTTGAGCTTAATATTAGTTAATTGAAAGTAACAAAATAATCTGCTAAAATCAGCAAAAACTAAGAAAATTAAAATGAAAATTATTCAAGTTCGCGGCCATATTAGGATATTCTCCTAACAAATAATCTATAGAGTTTTTGTTTTCAAATTTATTAATTGACCACTTTCAGGAATGTGTTGATAGATCTATTTTGGGAATTATTTAGGTTCCCATCATCAGAACACGTTTTAAAAGAAGTGACAATCTCATGCAAACATCAAACATTCATATAACCTAGTTTTCCCACTAAATGAGAACTTAAATATGAGCTGGAAGTTAAAGATTATTATTATTATTATTGATCAAAAATAAATTGAAAACCTGTTCGTTATGTGCAAGCTCTACCTTTGGTAGATATACAATACACGCTTTTTGTTTTTATTCTTCTTATTATTTTTACACTTGTTTTGTTTAAAATCAAGATGTAACGGGGAAGTAAACAAGACCGTACTTTGTCTTTTTTAACAAGTTTGATATAATTTTTATTAAAAATAAAAATTATGTTTTTTTGACCTTTAATTGTGCAATGAAAATGAAAATTACTCAAGTTCGAGGCCATACTCTATATCTCCTAACAAATAATATATAGAGTTTTTGTTTTCAAATTTATTAATTGACCACTTTCAATTTTAATTATTAAATTATTTTTTTATTTTTAATAAAAATTATATCAAAATTAGCAAAAACATTTACAAAATATTAGTAGACAAAAACAAAAATCTTTAAAAAATGTGAAATTTTTAAAGTTTTTTTTTTTTTAATGTGAATAAAAGTCTGCCCTTATGAAATCGCAATCTACAATTCGTGAGCAAAATTTTCTGCTCACTTTAGTAAAATAAATTGTTATTCCACAGATATGCAAATTGTACTGGTTCGTTGATAAGTCTAGCATTAACCTGCCCTTTGAAGTCAATTGACTCCTCACCTATTATAGGCTAGAAAAAATATATCTTTTAAAAACCCACCATATATTTTTTTTCGCGATATTTTACTTTGAATAATTGACACGGCTTAACCCACAGAAATGTCAAATTGTACTTGTTCTATCAAAGTTCTAACTTTAACCGCTCTAGGCATAGATCTGTTTAGCGCAATTAGTTGCTCATTATAATAATTTGCCATTCTTTAATTCTTATATTAATATTTTAATATAAATATTTAGTATTTTTTTTTAGCAAAATGTTTTTTTTTTGTGCAAATTTGTTTTCCTCAAATTGTTTTTGATTGTGAAATATCAAATTGCACTAGATCTGTCAGAATTTACCATTTCAGCGAAAAATCGATTGAAAAATCGATAAATACGAGTATTTTTTTTTTTATCAAAATGGCCTTTTTTCCCTCAAATGGCCTTTTTTCCCAAATTTTTTTCCCCGATTTTTTTCTGAAAATTGTTTTTTGTGAAACTTTTTCCGCTTAATATCGCAATTTACCATTTCAGCGAAATCGATTGAAAAATCGATATATACGAGTATGTTTTTTTTTATCAAAATGGCCTTTTTCACTCAAAAATGTTTTCCGCCAAATTTTTTTTTCAGATTTTTTTTTCTGAAAATTGTTTTTTGTAAAACATTTTCCGCTTAATATCGCAAACTTTTTTTTCCCCGAAGAAATTAAAAATGTTTTTGATTAATTTTTATAATTGACACCACTTAACCTGTAACTACTAGTCAAAGGGTAGGTATTTTGAGGCAAATTACCATTTAAAAAGCGACAATAATAGATTGAAAAATCGCTTAATATTTTTTTTTATCAAAATTGTTTCCACGCAAAATTTTTTGCTTAAAAGTTTTTTCCTCAATTTTTTTGGCAAACTTAATTTGTCTCAATTTTGTTTTTTGCAAAATTATCTTTTGCCAACTTTTTTCACTCGAAAAACTTAAAATTTTTTTTGATTAATTATCAAAGTCTAACCCACAGAACTGTCAAATTGTACCAGTTCTCTGATAAGTCCAACTTTAACCGGTCATGGGATATGTCCTTTTAGGGCAACTATACTCATAGATATAATCCAGTAAAAATAGCAGAAAAATCTACTAAATATTAATTAAAAATGCTCTTGCAGAAAAAACTGCTAAATTTAGCAGATTTTTTTTGGCTAAATATTAATAAAATAAGAACAGCAAAAATAAACAAAAATAAATCTGTTAACTTTACAAAATTATAGTTATATTGGATGTGAATTTTAGTTAATTGCAAATAGAACTTTACTCTGTAAAATTAGCAAAAACTTTTATTAAATATTTGTAGACCCAAAAAAAGAAAACAAAACCTGTAATATTAACAAAACCCTGCGGGAAATGAATGATCGATTGATCCAAATTGACGATTTTGTGATATATGATTGGGTGGCACGTCACGAAACTGGTGAAACCGAAATTGTGGTGTACCAAAAAGTGTTAATTTGTGTGAAATGACCAATCACATGACTATAGTAATGGTGACCAAACATTGACAAGTTGGTATTATAATACCTAATTAGGTATATCATGTAACTGGAGAAAAAGTAACATAACATCATAGTGTACTGAATCAATTAGGACCGTTGCAGTTGAAGTTCTTACTGGTCATTAAACAGGTTCAATACCGTTGGCAGTTGATGAAAACGTGGCAATTAGTGCCACAGGATTCAGTCCATTGACTGCCACAAAGCGGATATAACACTGAAATAAACTTATTTTAAAATTGATTTTTGTTCTGCCTTTTTGAAGGTTTTGTGAATACTTTTTTGGGGAAGTTTAGTGATTGGTTCCGGACGGACAATTTAGCAACTCCTATATAATATGACGCACGGTGAATAAAAAGTAGAAGGTTATTTGCTAATTACTTTTCGCATACCCGGCGACATGTACTCCCTAGACTTCACAAATCTAATCCATTCAAACTACCTCAGTAACAGCACACATTGCGCTTAATATGTGACTAGTTTTCCATCAAAAATTGTTCTCCAGTTCTACGATACGTACACCTACACCAGTCACGTGATAATTATTTTCCCACTGGTCCTGTTGCATGTCACATAAATACTAAAATTATCTTACTTTAACACTGCCTACTTCTAACTTGTCCTGTAGCTTATTGATTTCAGTCGGTACGGTGGTAGGTAACCTTCGTCAAGTTATTCCCCACGACACAAGGTGCTTCAAAGGTAACAATTGCCACCTCTTATGACAAGTCCATGTTAAAAATACCGGTCACTTTCATATAACAGAACCGAAACTAGGACAGGTTCATACACACAAAGCTCTAGTCACGTGACCACACCAGTGACTTGTTCATTTCCCGCAGGGAATTTTTGTTATATTTACCACAAATTTAGTAGAATGAAAATCACAATTTATTTTGCTAAAATCAACAGAAATTTTAGCTTAAAAATTGTAGATTGCTGATTTCATAAGGGCAAACTTTTAATCGCTTTAAAAAAAAATACTTAAAAAAAACTTTAAAAATTTCACATTTTTCAATGATTTTTTTGTCTACTAATATTTAGTAAATGTTGTTGCTGATTTTAGCAGATTAGGTAAAATTTAAGTAAAATTTATCTCAAACTAAATATTATAACTAAATATTTGTAAATTCGACAGATTTCTTTTTGCTATTCTTATATTACTAATATTTAGCAAAAAAAAAAATCTGTTAAATTTAGCAGTTTTTCTGTAAGAGCATTTTTAATTAACTTTTAGTTACTTTTTTTTATGCTATTTTTACAGGTTTTTTAATTCTATGAGTGTAATAAAAAAATTAAATTAAAAGCAACCATAATAACACACATTTTGTTTGTTTATAATTGGTACAATGTTTATATAGACAAAAATGTTAATTACTTTAATGGTATACACAATTTTGTGCTTATATAAGTATCTGATACAGAAATCTCTTGCAGTTTATAATTGACTTCCGTTTCCTTTCTTTAACCGATATCCATTTCCGTTTGAAAATCGTTTATAGCCAAACATGTATATGGGGTTTTTTTTTTGTTTTTATTTTATAAATTGTGTGTAAATATAAAATTGTTTTAATGGTTTTTTGATTTTTTTTTTTATAAACATGTATTGTATTACATTTTATTCTAGGTCATTTATTCCCTTTTGTAACATTTTTATACTGCATGAATTGTTTTAGGTATAATAATATAATAATTATTTCCTGTTTTTTTTTTTCAATATAGAAATCTTTATAGACTTTTGGTATGTACATTTTAATGTTTAAATGTATACGATGACAGTTATTTTTACATGTTTATTATGATAGAATTTTTGTTATCTCATCTCATTGGAGTTGACACAACGTTTAATGTCGTTCGCTACCCCAACAATAACAGAAACTCGTAATAATAAATATATTTTTTATAATGTGCCAAAACAAAAAAAAAAAAAAAAAAATGGCAATAACTACACCAGGGTTCTACAAAATCATCATATTGGAGTGAAAACGAAAAAAAAAATATACAATTTTATTTTATCAACAATATATAATAATCATACAAGGATTTTGATAAAGTCAAACAACCAACCAGCCTTATATGAAAAGTTTCAATTTAACTAGAACAACATCTAGAGCTCGTCAAACGGGAATAATAATTTAGACCAAAAATTTTAGGTTCAAAAAATGCTTTAAAGGAAAACTTTAAATATCTTAATTTTTCAAGATTTTTAGCTCTATTTTGAAAATAGAGCTAAATGAGAACTAATATATGAGCTCGATAGTGGGAAAACTAGGTAATATGAATGTTTGATGTTTTGCATGGGATTGTCACTTCTTTCAAAACGTGTTCTGATGACGGGAATCTAGAAAATTTAAGAAATAGATCTATCAACACTTTCCTGAAAGTGGTCAATTAATAAATTTGAAAACAAAAACTCTATAGTTTATTTGTTAGGACAATGTCCTAATAAAGAAATATAGAGTATGGCCTCGAACTCGAATAATTTTTATTTTCATTGCACAATTAAAGGTCAAAAAACATAATTTTTATTTTAATTAAAATTATATCAAACTTCAAACACTTTACTTTAAACTTTTAAAAAATTAAAACAAAAAGTTTATTTTTCGACGGGAATAATAATTTAGGCCAACATTTTTAGGTAGAAAATGCATTAACGGAAAACTTTAGATTTCTTAAAACCTAAAACCAAATTAAGGTACGAAAAATGCTTTAAAAGAAAACTTTAAATTTCTTAATTTTTCAAGATTTTTTTGAAAATATTTAAGTTCTAACATTCTACTTTAAAATTTTAAGAAATTAAAACAAAAAGTTTATTTTTCGATACTCTATCTTAAATTTTGACGTGAGCAAGATTATTCGAAGTTTTTGTTAATAAATATATTAACAACAAACAAAACAGTGGAATGTTATTAAAAAAAATGTCTTAATCAGATATTACATGTTTCAGTTGGTGTCACCGAGGATCTCAACGTAAACAAGTCACCGGGGCCGGATGGCATATCAGCACTGGTGCTGAAACAGTGCTCTTTTAAGTTGGCACGTCCATTGGAAAAACTTTTCAGCTGTTCGTACCGTGCGGGAGTCTTCCCCTCATGCTTTAAGGTGGCCAATGTCCAGACAATTCCTAAAAAGGGTGCGGCTAACAACCCTGAAAATTACCGCCCACTCGCAATTTGCTCTGCGCTCTCCAAATTGATGGAGACCATGGTTAACTACCATCTTGTGAAATATTTATAGACCAATTCACTTTTAAATGATCGACAGTATGGCTTTCGTAGCGGTCGATCTACGGGAGACCTGTTGGCGTATCGGAACGTTGGTGCCGGTCACTCCACCTCTTTGGTGAGAGTAAAGTGGTTGCTCTAGATATTTCCAAGGGGCACTCGTGACAAAGCTAGTTGCTTTTGGTGTCAGTAATGTCTTCTCTCGATTTATAACGAGTTTTCTCAGAGACCGCACTATACGTATTGTTTTAGATGGAGTCTCATCAAACGAGTTTCAGCTAAATTCAGGGGTGCCACAAGGTTCTGTTCTTTCTCCTACCCTTTTTCTTATTTCTATTAATGACCTTCTTGGTCAGACCTTCAATCCAATCTACTATTTTGCACATTTGTCATTCATTTTCATTCGATCACAGGCCAAGCTCTTTGGAGATAGAGGGCATATTCTTTCTACAATCTCTGAGTGGGGTCGCACGAATAAGATCGATTTTTATGCACGCAAGACCCAATGTTGTATGTTAACCCACAGACGGGCTGTGGAATTAACATTGTCATCTGTAGCTATGGATGGTATAGGTATTGAGGAATCGGATACTCTTGATGTTCTGGGCATGAGAATACAGTGTGATGTCCGCTGGAATAAGCACGTATTTCAAGAGTCGAAAGAGGCATTCAAGTGTCTTGGTTTTCTGAAACGGTGCAAGACTTACTTCACTCCATCCGATCTTCTTAGTATTTATACTAGCTATATCCGGCCGAAAATGGAATACAACTCTCATATATGGGCAGGGGCTTCAGTGTTTATTCCGTGTTCAGGGGAGTGCGGTGAAGCTTATCAATGACAGTAGTGTATCCAACTCTATTGATTCATTGGAGCATCGCCGGAATGTGGGTTGTGTGACACTTTTCTATCGATATTACCATGGGAGGTGCTCATCTGAGATAAGTGAAATTATTTCTCGAGCTATAGTTTTTATTCGTAATACTCGCTTATCTAGTAGACCACATCCGTTTGTAGTTGATTGTCCTGTGTTTCGCACAACGCATTACAGAGAAAATTCGTTTTTTAGTCGAACGATTCGTATGTGGAACAAACTTCCCGCAGAAGTCTTCCCTGTTACTTACAATTTAGAAAATTGTAATCAAATATCCACAAACGCTACTCCCTCTTTCCTTCTTCCCTTACCCTATATTCCTGATCAATACAATGCACTGCATGAGTAGGGGGCATCCCCTGAGTATTGGTTAAATTAAAAAAAAATAAATAAAAAAAAATAATACATCAGCGCCTACACACTTTTCTGCTAAATAAACACTGAACAGTGATTTTTGTGCTTTTTTTATGTCCCACTCCAAAAATTTAAATGTTTATTTAGTAGAAGTGTAGACGCTGATACATCATTTTTATTTGTAGGTGGGGACAAAAGTGAAAAAAATACAAACGAAAGTTAAAATGAAAAAAAAAACAGATATTTAAAATACATTTAGCAAAAGTAGAGTACAAGACCATTAACATAAGCCATCATTATGACGGAACATTTTTCATGTTTTTTTAAATTTTCAAACACAAATAACTTCTCTAAAAAAAATTTATTTTTTTTTTTGCAAAAATACGTGTCAAATATTTTTCTAACAAGTATACATCTGCCCAATTTTAAAGCAAACAAAAATCGTGATGTTAAAAATCGTTCAGTTTGACATGGAATGACTCTTATATGGTAAAGTTTTTCACACTGCGTTTCTGCATTATTTAACTTAAAACTTCTTAAACGTTCATAAACTGTAACACATGCTAGGGAGCCGTTCACTTGACTTGAGCAAACAACATTGCCAGCTTTTTCAACTGTGTGTATTGTGACTCATAATATTTGGAATAAGATGAATTTCTTTCTATGTTCTTATTGTATTGACTTTTCCTTGGTTATTTTTATAGTATAACATAGTTGTAGTTGGTCTGGCTTTTTATAGAGCTAAAAAAAAGTGTGTTACCAAACTCCGCTTCAACAATCATACGAACGGAAAGTACCTACAATAAATGGATTTTTTTATGTGAAGAATTTCGTACAAAAACTTATTAAGACTTCTTCTGTATTTTCGGAATCTACGAAACTCATAACAATCTACACTCAGAATATGCTTACAGTAACCAAATGTAGGTCATTCGGGTAGTAAACAGTAGTAGTTGTTTCAACTGTTATATTTTAGTCATTTATCTATGAGCAAATGGAAAACTACTATTTTAGACAGTCGTTTTTATAAATAATTAACCAAATATACTGTACTGCTGCAACAGTTGGTTTGAGTAGTTATTTTAGTATTTTAATAAATAACTACCAAAGCAGTAATTTTGCAGTAAATAATTAATTTATGTTAGTTAATTAAAAATAAAAAACTATGTGGAGTTTTTAAAAATTCTCGTTTAGTGAAAATGAAAATTATTAAAGTTCGAGGCCATACTCTATATTTCTTTATTAGGATATTGTCCTAACAAATAATCTATAGAGTTTTTGTTTTCAAATTTATTATTTGACCCTTTCAGGAATGTGTTGATAGATCTATTTCGGGAATTTTTTAGGTTCCCAATACAATACAATATCCTTGAATAATTTTCATTTTCATTGCACAATTAAAGGTCGAGAAAAACATAATTTTTATTTTTTAATAAAAATTATATCAAACTTGTAATTCTCGTTTAGTTTATATTTGTTATTATTTATATGTTCAGAGTTTGCAAATGATAATTAGAAAATTTCATCATAAATGTCATCATTTGGAAATTTGACTTTGCATTTTTAATAGGATGTAGGAAATACAAATTTTAATTGTAATTAAAAAAAAAATTTAAAATACCGAAAAAGTAATTTTTAAAAACAGTAGTTTTTACAACTTATGTAGTCAATTTATGTTCATTGTTTTTATTGTTTTGTTGCTTGTTAATATGATTTATGCATTCATTTAAGGTCAGTTGTTTTTGACCGCTTCGATAGTCGTTTTTACTACTATTGTAGTTGTTTTATCAATAGTTAAATATGACTACATGGTTTGTAATTTTTATGACAAATACAGTTATCGCCTTTTTGACTGCATTTGTAGTCATTATACCCTATATCCCATAGTGCAGGAGGGTATATATTTTTAACTGTAATTTTTACTCATTTCCTCCTTCTTAATTTACTGAGTGCATGCTGAAAAAAATAATGTCAAAACAACAAAGTAAAATAAACAAATATTCGTTTATTTGACAAAAGTTTTTGTTATTTAGACATAACACCATAGTGTACTGAAGCAACTAGGGCCGTTGCAGTTGAAGTTGTTACTGGTCATTGAACTGGTTCAAACCGGTTAGCAGTGGATGACTACATGACAAATAGTGCCAAAGGATTCAGTCCCTTGACTGCTACTAAGCGGACATAACAATGAAATAAACTTATTTTAAAATTGATTATTGTTGTGCCTTTTTGAAGGTTTTGTGACCAGGTGCTATGACACACTCTTTCAGTGAAGTTCAGTGACTGGTTCCGGACGGGCAATTTAGCAACTCGTATATAACATACCACACGGTGAATAAAAAGTAACAGGTTATTTGCTAATAACTTTTCGCATACCCGGCTACATGTACTCCTTAGACCAGTGCAGTGGTACTTCACAAAGCTATTCCATTCAAATTACCCCAGTAACAGTACACATTGCGCTTATTATGTGACTAGTTTTAAATCAAAAATTGATCTCCAGTTCTACGATACGTACACCTACAACAGGTACGTGATAATTATTTTCCCACTGGTCTAGTTGCATGTAACATAAATCCTAAAATGATCCTACTTTAACACTGCCTACTTCTAACTTGTTCCGTAGCTTATTTATTTCAGTCGGTACGGTGATAGGTAACCTTCGTCAGGTTATTCACCACGTCACAAGGTGCTCCAAAGGTAGCAATTGCCACCTCCCATGACAAGCCCATGTTAAAAGTACCGGTCACATTTATATAACAGAACCGAACCTAGGACAGGTTCATACACACAAAGTTCTAGTCACGTGACCATACCAGTGACTGGTCCATTTCCCACAGGGATACTATATACATTATAAACACTCATACGCACCGTTGCCCAGTTAATTAATATAGGGAGAGACAATTTTTTTTATTATTTATTTGGTGTGTTAATTCCGAAACTGATTTTATAATTGAAACTACTTCGTTATTAAGAAAAATCGTAATTAATCAGTAAAAGTGTAAGTTTTTTTTTTTTTTATTAATTAATAATCATATAATGACAAATTATATACTATTACACTAACCGATCACTAGCTATTATGGCTTTCGGCACGTTGTAGCGAAAACAGACCAGTGCCTCTGGTGGGAATCGAACCCATGACCATGATAGCCTACCGGGGCGCACTAAAAAAAAGTGTAAATAAATCTGTCCGTTGTTCCAAAAAAAAAACCCTTAAAATTTTGATCGGTTACAGTGAGTGCAGAATTTATCTACTGACAGATCCTTACATGGTTCAGTTCGCGTCACCGAACTTCTTCAGAAAACCAATCTAAAAGAGGCACATTAACCCAATATTTGAAGGAAAGAGTTCGGTGACGCGAACTGAAACATGTAAGGACCTGTCAGTAGAAAAGAACTGCATTGCATTAGCAGATGAAGACATTTATTTATAATAACATTGTATTGGTTTCTTTTTAAATATATTTAATAACAAAAAATGTATGATCTTGAACATGAACAATCTTGCCTAACGTCTTAGTTAAGATCTTTTAAAACTCCGCTTTAAAGTATGCTGGAGTAAAATAATATATTAAAAAAATGTTGTATCATACAGTATCTTCAAGAATCTACACAAATTTTAAGTTTTTTTTTCAGAACTTTTTTCCTTTAAGAGCCCGTTATGTCAGTCACGCATCCTTAACTTCGTCTTTGCGGGCTCAGATGTTTTGTTTTTGTTCACAATAACCTGTTTTGTTATTTAATGAATTATTTTATGCCTGAATAAGCATGACTAAACAGAAAACTAACAAAAAAAAAAAAAAAACAACACATTATGACCAGAACAAAAATATTTATAATATTCATAATTTACACTCAGGAAATTTATTTAGTGGGCATAATTTAAATACAATAATTTTTTTAAATGTACGTAAATCATGTGACAAATTCCCACGAGAACAGAATTTCAAATCGCGATAAAAAAAATTAATGAGAAATAAATAATTAAGCTGTTCAAAATGCACGAAAGGATCTCTATGTTTGTAAACGTTCGTGCTTAAAACCGAATTTGTTGACAATGCAAGGGATTGTGTACTAAATTTTGTAAATTACAGTACAAAGCACAGTGGTTTCAAACACAACAAAAAAAATCTAATTATTATGGATATTTTAAACT
Organism: Delia radicum; assembly: GCA_021234595.1. Lineage (NCBI taxonomy): Eukaryota > Metazoa > Arthropoda > Insecta > Diptera > Anthomyiidae > Delia > Delia radicum. Next base: position 33,314,659 of record CM037855.1, on the reverse strand, counting down.
ATTGGCTCCAGTCGGAAAAAAGTGTTCACAAAAATTGAAAACGAGAAGCTAGCCTTTAAGAAAATTGTTTCTGGAGTCAACGTGTTTTAATACAGGATCTGCTTCAGGTTGTCAAAATTGACCATCTCTGGTGGTAAATAAAGCAGTAGGGGCGTATAATTTTTACAAATGTGGATAGAATTGGCTGATTTTAGACATTTTTGTAATCTAGGTTATTTAAAAAATATTTAGCTTTGAGTTTTCAAATCTTAATTTTTTACCTTGACATTTTTTCTGGCTTTTTGCCAATAAATTTTTCATTATTATAAGAAAATTAAGGTTAAGATTGGTAGAAAAAAACAACGATACATGCAGCTGGTGCAGTGAGACTGTGGAAGACTGCCATCAATTTATGTGCGAATGCCCTGAACTTTCGTTTGAGTTTGAATTTTAACGTCTTTTTCAGACAATTGCAATTAATACTATAATTAATATGCAATTTTAATTTGATTTTTGAACTTTCGTTTAAAAGATTTAACATTTTGTGTTCTTATATCTTTCAGAACCTTCATGATATTCGCGGAATGAACCCCTGGACTTTGTTGACTTATATCAGGACTTCAAACTGGAATGCATGATTGGGTGCATTGTTTTCGAGGAGGAAGAGAACAACGTTAATCATAATGGACCTTTTTGCGTCTCTATGGGCGTTGGTTATAACACTATTACTCGCGCATACCTTTGAACCTAACCTAACCATTATAAGAAAATGTTTTTCGTGTAATTTTTATGACTTTTATTAAATTCTTATTGAAATTGTTTTTTAACTATCTCATGCCGTTTTGGAGTGATCATTTTTTAAACTTAAAACTTTCAAATGTTTCTTGAAAATGGATTTTTTTTTTGTCACGTAAGGCGTTTTTTCATTCACTTTGATATCTAATTTATTTTCAAATAATTTTGAACATATTTTAAAAGAATACACTTTAAAAATGCTTAATAGCACAATTTTAAATTTTTTTTTGATATTCATCCTACGCCCAACATTAACCGAATATGATGAATTTTGGACCGACATTTAATGTTCATGAACGTGACAAAAAACAGTCACGCCACTTGGATATAAAAAGACAAAAACTACACCAATTTTTGTGAATATGTACAATTTGGGGTGAAGTTTTAATAGTATTTAAACTGAACGTATTAATAGTAACTTAAGCAATGTAAGAATGTATTAACAGGTGCGGATCCAGGAAAAGATTTTGGGGAGCGAAGTTAGAGTATTTTTGATAAATTTTCTATTCTTCTGAATTTTTTTGTATTGAAAATTTTTATTTTGGTAGAAGGGGGGAAATGCCCCCTAGCAACGTGTTTGATTGCCAAGTATGGAGCAATATTGATGACTAATAGATTTTAGGTTAAAGATCTGCCTATTCTGGAGATACTAGCTTTTCTAAAACTGCGGGTTCTGATGAAATCTTAGCCAGATCGAAATGCATGTATCAACCTAGCTAATATATTTAATTTGCTTTATTTTTTGTAAATATACGGTGGTTGGAAGTTCGTTATAAATTAATCAAAATAACAAAAAAATAATCTCGATGTATATAAAAACAAATAAGTAAAAAACTGTAAAAGATTCATTTTCTTTTTTGAAAATTTTTAATATTGAAGGTCTAAATAGCATATACTTAAAATGTCAACTAAATCGGACAACAGATTCCATGTTTGGTAAAAGAAAAAATGGGTGAAATAAAGATTTCTGCATACTTTGTCTGAATAAAATGCCCCTAAAATTAACTTCTACGAATTTTATAAATTCCAAAACATGCTAGAGGGTCGAACACTTAACTTGACCAAACAAAACAGTCAGCTTTTTTACCTGTGTCCATTGTGACTCAGAATATTTGGAATAAGATGAATTTTTATGTTATATTCTTATTGTATTGATTTTTTCCCTTGCTATTTTTAATTTTATATTTTTTTCTTATCTCTTTTTATTGTTTGCATCTGGTAATAAACATAAATTGCGTTGAAATAAATTATGTTTTATTCTGATACAATTTTTCATATTACCACTTCGCCCCAAAACTCCTTATTTGACCCCAAAATGTCTGTTTTGGAAAAATGCAAAAAAAAAACTGTGCAAGATGAATCTATCGAAAGTCTTAAAATAAATCGCAGTTCTGGTCTTTTAGAGAGCTAGAAAAATGATTTTACCACTTTACCCCAAATTCCCCTTTAACAATCATAAGAACTGTAGTACCTACAATAACTAATTTCTTTTAAGTGAAGGGTTTAGTAAAACAACTTATTAAGACTTTTCCAGGTTTTCGCAGTCTACTAGTAATCCATTAATTCAAAGTTTTTTAAAAAACAGGTCCTACAGAGTATATATAGGCACAAATTTTTATCAAATATTGCAATACCTGCTGGCTGCCCTCAGGGATCTTGTTTATCGCCAATCTGTACAATATATTTACATCGGATTTCCCAGATTTGGTCGATTGTTCCTCATCAATCTTTGCAGATGACACTGCAGTTTTTAGCCATGGAATGTTATCTGAGGATATCATCATCAATCTCCAAAATGCATTACTCCTCTTAGAAGAATACTTTAAAAAATGGAAAATTCTTATAAATTCACAAAAAACGCAAGTCATCTATTTTACACGTAAGCGAAAGCCGTGCTTTCTCCCACAAAGAAATCTTTGCATCAACAACACAAATATTACATGAGATAATAAAGTTAAATATCTCGGTATTGTTCTAGATACAAAAATCAACTTCAGTCGTCTTGTTTCCTACGTAATAGACAAGTTAAATAACGTAACAAGACTATTGTACTCGTTTATAAACAGAAAGTCTACCTTAAGCCAACGTAATAAAATCATTATTTTTAAAGCTAGTTTTATGGCCATATTATATTATGGAGCCCCAGTGTGGCATGATGTAGCAAATTGTCATATTCAAAAACTTCAAATAAATCAGAATAAATTTCTAAAAATGATATACAACCTACCACGCTACTATTCCACACGACGATTGCATTCTATTAACGATATTGCTATGGTTAAAGACAGAATTTCAAAACTCACAAAAAACTATGATCTCAGGTGCCAAATGTCTGAATATAATCACATTAACCAATTGACGGTCTAAACGTAGCCTTAAGTTTTATCTTAACAAAAAAATGTTTTTTTTTTCGCTTCATTAGGTTTTTGTTACTTTTTGCCTAAAAATGTATAAATTTTAACTTATAGTATAACAATTTTATTATTTGTAAAAATTTCCAAGTAGAAAAGGTTTATATATTGCCTGAACTCTTTATGAAACTATATTTTGTATAATGTAAATATTTTCTCATGTTATGTAAAATAAAAATTTAATTGAATTGAATTGATATTTGAAAAAAAAACAAATCCTGCAAAAGTTTTATTTTAAAACTTTAAAAGCGAAATCTAGCAAAATAATACTTAGAAAGGTGCTTATAGAGTTTTTATAATAAGTCCATCACTTGAAAAAAAAAATCAATCTATTGTAGGTACAACGGTGGCGTATGATTATTGAATATTATACATTATCAACACTCATACGCGACGTTGCCCTGTTAATAACACAGGGCGGTGAAAAATTGTTATTTATTTGATGTGTTAATGCCGAAACTGATTTTATTATTTTTAATACTGAATTAATTAATTCAGTTTTTTTTATCAGTGTATTTATATATATTTTTTCATCTTTTTATCTTTAATTCAACATTATCCCAAATAAACACGTTCATTATTTTATAAATCCTTATAAAAACTCTTATATAAAATTAGCAAATACTGTTTTGGGGTTTTAAACAGACCCAGCACAGCACATAAATTTTCATTTTCCAATATTTTGTTTGTTGCTGCTGTTGTATAAAAACCCCAAAGAATTATTTTAATTATCAGCTTTTTTTTTTTTTTTTTGTTCAGCTTAAAATATGCAAATGTTGAACCACAATTGGCAAAAAAAAACAAAAAAAAAAATGGGGGAAACACAACGAAAACTCCTTAATTTATTTTGCGTGACATTGCGGTTTTTGCCAACAAAAGAATTAATGTAGAAAAATTTTTTGTGCATGCATTTGAATCGTGGTAAAATTTTTGCAAAAAAGATCTTTTATTTTTAGATTATAATTACTTATTTCCAATATTTCATTAATTCTACAAACATTTCATAAACATTGATTTTAATGAAACCTGTTTTATATATTCTATGAAGTGTTTCAATGGACGTTTTCCAGTGACAGTTTTCATTAAAGCTATGAAGAAATTCATAGCTGAAGTGAAGATAATTCTCTCAGTGTATAAGGGGAAACATTTTGAGCAAGTTCCGTCATTTACTTTGCGTTTAACAGCTGTTCGAAACATACAACCTCGTGGATTTTTTTAAAAATGGAAAAAGTGAATTTCGAGTGCTCATTAAACATTATTTTTTGCAAAAAAAAAAAAAACCGTCAATCAAACCAAGGAAGAGTTTGATAAATACTATGGGGACTCTGCACAATCGATTTCAATCGTAAAAAAAGTGGTTTACTGACTTTCGTTGTGGTCGCATAAGTACAAATGACGCTGAACGTTTTGGACGGCAAATTGAGGTCAATACACCCGAAAATGTCGAAAAAATCCACGATATGGTGTTGGCCGATCAAAGAATAAAAGTGCGTGAGATTGTTGTTGCCATAGGCATTTCATATGGCAGTGTGGTTTCGATTTTAAATAATCAGTTGTTTTTAAGAAATCTGCCTGCAAGATGGGTGACGCGTTTGCCCTCAATTGACCATAAACGTAATCGTGGCCAATAAGGTGATGGCAACAGTTTTTTGGGAAGCAAGCGGGATAATCCACATCGATTACCTTCAAAAGGGAAAAAACAATAAACGGCGAATATTATGCCAACTTATTGGACCGATTTAACGAGAATTTAAAAAAAGATGACCCCATATGGCCAAGAAATGCCTATTTTATGGACCTCGAAAAATCCTATTTTTTGGAAGGATACAAAAATTGGAGGAACGTTGGACTAAGTGTATTGAGCTAAAAGGAGATTTTGTTGAAAAGTAAATTTTTTGAAAAATAAGTTTTTTAAGTATAACTGTGTTTCATTTTAAAAGTCACGGACTTATTGATCCGCCCTTGTACTTTGGGAGTACTCGCACAAAAAAGTATCGAGTTAAATTTACACAATTTTTATATCTTAAAGACGTGAACGACTGTCCTGTTTGCATCGGAGATAAGTCATTGTTGTATTCCTTTTACGCTCAAATCTTTTAAATCATTTCTTTATTTTTACTATAGATACTAATATTTTTTAATAAAGGGTCCGCCATCTAACGTTTTTTTTTCAACTAGTGCTTATTTCGTGAATGGTAACACTTAGCTCATGTCTGATTTGACAGATAATTAGTTTTATCCTTCCGCTGAACGAATATGGTCCGTATGTTCGTTATCTTGTGAAAAAAGTGAAAGAAACTGGCATCCTTATCGATAAACCAAAGCGTGAAAAGCCAAAAACAGTGCGTACACCCGAGAATATTGCTGCTGTGGCAGAAAGTGTGCGTGAAGCGCCATCAAGATCAATTCACCGTAGTGCTCAACAATTGAACATTTCGGAGACATCATTAAGACGAATTTTGCATAAAGACCTTGGTATGACGCCATGCAAAGTCCAATTGGTTCAGGAGTTCAAAAAAAAAAAAGTTATTTGGCGGACCCTTTATAAAACAATCCTTTTGGATTGTTGTGTGTTAAACATGGAAGTGTTGAACATGGAAGTCTCAAAAAATTCTATTAGTTTTTTTTTTTATTTTTTAATTTTCTGTATTTAAATTTACACTTTCCATCTTTTGGCTTATACCTCTACCTATAGGTACTTAATGTTCTAAACATATTGTGTATATCATGATAAAACAGTAGGAGGTTCAAATTAATTTGACCTGGTTATATTTAATGCCAACCATAAGAGAACATAATCAAAACAGCAAGATTCTCTTACAAACGAAAAAATAAAAAAACAACTCCATGCTAAAGTTTGTTATGTAAACTATATGGATAAACATTTCTATTATTGAGTTATATAAGTTTAATTAAAAAAAAATTATTTTGAAAAAATGTAACTTTAATCCATATTATATCACACGGAAAACAAAAAAATTAATTAAAGCATAAACATCATTAAATTAAATGGAAACAGCTTTGAAATCACATTAAGTTTGTTTCTTTTTTGGGTAAAAATCATCTATTTCTGTAGAAAAAATCGTTAAAATTGTCTTTTTTAATATAAGAAATCGTTGAAAAAAATCGTCAATTCAATAATTCCTTCTATTTCAATTAAAAAAGGTGAAAAGCTTACTCAAAACTTCGTTGTAATCACTTAATTTATGATAATTTCAGTATTTTGTTACCCTTCGTTACAGCACAAGATACCAACTTCTGGTCACGGTGCATAGTGGCACTCTACTCTAATCTACCCTTCGTTATTAGCTGCCTTAGAAACGGGTTCAAGTTTAATACACATTGCGGGGCAGAGGATTGGTAATATTATAGACCTATCACAGTCTAGAAACGGTAATGACATACTCGTACACACGGAAAACACAAAAATTAATTAAAGCATAAACATCATTAAATTAAATAGAAATAGCTATGAAATCACATTAAGATTGTTTCTTTTTTGGGTAAAAAATCATCAATTTCTGTAGAAAAAATCGTTAAAATTGTCTTTTTTAATATAAGAAATCGTTGAAAAAAATCGTCAATTCAATAATTCCTTCTATTTCAATTAAAAAAGGTGAAAAGCTTACTCAAAACTTCGTTGTAATCACTTAATTTATGATAATTTCAGTATTTTGTTACCCTTCGTTACAGCACAAGATACCAACTTCTGGTCGCGGTGCATAGTGGCACTCTACTCTAATCTACCCTTCGTTATTAGCTGCCTTAGAAACGGGTTCAAGTTTAATACACATTGCGGGGCAGAGGATTGGTAATATTATAGACCTATCCCAGTCTAGAAACGGTAATGACATACTCGTACACACGAAAAACAAAAAATAAATTAAAGCAGAAACAACATTAAATTAAATAGAAACATCTTTGAAATCTCATTAAGTTTGTTTCTTTTTCGGTAAAAAATCGTCAATTTCTGTAGAAAAAATCGTTTTTTTTTTTTAATATAAGAAATAGTCCAGAAATCGTCCTTTTTTTTATTAAAAAAAAGGGGGAAAGCTTACTCAAAATTTCGTTTTAATTACTTAATTTGTGATTATTTCATCATTTTGTTACCCTTCGTTATAAGCTACCTTAGAAACGGGTTCAAGTTTAATACACCTTGCGGGAAAGAGGATTGGTAATATTATAGACCTGTCCCAGTCTAGAAACGGTAATAACATACTCGTACACACGAAAAACAAAAAATAAATTTAAGCAGAAACAACATTAAATTATATAGAAACATCTTTGAAATCACATTAAGTTTGTTTCTTTTTCGGTAAAAAATCGTCAATTTCTGTAGAAAAAATCGTTTTTTTTTTCAATACAAGAAATAGTCCAGAAATCGTCAATTCAAAAATTGCTTCTTTTTTATTAAAAAAATGTGGAAAGCTTACCCAAAATTTCGTTTTAATTACTTAATTTGTGATTATTTCATCATTTTGTTATCCTTAGTTATAAGCTACCTTAGAAACGGGTTCAAGTTTAATACACCTAGTGGGAAAGAGGATTGGTAATCTTATCGACCTATCCCAGTCTAGAAACGGTAATGACATATCATTATTTTTTGGACTACCAGTAATGACACCAGCTTACTATCTGCATTCCTTTAATGTAAATAATATTAGCTTAATTAATAACTAGTTAATCTTCCCATTATTTCAATACAAAAAATAATGAGTTAGACATACGTTCTTATATGTATCGTAAATTTAAATATAAGTAAGGGATCTCAAAATTTTTTGAAAAATCTATTTTTAGACTCGTTATTTTTTCAACTCATGAAAGTACATACATAACTACATATTTTTGATATTCTGTAAGCTGGAAAGTAATGACATTTTGTGCAATCATGTCATTTATGTTTTTATCTATTAAGTATAACATTCCAGTGTAGAAAAGTATTACCATATAAGTGGTTATATAAGTACATATTTGGTAACGGCAAGTACTTACAATTGTCATTACAAATATCAATACTTTTATATGGTGATGTCGCACAAAATAATGACATATCATTACTAAACACCTTACGAAAAAAAAACATCAAAAGTTCATATAATCTGTTTCACTTTTTGGGGAGTACAAACAAAAATATGTTTTCGTATGTGCACCCGGTAGGCTAGTTCGTAGCGAGCTGACTTATCATTGCGGGGATCGTGGGTTCGATTCCCATCAGAGGCACTGGTCTGTTTTCGCTACAATGCGCCGAAAGCCATAGTAGCTAGTGCTCGGTTAGGGTAATAGTATATAATTTGTAATTATATGATTATTAATTAATAATATAACAAAAAAAAAAATGTTTTCGTAGTTCATTTATATTTTTTTTGAGAAAAAAATTTTTAAATTTTCAAAACTCTCAATTTCCTCCCCATAAATTTTGAACAATCGTCAATCGGCATTTCATCAAATCGCACTTCAAAAATCGTCAAAATGGAGACAAGTCGTCAAAGTTGGCAGAGCTGATTTCTACTTATTTTTAAAATGCAGTACCTAACATTGTTCCTTAATATTTCGGCCAGTGCATAAGCTAAAAAATAAATGTGAACAATTATTTCGTGTAAAAAGAAAAAAAATAAGAAAGTGAGGTTCATGGGAAAAACGCGAACTGGGCCTAAAACCTATATGACAGCATAGCGAAAAAGGACGACCTATAAGTATATCTTTTAGTATAATATGTGAGTAGCTTAGAAAATTATGTGTACCGAAATTCTAAAAAAAACAAGTTAATATTTGCCATGGTTAGTTTAACAAAAACTTTCACTACAATGAATATCTACCAAATATTTTTAAATTTTATCTTAAAAATGTTCACATATTTGTACGACTTTAAAAAAAAAAAACATCTGAAAATATTTGGTAGACATGCGCTGCAGTGAAAGTTTTTGTTAAACTAACTTTCGCAAATATTAATTTTTTTGACTAAATTTTGGTACACGTAATATTTTAGGCTATTTACATATAATACTAGAAGACGAACTCATAGGTCATCCATTTTCGCTATGCTGTCATATAAATTTTAGACACATATCGCGTTTTAAATATGAACCGCACTTTTTTTCTTTTTTTTTACACGAAATAAATGTTCAGATTTGGCTTTTTGCTTAGGCACGAAAATGTTTTGATCCTTTGAGAAGTGGAATAATAAATTGCGCAAAAATAGTAAAATGAAGTAGCATATTTATTAAACAAATTTGATACCCAAATGTTGCTGAAGGTCTTATTGGGATTTACCATAAAAAATTAGGGGAAAAAAATAAAGTATTTTTAAAATTTTATGTATAAAAAATTTCGTTAAAACGTGCAAAACTTTCATGCAATATTGCAAAAAATCTGGACCATAAGTGGAAAAAATGGGTACGCTATGAAAATTAGCGTTTCCGAAATATTTAGGAGCATTGGTGGGTACTCTTGCTTTTAGATTTTAGGGATTTTAAATATTAATTAAAATACGAAAAAGTTTAGTTTAACTAGAATCATATTTACTTTAATAAAATTCATACTTCCCCAGCCAGAAATTGCCAATGGTCTGAAAAATCAAGCACTGGCAGAGCACTATTTACCAATGATCCAACAAATAAAGTGCTGGCAAAGCATTGATTTACATAGCTTTGCCAACGTTAGTAAAAAGTGCTTTGCCAGTGCTTAATTAACAAAATTTACAACAGTAAAAATAATTAAAGCACTGGCAAAGCTCTGGCTTAAAACGCTCTGCCAACGTTCGTAAAAAGTGCTTTGCCAGTACTTGATTTACAAAATTTACAATCGTAAAAATAAAAAAGCACTGGCACAGTACTGACTTAGAACGCTTTCCCAACATTGGCAAAAAGTGCATTGCCAGTACTTATTTACAAAATTTTCAACCGTTAACTTAATAAAAACAGTGGCACATTCCTTGTTCACAACAAGAGTGGAAAAATTCAAAACTAAATTGCAATTCATGATTTAAAGTTAAGAATATTAAGGCCTCCTATTAAAGTCAGCACAAAGTATAGTTTTTGTACTAAAATTTTACTTAAGAAATTTATTTTCAAATTTCTTTCTTTAGTAAAATTGTAGTAAAAAAATCGTGCTAAGTTATCGCAAAAATAATTTTATAAAAAAAATATTCAGTTATTTTGTAATTAACTTAGCTGAAGCAAGCCTATTGTTATTTCTGTTCAAATAACCAAAATCATTCAATAATAAACAATACAACTCTTTACTGAAGTGAATTACTAAGTCGGACTTTATTGGTCGTTTTTGGTTTTGGTACTGGCAAAGCGCTTATTGCCAGTGCTTTGCCAACGTTTTAAAAAAGAAACGGCCAAGCCCTGGCCGGTGTTATCATTTTGGGGTTGGCAAAGCACTTATTGGCACCGTGAAATAACTCCCAAATGAAATAAGTCCCAATGAAATAACTCCCAATGAAATAAGTCCCAAAAAAAATGAAATTAGTCCCAATTAGGACGCGAATCGTATGCACCGCTTTCCAGAGGTGGAATGTCATAACGTCCAATGACATTATGTCCATGGACGTTATGTCACTCGAAAAGTGTCATAATGTCCATGGACTTTATGACAATTTTTAATTTGACAATTTTGGACATTATGTCACTTTCAAATATTAATAATATTTAGTATATTTAGTATATCAATATAATTTTTTTTAATATATGTATATCACAAAATAAAACTAAACTTATAAATCGTATAATCGCACGCAGAAAAAACTTTATTTCGCGAAGCCGCCTGCTGCGTTCTACGGAGGAAAAAACCCCTAAGAGCGGCCAAAGACCTCCACACAGAAACACTTGTTTTTACAAATTACTTGATGTCTTATTAATATAAGATTTCAACGGATTCGACATCTGATTTGAAAAACAAGTTCTTCTGGCCGCTCTTAAGGGTTTTTTTCTCCGTAGAACGCGGCAGTCGACTTCGCGAAATAAAGTTTTTTCTGCGTGCGACACAAAAAAAACTTCAAAATTACTGATCTGTCCATGGACTTTATGTCACCCAAAAAGTGGCATAATGTCCATGGACTTTATGTCATTCCATTGGAGGACATAATGGCACATTGCAGAGTGTCATGAAGTCCATGGAGTGACATAACGCCCATGGACATTATGTAATTGGACGTTATGACATGCCACCAAAATTACCAAAAATCTAACAAGAACTGCGTTCCTTTTGGTAAAATAACTCATTGTATTGCTATTATTTACTTTACGACAATTTTATAACAAGAATGCATAAAATTTACCAAAATGTAATTTTAATAGAAATGAAATAACTCCCAACGATAAAATCACATTTAAAAATGAAAATGAAATAAGTCCCAACAAATGTGAAATAACTCCCAACAAAATCTGGTTAGAACTATTTCATTTGGAAGTTATTTCATAACGAAATAATTCCTAACTGAAAATTGTGAAATAAGTCCTAACGCATTAGGAGTTATTTCATAATGAAATAAATCCCAATTTAATATGGAAAATTTTTGGGAGTTATTTCATTTTTTTTTTTGGGATTTATTTCATTTGAGAGTTATTTCACGGTACCGCACTTATTATATTATTAAAAAATCACTTTATTAGTAGTTCTACCAATGCTTTGCCAACGTTTTAAAATTATGGTTTTGGTACTGGCAAAGCGCTCATTGCCAGTGCTTTGCCAACGTTTTAAAAAAGGAACAGCCAAGCCCTGCCGATTTTGGGGTTGGCAAAGCACTTAAATCTTCAGATATCCAACGCTCCACCAACGCTCATACCACCGTTGAAAGCACTGGGCCAATGCTTTGACGTTCGTATTTTTCTGGCTGGGTAATTACAAAAATTAATTGTAAAAAAATATGATGTCAATTTAAACATGACATAATAAATTGATTTAACTATGATATTTCATGATTTCTCTCTGTGTATATTAAACATTGTAGTTCATGTTTTATGGTTATTACATTTATTAAACAATTTCCCAAGCAAAGTTCATTTCTAATATTGACAAATCATTAGAAATCAATTTTAAATAATATCAATTCTATTGGAAGCTTCTTTATAAGTTATACAATACATTAGAAATTATTACCACCCAACCAACAAAAGTCACGCAATCTTAAATTTGTTATACAAATTGTCTTTTTTTTTATTTTAAGGGTAATTGCTTTGGTATAGAAAAACCAACAAACAGGAAGAAAATTGCCTTTAAAAATTGTTAAAAAAAAAAAAAAAATAACAGCCAATAAAATACAAGCCAAAAATAACAAGACTATTAAAGACATAAAAAAAACAGTTATAAGAACAAAAATGTACAAAACATAAAATTGTTTAAATTTGTTGAAAGGAGTTCTAAATTATATTCCAAAAAAAAAAAAAAAATCGATATTATTAGCAAATTTTGCTTATATAAATATTTAGACATTTTTAACTTTAGAAAAAAAAACTTTTTTTTTAACTTCTTTTATCGCATAATTTATGCGATTTAGATAAAAAAAAAGGTTTAAAAAAATAACAAACACATCCATTTTTCTTTCTGGTATGAAGAAAGAAATGTATTATAATTTTGTACTTTGTTTGAAAATTTGTATACAAATTTTTGCTAAGCCCATCTTTTACTGACTTTATTTTAAAAAGGCGTTGTTTTTGTGAGATTTATGATATGTCACTTAAGGCAGCTTTACATTATATGACTTTCGATCTAATTTTTGCTTTAATAAAACATCCAAAAATATCTCTGAAAATCTTATAATGTAAAATAGCCTTAAAGCCTTTAAAGTTAATCTAATTTGTTTGTACAAATTTTCATTAAAAAAAAAAATAAATAAGTATCAATTTCTTCTGGGTACTACAGGCCGTATAATCATTGGATGTTCATTATTTATTAACACTCATACGCACCGTGGTACAGTCTTAACTTAATAAGTAAACGTTTTAAATCCGGTGGACAGTAAAGGTGTTCAACGTTGTATGGCCATTTTTCAAAATGAGTTGTAAAATCAACGAATGGTTCAGTTTGGTTGCTTTGTATATAAAAATTATTTAATATAAAGTTTGTTGCCGATTGGATAAAGAAAAGTCTAGGCGGAAATCGATTGAAAACTGTGTTTTTTATAGGGGCAAAATGGCTTTTTTCAGTTTTTGCAAAACAAAATTTAATGTCGTAACAGTTTTTATTCTGTATGATAAATTAATCGATATAAAGACAAAATAATTGTTTGAAGAACGTATAAAAATCCAAAATCGGCTCAGAACTAACCCAGTAATAAAATGTGCCCAGACCACTAATGTGGAAAATACCACTTGATCACAAAATTCAAGCACACATCCCCCGCACGTTTTTGAAATTATTTACTGCAATACAATTATTTTAATGAATGTTTGATGTTTTGCATGGGATTGTCACTTTTCTCAAAACGAGTTCTGATGATGGGAACCTAGAAAATTTCTGAAATAAATCTATCAACACATTCCTGAAAGTGGTCAATTAATAAATTTGAAAACAAAAACTCTATAGATTATTTATCAATACAATATCCTAATAAAGAAATATAGAGTATGGCCCCAAACTTGAATAATTTTCATTTTCATTGCACAATTAAAGGTTTAAAATACATAATTTTTATTTTTAATAAAAATTATATCAAACTTTTATAATTTTTTTATTTAATGGACTCGTATAGTGTGAAATATGAAATATTTTTTTTTTTAGGTTGTTGTTACCCTATCCTAAGGTGACGTCAAAAACGGACAATATTTTTGGGATATTTTTAAAATCTTCTATTTTAAGTTTTAAAAAATTTACTTCGACAAAATTTAAAAAATTAAGACTTTATAGAATTGTTAAATACATTTTAGGGAACAAAAATAAATGAAAATTTAAAAAATATTCCACCATACACTAGGGTAGGGCAGCGATTTGTATTTTTTTTTTTTTTGCCGATTTAGATGAACTTGTGTGTTTTGGGAATTACATGCAAGTTTAAATTTAAGCTATAAAAAAAACATTTGGTATGAAAATAACACTTTTTACAATTGATTTTTTGCTTTTTGAGAAGGTATACGACATTTATCACTTTTTAAACAAATGTGTTATTATTTAATTGAAAAATACAACCCTATCGTGAATAAAAAGCGAAATGTTTGTTCCCATGTAATTTTCATTCCCACTCAAGTAAAAATCGGTATCGTGAATTTCCCCTGAAATTGTATTATGCTATTCACGAGTGAATGATTAGATAAAGGGAACAAATTTCGAGGGAACTTTTATTCACGATTGGAATTGAGTGAAAAGGGAAAACAATTCGAGGAAAAAATATTCACGATAGGGGTGATAATTATATTAAAGAGCTATAAAAATATATGTTTTATTTCATTCATTTTCGACATAAAGCATAAGAAATCTTGAAAAAGTCCTAATTTTGCTGGCTGGGAAACATTTTACCTTTGATTTTTTCTTCTATCAGGATTTTTTATATATTTTTTGTCTGAAAATATTGAGTAATACTTTTTAGTATACCCACAACGCATTACTGGGTATCGCGAAATTTGTAAAAATGTGAGAAAATATGTAAAGTTACATTTCGGAGTAACCTTGGAACTTGTAAAAACACTTAATTTGCTAAATAATTCAAAACTTTTATCGTCTCCAATGGTTTGTTTACAAACTAACCAAAATATAAAAAGAGGAGAGAAACAAAAAAACGTGTATTGAATATCCACCAGAGGTGGATCTTGCACATCAAACAAGTTTTCAATTTATTTTTTGATCAATGGTTATAATCTTTAACTTCAAACTCATATGTATATTAGTTCTCATGTAGTGAGTAAACTAGTTCATATGTATGGTTGATGTTTGGCATGGGATTGTTACCGCTTTCAAAACGTGTTCTGATGATGGGAACCTAGAAAATTCCCGAAATAGATCTATCAACACATTCCTGAAAGGGTCAAATAATAAATTTGAAAACAAAAAACTCTATAGATTATTTGTTAGGACAATATCCTAATGAAGAAATATAGAGTATGGCCTCGAACTTGAATAATTTTCATTTTCATTGCACAATTAAAGGTCGAAAAAAAAACATAATTTTTATTTTTAATAAAAATTATAACAAACTTGTATAAAAGGCAGAGTACCGCCAAGTTTACTTCCCCTGGTTTGTTTACAAACTAACCAAAATATAAAAAGAGGAGAGAAACAAAAAAACGTGTATTGAATATCCACCAGAGGTGGATCTTGCACATCAAACAAGTTTTCAATTTATTTTTTGATCAATGGTTATAATCTTTAACTTCAAACTCATATGTATATTAGTTCTCATGTAGTGAGTAAACTAGTTCATATGTATGGTTGATGTTTGGCATGGGATTGTTACCGCTTTCAAAACGTGTTCTGATGATGGGAACCTAGAAAATTCCCGAAATAGATCTATCAACACATTCCTGAAAGGGTCAAATAATAAATTTGAAAACAAAAAACTCTATAGATTATTTGTTAGGACAATATCCTAATGAAGAAATATAGAGTATGGCCTCGAACTTGAATAATTTTCATTTTCATTGCACAATTAAAGGTCGAAAAAAAAACATAATTTTTATTTTTAATAAAAATTATAACAAACTTGTATAAAAGGCAGAGTACCGCCAAGTTTACTTCCCCTGGTTTGTTTACAAACTAACCAAAATATAAAAAGAGGAGAGAAACAAAAAAACGTGTATTGAATATCCACCAGAGGTGGATCTTGCACATCAAACAAGTTTTCAATTTATTTTTTGATCAATGGTTATAATCTTTAACTTCAAACTCATATGTATATTAGTTCTCATGTAGTGAGTAAACTAGTTCATATATATGGTTGATGTTTGGCATGGGATTGTTACCGCTTTCAAAACGTGTTCTGATGATGGGAACCTAGAAAATTCCCGAAATAGATCTATCAACACATTCCTGAAAGGGTCAAATAATAAATTTGAAAACAAAAAACTCTATAGATTATTTGTTAGGACAATATCCTAATGAAGAAATATAGAGTATGGCCTCGAACTTGAATAATTTTCATTTTCATTGCACAATTAAAGGTCGAAAAAAAAAAAAAAACATAATTTTTATTTTTAATAAAAATTATAACAAACTTGTATAAAAGGCAGAGTACCGCCAAGTTTACTTCCCCTGGTTTGTTTACAAACTAACCAAAATATAAAAAGAGGAGAGAAACAAAAAAACGTGTATTGAATATCCACCAGAGGTGGATCTTGCACATCAAACAAGTTTTCAATTTATTTTTTGATCAATGGTTATAATCTTTAACTTCAAACTCATATGTATATTAGTTCTCATGTAGTGAGTAAACTAGTTCATATGTATGGTTGATGTTTGGCATGGGATTGTTACCGCTTTCAAAACGTGTTCTGATGATGGGAACCTAGAAAATTCCCGAAATAGATCTATCAACACATTCCTGAAAGGGTCAAATAATAAATTTGAAAACAAAAAACTCTATAGATTATTTGTTAGGACAATATCCTAATGAAGAAATATAGAGTATGGCCTCGAACTTGAATAATTTTCATTTTCATTGCACAATTAAAGGTCGAAAAAAAAAAAAAACATAATTTTTATTTTTAATAAAAATTATAACAAACTTGTATAAAAGGCAGAGTACCGCCAAGTTTACTTCCCCTGGTTTGTTTACAAACTAACCAAAATATAAAAAGAGGAGAGAAACAAAAAAACGTGTATTGAATATCCACCAGAGGTGGATCTTGCACATCAAACAAGTTTTCAATTTATTTTTTGATCAATGGTTATAATCTTTAACTTCAAACTCATATGTATATTAGTTCTCATGTAGTGAGTAAACTAGTTCATATGTATGGTTGATGTTTGGCATGGGATTGTTACCGCTTTCAAAACGTGTTCTGATGATGGGAACCTAGAAAATTCCCGAAATAGATCTATCAACACATTCCTGAAAGGGTCAAATAATAAATTTGAAAACAAAAAACTCTATAGATTATTTGTTAGGACAATATCCTAATGAAGAAATATAGAGTATGGCCTCGAACTTGAATAATTTTCATTTTCATTGCACAATTAAAGGTCGAAAAAAAAACATAATTTTTATTTTTAATAAAAATTATAACAAACTTGTATAAAAGGCAGAGTACCGCCAAGTTTACTTCCCCTGGTTTGTTTACAAACTAACCAAAATATAAAAAGAGGAGAGAAACAAAAAAACGTGTATTGAATATCCACCAGAGGTGAATCTTGCACATCAAACAAGTTTTCAATTTATTTTTTGATCAATGGTTATAATCTTTAACTTCAAACTCATATGTATATTAGTTCTCATGTAGTGAGTAAACTAGTTCATATATATGGTTGATGTTTGGCATGGGATTGTTACCGCTTTCAAAACGTGTTCTGATGATGGGAACCTAGAAAATTCCCGAAATAGATCTATCAACACATTCCTGAAAGGGTCAAATAATAAATTTGAAAACAAAAAACTCTATAGATTATTTGTTAGGACAATATCCTAATGAAGAAATATAGAGTATGGCCTCGAACTTGAATAATTTTCATTTTCATTGCACAATTAAAGGTCGAAAAAAAAAAAAACATAATTTTTATTTTTAATAAAAATTATAACAAACTTGTATAAAAGGCAGAGTACCGCCAAGTTTACTTCCCCTGGTTTGTTTACAAACTAACCAAAATATAAAAAGAGGAGAGAAACAAAAAAACGTGTATTGAATATCCACCAGAGGTGGATCTTGCACATCAAACAAGTTTTCAATTTATTTTTTGATCAATGGTTATAATCTTTAACTTCAAACTCATATGTATATTAGTTCTCATGTAGTGAGTAAACTAGTTCATATATATGGTTGATGTTTGGCATGGGATTGTTACCGCTTTCAAAACGTGTTCTGATGATGGGAACCTAGAAAATTCCCGAAATAGATCTATCAACACATTCCTGAAAGGGTCAAATAATAAATTTGAAAACAAAAAACTCTATAGATTATTTGTTAGGACAATATCCTAATGAAGAAATATAGAGTATGGCCTCGAACTTGAATAATTTTCATTTTCATTGCACAATTAAAGGTCGAAAAAAAAAAAAAAAAAAAAAAAAACATAATTTTTATTTTTAATAAAAATTATAACAAACTTGTCTCCAATTAAGTTCAAAAATCACAATCGGCTGGTCGATCATTAATTAAGCGTTTATTAAAATATTTTAGAAATAAATCAGAGGAAATATTTGCTCAAATATTTACGCTCACTATAGGAAGCATGACCACTAAAAATAGCTTTTCAGTTTTCTGTAAAATAGAAAATTTGGCTTATAAGCTGATGTATTTAAAATATTCCACATTTTTATTATATAGCTGAAAACCAGGCTTAAGCCCATATTATCGAACATTCCCTTATAATTTTAAAATTGGATCAATTTGGCAAAACAAGAAGGATTAATAATTAAACGAGACAAAAAGGGTTTAAGAGTATTTTGATCATTAAATCTAATAAAATATAAATTACCTTAAAACTTTTTGCAGTGTATGCATATTCTTTAAGCATCCTCCAGTGCTTCTGTTTAACAGTAATTTCTAGTAATTTTGTTAACCACTGACAATACAATAACAAATCACCATACTAGTGGTGTCATTTGTTGTTTGTTTTCTGTTTTCTCTTTTCTTTACACTTTCTCTAATAAACCAAAAAACAACAACACAATACTTTGGCCAGCGAAGGCTCAATTCTTCAATTTCAATGAATTTGCTTTGCCGGAGCCAATTTTTTTTATTTTAATTATCGATATTGAAACACTTAATAAAATTATTTAAAAAAAGTTGTATTTTTTTATATATAAAACCGTTTAATTAACAAAACAAATACACTTGGCCCCGGGAGGCAGCCTCAACTTATTAGTGTCATATTTGAATTAAAATCACTTGCATTCGTTAACTTTTATATTAACCACTAAATTTAAGATTTGTTTAAATAATTTATTAAAAAAAAAATGTAAATTTTATTAATTAAAATAGTTAAATTGAGATTTTTATACTAGCACTACAATTTTGATAAAATTTTCACGAGTTGAAATAATTTGTTACTAAAGGTGTTGCCAGATGCGAAAACTAACCAGAGGTAAGTAGTGTATATCAAACAGGCCTGCCATATTTGCCGATTTATCGGCATTTTGCCGATTTTTTGCCTCAAAATTATCAAAGTGCCGATTTTTGATCAAAAAATGCCGATTTTTCGATAAATCTTTAAACACGGTAACTTTATTTATTTTAGTATCATTTATAAATTTGGGCATCACTGAAATACTTGTAACATTGAAAAGAAACAACTGTTAATAAGTTAGCGCTTTTACAATATGGGCGAGGTGTAGGTGCAGTGTTTGTATTATTAAAACAATACTGTATAGTTTTAAGGTTTTTTGCATTTAATGTTATCTTTATACCAGAGACCGAAAATAACAGTTATCCCGAAAACTTTAACTCAAAAACTCTCTATGTTAGAGTCAACGGAGACGTATACTATTATATACCAAACGATTCGTATTGAAGTGCTCTTTCAGAATCTATTGTGATCTTAAGGAAACGATCTCAACTCCACAGTTAACAGTTATTTTTCAACGAAAAAATAAAAGATCGGATGAAACTCTTAAGAAGAGAGTTTTATTTCGCCTTCATTAAATAAAACTCTTTTGAGGAGTTTTAATTTTTCCGTCTGAAGTTTGAGGAGTTTGAGGAGTTTTATTTTTGCAGTCAGGAAATAAGCTCATTTGAGGAGTTTTATTTTGAAACTCATTTAAGAAGTTTTATTTTTCCGTCTAAAATAAAACTCATGTTGTTTATTTTCTTCTTTTTTTTTGACTTTATTTGCTATAATGTGTGTAGTAATTTATTTATTTAATTTAATGAACATAACTTTTTCTAAATTTTCTGCGGAAAGATTTGAACGCAGGTCGCTCAATACTAATTTAAGAGCAGAGAATTCTCTTTCTACGCAGGTACACACTGTATAGTTTTTGCCAATGTATACAAGTACGGATAGTGTAGTCTTTTAGCCTCCCATAACTCAAAAAGAAGTTTATCAATCGATAAGGGCCTTGGAGAAAAATTGTCGATTCCATAGAAAGCTTTTTTTGATCCTCATTATCACATCCTTCGCTTTCTTGTTCCATATCTACATACGTATATAATAAATAAAACAACAACCATTTAATAATAGGAATCAAACAATAACAAATTAAAAACCCACATGTTTTTCGATTTTTTCAATTGCAATGCAAGTGATTTAGATTACACTGCCTTACAAATTGTAATGATCTGGCAAACGGCACGCTTTGAGTGTCAATTTACATAAAATGAGTTTTATTTTCTGACGGAAAAAATAAAACTCCTTACATGAGTTTTAAAATTAAACTACTCAAATGAGTTTTATTTTAAGCGGAAAAAATAAAACCCCTCAAAAGAGTTATATTTAACTCTCTTCTTAAGAGTTTCATCCGATCTTTTATTTTTACGTTGAAAAATAACTGTTCTGGATGTTTTTTCTTTTTAAGCCACATAATAACTGTTATAAAGGAACTTTTTTGATATCACTTATAACCGTTACGGTCCCTGCTTTATACAGCAGCTTTTGTAACATAAACTTTTAAGTCTCATTAAAAATTAATTAAATTAAATAAAAATTATGCAGTGTTTGCGTGTGTGAAGGTTTAGTAAATTTTTGTTTAAAAAACAACCAACTATGAAGAATGAAAGAATCAAAACAAAAGAAACGGAAAATGAATCTTTAAACTGAAACTGGAAAATGAATCTTTACAGGCAATTCTATTTTCTAACGATTATTTAAAATTTAATAATTTAAAGTGTAGCGATGCTGATATAAAAAAAGATTTGATAAAAATGTCAAACGCAAATATGTACATATTTATAAAATATATT
Organism: Delia radicum; assembly: GCA_021234595.1. Lineage (NCBI taxonomy): Eukaryota > Metazoa > Arthropoda > Insecta > Diptera > Anthomyiidae > Delia > Delia radicum. Next base: position 33,293,490 of record CM037855.1, on the reverse strand, counting down.
TTTTTTAAATTAACTACAATTTATTTGGAACAGACTTGGGCGACGTCAATTACATTTCAAAATCGTTCACTTGTGAAATTTTTCTATATCATTAATAATATCAGACCTACACTCACACCTGTGAGCTTAATCGCTTCCTTGGAATATTTGTAAAATGTTTAATACCAAACATGGGGATTACTCAATTACACCCAATTACATGTAATTGAACATAAAAAAGTAATTGGCCTGTAATTAAATACACATTTATTGGAATTTTGTCCCATGTCTGGTATTGACAAAATTGAAAATTTTCCAAGGAAGCGTTTAAGACCACAAGTGTGAGCGTATGTCTAAAATTATTAATAATATAGAAAAATTTCACAAGTGAACGATTTTGAAATGTAATTGACGTCGCCCAAGTCAGATTTGGAAAACGTTCATTTTTTTTTTTTGATTTTTATGTTATTTTATATGTTATAAACATTAGTTAATGTTGAATTGTTCCGTTTTGTTATTTTTTGTTAATAAAAATATGTTTTATTGGATTTAAATGGGTATTTTTATTTGCCGATTTATTTAAATCAAAGTGCCGATAATGATTGAAATTTTATTTCAATGTAGCCTTTAATTTATTTTGGACTTTTATGAAATTGTTAAAAAAAAAATCATATGGCTTAGTTCCAATGCATGTTTAAGACATTCATGAAGAGTTTTATTAATTAAAAGAACTTCTTAAAATTAAATAAATTTATTTTTTGAAACTGTTTTATAAATTCTATAAAGGCTTAATTGTCGGAATGATTCATTAGCTTAATGAAGACTTTCATTAATTCTACAAACATTTCATAAACATTGACTAAAATGAAACATGTGTTAATAGATTCTATGAAGAGTTTAAATAGACGAGTTCCAGTGACAATTTTTATTAAACCTATGAAGAAATTCATTACTGAAGTGAAGATAATTATCTTAGTGTAGAGAACCATCGTTACGATTTTCCATTCGGAGTATACAATTTTTTGTTTGTAAAAATTATGTTCGCTATTTTGTAACACGTCATTTTATGTCTTTAAGATTTAAATAATTTTTATTTTTTTATTTTTTATTAATATACAAAAAGAAGATTACAATTTATAAATCTTTTTCATAAATTTTCATAAGACCTTTATAAACGACTAGAAAACATGCATCTACACTCAAATAAAAAAAGCCTGTAAAAGTTACAGAAAAAAACTGTAATTGTTACAGAAAATTTTGCTAATATTAGGCCAGCAGATCGTTTTGCTTATTTTAGCAAAACGTGACTGTGTTTTTTTAGGAAAGTAAAAATTGTACAAAATTAGTAAAAGTTACTAAAATTCAGTAAACTTTTAGTAAACTCTTTTATACTAAATATTAGTGATATATATAAATAAAAAACAATAATAAAATTATTTTCACAAAGATCAAATGACACTTTTTTATGAAATGATAAAGATCTATGAATCATTTGTCTTCAATTTTTATAAACTTCATAAATACGTTGAAAAATTTATGAAAAATTATGAAATATTTTCAACAATATGATGAAACTTTTTTCCCTGAGTTCAGTTAATATTTTTTTTTTTTTTTATTAAAATACAATTACCAATTACAATTACAATTCAGACTTTATCTACTGACATGTCCTTACATGTTTCATTTCACAGGTCCTTGCATGTTTCATTGAAGCGAAATGAAACATGTAAGAACCTGTCAGTAGATAAAGTCTGCTTTAAATTAGCGGATAGAGAACTTTGTTAATTAATAAATAGACATTGCACGGTTTTTTGCCCACAAGGGCTTCGAGTCTGGGACTCCAGGTTGTCAGTTAACCTGAGCTATCTCAACATGTTATAATTGATAGGTAAAACCATAAAAGACTTGCTTGCACAAAATGTCATTACTTTCCAGCTTACAAAAAATAAATTACAAAAAATCCAAAATAAGTAGTTATATGTGGAATTACTAGACGTGAAAGACAATGAGCCTAAAAATAGATTATGAAAAAATGTTTAGACCATTACTTTATATTTAAAAGAATGATAAAATAAGTACTTATGGGTAACGCATTGTTTTTGGTATTGAAATAATGGGAAAATGAACTAGTTATTAGTATGTCATTATAAAGAGTCCGCCATCTAACGTTTTTTTTTCAACTAGTGCTTATTTCGTGAATGGTAACACTTAGCTCATGTCTGATTTGACAGATAATTAGTTTTATCCTTCCGCTGAACGAATATGGTTGTGTATACGCTTGAACAACGCTGAGAAATATTGCGACATTACTTTGAAAACATGGTAATGTTGCTGAATGTGTGCCGATACACCCAAAACGAGTCACTGTTTGGTGCGGATTTTGGTCCAAAGGTTATGCCTTTTTGGGCCATTTTTCTTCGAAAATGAGCCGTTACAGTCAATGGAGATCGTTATCGGGCCATGTTGAACGAATTTTTGTTCACAAAAATTGAAGAGGAGGAAATACAGCTGCACACAATCGATAATGTGCTTAAAAATTGGACCGATCGTGTAGGCTAATGCATGGCCAGCCGAGGCAGCCATTTGAATGAAATTATTTTCCATTACTAACCGGATGGATTGTACTTTCAAATAAAAAAAGAAATTTGAGAAAATATTTAGTAGTTTTTTTTTATGGCATTTAAAAAAAAAAAAAAGTTATTTGACGGACCCTTTATTACAATATTAGAATGGCGATTTAATATTTAAGCGCATAAATAAAGTTCAAGACGTTTTCCTATCTCGTTAGATCAAATAATGTTTAGCTTAAAAAAAATTATATTATTGGTAATTTTTTTTTTTTTTGAAAATCAGTAAAAAATTGTAAAATAGGAATAGCAAAATTATTTTACTAAAAAATAACTGTATACTAGAAATTAGTATAATACTAGCAAAGTGAGATTAAAAACTGTTTTACTAATTTTTATACTAACTTTTTTTTGAGTGTACAAGCTTATGGGGCCTATTTGTTAGCACTGATTAGTAGAATTTTGTCAGCTATTTAAACTCCCACACTCATATCCTCATAGCAGCGAGCGGCGCGCTATTTTCTTTGTTTCCTTTTTAGAAATTTCATACAATGCATTATATACATAGAATGAAGCCTTAGGGTGGCCCGAAAAAAAGACAGTCGAATTTTATAGCTCCGCAAGGCTGCCCCTGTTTGAATAGTGCTCAGTAATGCTAGGTTCAAATTTCAGCCAAATCGATCAATATTTAGAGGTCGCTGTAAGTTAACGATTTTTAAGGTTTAGGCCGAAATTTAACAAAAATTGAAATACTTTATGGATATAGAAAGGTTTTTTACAGACTTATAATAAGACTCTTTTTTAATTACTTTGGCCGTCTAAACACGAATCTGAAGTCAAAACACCAAAATTAAAAAAGCCTCTTGAAATATAGGCCTAGAGTACTTTAAACCAAATTTGCTTCTGGATCTACTGAATGGATTTCCAAGTGTTATATATTAAAGTGCATATTATAAATATGCTTCTAATATGTCTAATTTTTCTTAACAAATCTGAATATTGTAGGTCCAATTCAAAAAAAAAAATTAATTTTCGAGACCACTTCGGTGTTCCAAAATACCTTTGAAGATTTCCCGACATAGCTTTACTTAAATTAGAGTTAAATTTATGTAGGATTCATAAAAAATAAAAAAGATTTTAAAGACCTCTCCGCAATATGGACCAATAAATCATTTTTTCCCGGCTAAGAGGGTTAGAAAAAGAATGCAAAATAACTCGGTGGAACGTTTTTGACTTTAGATTCGGATTTAGGAGGCCAAACTACTTTGAAAAAGTTTAAGCTCATCGCACTTGAATTAACTTCATTTCAACTTATTATTCTTTTTAATTCCGCCTTCAGAATGCATTATATAATTATATAGAGAGATAGATCCATTTGAGTTTTTATGAATTAAGAGCTAGTTAAGATCATATTAACACTTTCACTACCGACTTTTTGTTTGTAGATATATTTCTATTTGGACTTCAGATTCTTGTTAGGGGTCCTTAAATTAAAAAGAAAAAGGTTGACATGTATGCCACCTTCCCCCTCCTACCAGCCAAAAAATGGGACCGTAAATATAATTTATCAGCCCCCTTTTTACCGCTACAACATTCGAATAATCAAAAATGCTTTATTTGATAAAGGTTCATTAAAATAATCAGACTTTCTTAACAAATATCGCCACTAACGCTGAAACACAAGTCCAAGTCCCAAAAGTCGCAGTTTGTAGCGACTCCTAACTATCTTCCGATTGAGCCAATTTGTTGCTATACGCGAATATTTTGATAAAAGGAACAAAAGCAAGTTTGGACTATGGATAAATTACACAGCTCCCTTGTGTTTTCTATGCAATTTTATATTGAATTCCGTGCACCGATTTCCGTGAGAGATAAAACTTATTTTATTTCCTCACCGGAATTTCTTATTCTCTTGTTTTTATATTCAAATTATTTTACTAATGTTGCCACATTTTATCAAAATTATACACTTATAATTAAAAAATAAAACTACTCTACGGCCAAAAAATATTGGCTTTGAAACGCATCTTTTTTATACACCCATGTACGCTTAATCCAAATCTGATAGAAACAAAAAATCTTATTTGCAGTTTTTGAAATAGCGCTGTTTTTATATTTGCATCATTCGCCCCTTTTTCCGTACATTTTCCTTAACTTTTCAAAATGTTATAGCAAAATCATGAATTTTTTCTTAAGAATTCAATTATCTTTCATTGGAGTACAATCACACGCAGAGAAAAACTATAAGAGAACATGATTGCAGACACTGTGTTCCCATAGCACTTAGCCCCACCGAAGTAAAATAATGAATCAGGGCTTTGAAACAAAAAGCTTCAATAAATTCGCCAACTCTACATCAGGTGGAGAGCAACAACTGTTCTAAGACTTATCGTCTCGCGCAATTACAGTGTTGCCATGTTTGAAGCAGTTGATCTTTCACCACCTTTCATCTCTCCACTATCCCTTTTCCAAAGAAAGCAACTCATTAATTAATAGGAAGAACTTCCTGAGTGTTGCTTCTCTTTATAAAAAAAAAATATAATTCCTACGATCATAATATGATTGTCAGGCATTACAATCATAACATGATGCTCTTAAACTCTTTTCTCTCATGTTTGTGCTTGCATCAGGATATCTTACTGGTATTCCACAGAAGTTGAAAATTGTACTTTTTCAGTTTTATACTTATAAATTTTGTATTTATGCTTAAATTTTATTACTGCGCATAAACTAGGCATTCCAGTGAACAAATGTTTGTATTAAAATTGCAAATCCTGAAACATTTAGAAAATAACTTTAACTTTAAATATTTAGCTATAAAGATAATTTTGTGTAGATTTAAATTGTTAAAAAAAAAATTATAACTTTGCGGTTAAATTTCGAAAAAATTTTGAAAAATGTATATGATGTAAACACAAAAACAGCGATATTTCAAAAACTGCAAATGAAAAAAGAAAATGTTTGACAGATTTTGATTCAGCGTAGCTAAGTCTACTAAAATAAATATGTACTACAAAGACAAGTTCTGCAAAAAAGATGTAAATTGTAGAGTAGTGTAATTGAGATTGATTTTTCAGTATTCCATCTCCGCTATTATTTTGTTGTGCTTATTCTCTTCAGGCGAAAGCATCGGAACATACACTTAGAATAAAGTAGGTAAAGACCACTGCAAATATAGTTAAAAACAAATGAAGTTTCACTTAAAGAAAGGACGACTTACATTTCAGTAAATTCAACTACCATTGTCATTTGTTTTTTAATGTACAAAAAATTACTAAAAATTGTAGTAAAAATGAACCACATGTTAGTAAAAAATAAACAGATTTTTTTAAATAACAAAAAACTACTGTAAAAAATTAATGATAAATCATTGAACAGTCATTTGATGTGGTTTGTTTTTTTTTTTATTGAACTACAAGGTTAGTAAAAAATGTAATGTGTTCTACAAATAACTGACATATACATTAAAAATAAATAAACTGTATTACAACCCAACCAACTACACATTTTTAAAGTAGAAGTTGCCTGAGTGTACTTTTACATACAAGCGTGGGCCAGTCTATTGTAGCCTAGTATAAGTTTAAAACAGCCTAAAAGCATACTTCATTATTTCCACAAAACTAAATGTTTCCGCTTTAAAGCACAAAATAAAAAAAGGAGGCCAAATTTTTTTAATTTAGCGAAAAAGAAATTTGAAAAGAAAAGAACATTCTAACAGTGAAATGTAGCAATAAACATTTTAGAATATTAAAAAACTGTAAATAACTTTTTTGTGTATTCAGCCTTAGAAGTTTTTACTTTCTTACAAAATTTGAGTAAATAATGTAGAGCATTTTTGGTTACTAAGCCCGCATAGTATTACCAATTAGTTTTAATTTTCTTTTAGTATGCAATATATTTAAAGTTAAATTTTTCATTTTAACGATTTTTTTTATTGTTGTTTATAATGTTGTCACGTATAAAATTGTGAACATAAAATACAAATTTTATAACACTTTGGCCACAAAAATACAAATTTCGTTTAAATCTAATTAAGTTAATAGGATTTTATATTTACTCCTTGCACGAATGAGTATTTGGAATTTAATGATATTAACCTAAACTAAAGTTATTGACAAACAACGAGACCAACTGATTTTCGTCTAAAAATGGGACACCTCAGATGAAAAAGCGGGATTTTGGTGCAAAAAGCGTGTCATTAAAATTGTATGTCTAAAAAAATGGATTTTTACTTGAGGTCACTCGAAAAATGTATTAAATTATAAACAAGTTGTGTTATTTGAATTATTTTAAGATATTTTAATTTTCATTTCATTGATTACTAAGAAGACAAGAATGAAGCAAAATTAATGATTAATGGGTTTTTTGTTAAAGTTCTGCCTATGATGAAGGCTTTAACTTTTCTAAAACTTCGGGTTCGGATGAGATCTTTAGCCAGATCGAAATACTAGTATCAACCTAGCTAATATGTTTGATTTGCTTTATTTTTGTAAATAAACGGAGGTTGGAAGCTCGTTAAAAATTAAAAATAACATAAAAATAATCTCGATGTATATAAAAACAAAAAACTAACAAAACTGTAAAAAATTTTACTTGAGCCAGAGTAAAAACTAAAAGTTTTTTATATAAATAGAAGATTTTTGGTTTTCAAAGTTTAGTAACGTCATGATGCTTGTTAGGAAAAGACCCTAACCACGTACTTGATTACTAAGAAGACAATAATGGAGCAAAATTAATGATTAATAGGTTTTTTGTTAAAGTTCTGCCTATTATGAAGGCTCTAACTTTTCTAAAACTTCGGGTTCTGATGAGATCTTTAGCCAGATCGATATACTAGTATCAACCTAGCTAATATGTTTGATTTTAACATAAAAATAATCTCGATGTATATAAAAACAAAAAAACTAACAAAACTGTAAAAAATATTACTTGAGCCAGAGTAAAAACTAAAATTTTTTTATATAAATAGAACATTTTTGGTCTTCAAAGTTTAGTAACTTCATGATGCTTGCTAGGAAAAGACCCTAACCACCTGCTTGATTACTAAGAAGACAAGAATGGAGCAAAATTTATGATTAATAGGTTTTTTGTTAAAGTTCTGCCTATTATGAAGGCTCTAACTTTTCTAAAACTTCGGGTTCTGATGAGATCTTTAGCCAGATCGATATACTAGTATCAACCTAGCTAATATGTTTGATTTGCTTTATTTTTGTAAATATACGGAGGTTGGAAGCTCGTTAAAAATTAAAAATAACATAAAAATAATCTCGATGTATATAAAAACAAAAAACTAACAAAACTGTAAAAAACTTTTTAAGTTTCCGTATAAAGAGATTCCTTTTTTTTTGAAAAAATCAAGAATAAAATCGATATTTTTTTTGCATGGCTAAAAAATTGGTTTTGACACAACGAATTATGGCGCATTTTTGGATTAGATTCGACACTAAACAAAAGTTTAGAAACATCGTCACTAGTTCCGTTACTATTTCTATAAAACCAAACTCCTGCATTTCTAAAATATTAAAACGTTTTTATAACATTTTTTAATTGTTAATGGTCTCAGCCAACTCTTTGCCAATGCTTTTTTTGTAGACCACTGAAATTATTATAAAACAGATACTGGCAAAAAGCTTTTCGAAAACGCTGTTAAAGCATTTTGACGAAGTGTTCTGCCAGTTCTTCATTTACAATTCCTCGTTTAACCAGTGTTATGCCAATGCTTGATTTTTTATACCACTGGCAGTTTCTGACTGAGGAGTCTTTACCGCACCCAGAGAAAAATAGGAATAAGTTTAATCAATTTTCGTCCAATGTAACAGTTTCATCAATTTTTATGCAACATTACATAAACAACAATAATTGTAATGACCATATCATGGACTCCATGAATTTTGTCTACACAAAAATAATGAAATCCTTACTAAAATAAAATAGTGAAAACATTTCATAAATATGATGAAATTGATTAAAAAAAAATTAAATATTTCATAAATAGGTACTATGAAAAATATATTGGACGAAAATTGATGAAAATTGTCCTAAATATGATGAAGCTTTTTCCTATGAGTGTATATAAATTTTACTACATACAACTACAAAGACCCTACGTTGGGCGCCATTATATCAAATTTTGTTCCAAAAAAAGAAGTAGTAGTTTTTAAAGAACAACACAATTTCTATCAAAATCTTTGACATTATTCAAGAAAATCTTATAGACCTAAAGTTTAGCTTCATTATTATCACATTAACCCTCTAACGGGTATAAGGCTGCCTCAGGGCAGTCTTCATAAAATTTAGCATAAATGCATCATAAGAGCGTTTTATACTTAGAAATTAATATATTCAGATAGAAAACTAAATTTGCCAAATATTTTGCGAAGAAATTTTTCGGTGCCGTCCTCGGTTTGATTTCAAAATCAAAATTTAGTAAAATTTCAAAAACTAATTATTAAATTAATTATTATTCCTGTAAAGAGACTAACTAAAGTAATATTCTACAGTAATTAATATAAACATTAATTACGATTGTCATTATCTGACGGTTGCAAAACACTTTCTAACATGAAATTTGAAGAAACTTGCTTAACGGCGACTCAATATCTAACCTACACTTGGTATCCAACTATTGTATGTGAATAAAGCGCATCATAAAAACGTGATAATTACTTGTGAAAAAGAGATAGGATTAAGAAGAAAAAGCATTCTAGTTGAGAAATGAATTGTGCATTGGTATTAGTTAATTCTGTCTCTTCTGATCGAAACAATACTTGTGTGTACGTAGTGTGACCAAACTCCACTTTAGCCACAGCCATCGCTGTGTCGACCGTGGCTCAACTCGTTAAGAGGTGAGATTACGATGCATAGCTTGATGCTAAGGCAGTGAGTTCAAATCACAGTACGACACCAAAAAATAAAAAAGTTTTTCATATAGAGCAAAATAACAATATAAAATACTTTGTTCAATTGACACATAAATTAACCACTGACGAGTCCCAGGAGGGGGACGAAACTGCGGCAGTCTGGTGTATCCCTTGTGTCCGTAAAATTTTTCAATAAAAATGTTTTCTTCTTCTTCTTCCTGTAAAGAGACTAACTAAAAAAAAACAAAATAGTTTTCGAAAATATAAAAAACCAATTTAAGGTGACTAAAAACTCTTTATAACAAAATATGAGTTAGACTGAAACTTTATTTTTAATTATAAGTCCTTACTTTGGTCCAAGGCCTCACAGGGATTTATCAGGACATCGTCTTAACCTATAAACTAATAGACGGATATTTATGAAATTTTGCAGAAAGAAGACATTAAATATTAATAGTAAAGCGCTGAAGTTTGAACAATATAAATTAAAGTTTAGATACTTTTTCGCCTAATTTCGCTTTTTCCAAAAAGCGAAAATCCCGTTATCTTCTTAAATAGGAGCAGAAAAAAAAAATAATTTTTCGAATGTGGTTATATCTTGGTAAGAGTAATAATTTTTGTTCAAAACTTCTCTTTTATATGCTTTAGTTTTTAAAATTCACCCTAAAATATTTTAGCTCATATCGCCTAAATTAGGCAACGATAAGTGTTTATAATATTTAGAGAAAAGCGTTTATTCTTCTTCTTAACCTCAACATTTCTAAATTCAATTTGTCAAATTCATGTTAATTAAAAATTAATTGCGACTGTCTATATTACGTTAAATTAACACTGCACTAAAATACATTATAAAATTTGCCCTGTGGCGATGTCTCAACTTAAAACGCAAAAGTTGTCAACCCTGAACGTAAAAACCATACGTCATTCTGGTAACGTTGAGAAATAGAGACGGAGGATTTTAGAAAAATAAACAAAAATCTAAAAATAGAATATTTGTGTTGTTAGTGTTGTCACTTCTGGGTATAATATACAATAACAGAAAAGTTAATACGAAAAAAAACTGCAATTTATCTGTATTATATTCGAGGCCATACTTGGGTGTGATCGCTAAACGGTCATGACTTGGTATTGTTACGTTTGTAATGTAAGATGAGCGCAGGTTTGATTCTTACTGCCGCAGGTTGTTGAAAAATTTATCATATAGAGACAATCTGACAATTATAAGACACAAATAATAATACAATTTAAATGGAAAATCACTGATGAGCCTGTCCATAAAAAGGCAGAAACTAGTCTAGTCTGATTTAAAAATTAATAATGTTTATAATTGAAAATGAAAATTATTCAAGTTTGAGGCCATACTCTATATTTCTTTATTAGGATATTGTCCTAACAAATAATCTGTAGAGTTTTTGTTTTCAAATTTATTCTTTGACCCTTTCAGGAATGTGTTGATAGATCTATTTCGGGAATTTTCTGGGTTCCCATCATTAAAACACATTTTGAAAGCGGTAACAATCCCATGCCAAACATCAAACATTCATATAAACTAGTTTACTCACTACATGAGAACTAATATATGAGCTTGAAGTTAAAGATTATATTAATCAAAAAAAAAAAAAAGTTTATAATTTTTAGAGATTTTTTTATCCTCAACCTTTCTAAAATAAACAATTTTGTTGAAGAACGTATTATTTGTTTTTCGAGTGGAGCACTTGGTATGAATTTCGTTGCAAAACATCGTTTGCCAGTTAGAGGGTTAAGCTCCATTTTGGATTAAATGATTTTAAAAAGCATTCTTCTTTCACACATTGTTTTACACAACAACAAAAAATCCCATTAACTGTGCTAAAACAAATGACCATAATTAATTAAATACTAAATAAGAAAAATAAGGTTGAAATTTATCAACCTCACCTTAATTTTTGTCAATAAACTTGATTTGAAATCTATATAGGTATTAGTAACAAAAAGCAAAAAGTAATTCCAGTAACTACAATTAATTGCAATTTTTTAATTTCAGTTCGTTTTTTTTTTTTATATTCTCCTTCCTGTCATGATGATTGAAGGCAGTCGCTACAGGACAATGGAATGTTGAAATGTAAGAAATTCGTTAAAGTTCATTACATTACATTGCTTTCCCATTTGGTTCATTTAAATCATTGCAAATATTTTTTTTTTTTTTTTTTATTTCAACATCCTTCAATTGTTTTTTTTTTTCCTTACAATTCTCCCTCATTTAGCTTTTTGTTTCAAAAGGATTTTTTTTTTTTTTCTGTTAAGTTTTATTTTTTGTAGTAACAAATATCCATGAAAATAAAGTGATAAAGCATGATTTAGCTTGCTTCAAGTATAATAATAATCATTTTTAACGCCGTCATCATTATCCTCCTTTCTATTTTACTATTATTATCATTATTCTCAACATCATCATCATCCTCATCATGCTCAACATCGATTACAGAAGGTTAAAGCATTAGACGTCAGTATATAGTACGAGTAACACTTTGGAAAAAAAAAGTGTTGAACATTTTTGATAAAAAGTTAAGTGCCTTGTAAGTAGTTTCTTTTTTTTTTTTCAATAGTTCTTAGCAACCAGCTGTTGTTTGGTATTTAATTTTTTTTTTTTTTTTTAAATTTTTTTTTAGCTTTTTGCTGACTGTACAATAATTGTAAATGACTATTGTTTTTACTCTGATGAAGATTAAGCAAATTAGATTTTTTTACAAATCATAATCGAGACTAAGTATAATACTTGAAAGGAAGAGAGATTTTTCTTTCAAATATGCAACAAAATAAGTGGGGATCTTAAAATATTGTATGACAGATTATGTGCAGTTTTGTATTAAACTAGGACTGGATGTTCGTTCTAAAGGGTGATTTTTTAGCAACAACACTGTTTTTGGCAGCTCAGCTGTTTTCGTGTAACATGTTACTGTTAAACATGTTCAGTTTGGTCTATAATTTAACCATGAATCGACTTACAAACGAACAACGCTTGCAGATTATTGAATTTTATTATCAAAATGCATGCTCGGTTAAGAAAGTGCATCGGGCATTTCTTCCAAGTCATTGTCAGTTTGGGCGACCTTCTAAGGCGGCTTTTCGGAATGTTGTGACTAAATTTCGCACCAAATTTACATTATTGGACATTAAACCACCAACACGTAGAGAGCGTACAGAGGAAAATATTGCAGCTGTATCCGCCAGTGTTGTTGATTATCGATTCGGCACCGTTCGCAGCAATTGGGCCTCTGTTACTCCACTACGTGGAAAGATTTGGGTGCAAAACCTTTTAAAATACAGCTGGTGCAAGAATTAAAGCCACACGACCTACCACAACGGCTAAGTTTAGGTGAATGGACGCTGGCAAAGTTGGATGAAGATCCACTTTTTTACCGAAAAATTGTGTTCAGCCACGAAGCTCATTTCTGCTTGAATGGATAAGTGAACTAGCGAAATTGCCGTATTTGGTGTGAAGAGCAGCCAGAAGCATTGCAAGAAAAATGAACTGTTTGGTGTGGATTATGGGCCGGTGGCATCATTAGACCGTGCATTTTCAAAGACGACGAAGGCAGGAACGTTACTTTAAATGGCGAGCTCTACCGTGGGATGATTACAAAATTTTTTTTTACCCAAAATGGAAGAGCTGGACTTGGGTGACAAGTGGTCTCAACAAGACGGTGCCACATGCCACACAGCACGAGAAATAATGGCCCAATTGAGAGGCGAGTTTGGTGAACAGTTTATTTCAAGTTTGGGGTCGGTCAATTGACCGCCTAGATCATGCGATTTAACGATTTTAGACTATTTTTTATTGGGCTATGTTAAGGCTCACATCTATAGGGACAAGCCCGCAACGGTTGACGCACTGGAAGCCAATATTGAAGAATTTATACGTGAGATACCGGCCGATATGTTTTAGAGATAATGTCAAAATTTAACCCAGCGTATGAACCATTTGAGGAGTAGCCGCGGTCAGCATTTACATGAAATCATCTTTAAACATTGAATTACATAGACCGTTCTATCGACTCAAATAAACATTTCATACATTTCTCTTAATTTTATGTGTTTTTTTTTTTAATCAAATCCGAAAGCTTTAAAAAATCACCCTTTACTAATCAGTAATTCACACAATATATCATGAGTTAAATGATTCATCAAATACGAATTGTCATACTCTATGGAGCCCATAACAAATCTTCAAAACAAATTTTCAAAAAATCGCTATTTCTTTAACGGTTTGTAATGTAAGAAGAAACGCAGGTTTGATTCCTACAGCCGGCAGGTTGTTGAAAAATGTATCATATAGAGACAATCTGACAATTATAAGACACAAATAATAATACAATTTAAATGGAAAATCACTGTTGACGCCTGGCCATTAAAAAGGCAGAAACTAGCCTACACTCTAAAAAAATGCTTGTCAAATTATTGCTATAATGGAAGTAAATTTGTTTGTAAAATCAACTTATTTCATGCTTATTTTATCAAAAATTTAACAAAACTTTAATGCTTTTATCAAAGTTTGCATAATTACCTATACTTTTATCTAAAAAATCTTTAACCCTTAATGACCTGGGGACAAAAAAAAATGACACATGAAACTTAATTTAAATTATGACTGCAAGATGGTAAAGATTTTAAAATGATGGAAAAAAGTCCACTTGATAAAAAAAATTATTTTATATAACTTGATCCATATAGGGTTAATATTTTACACTTTTGACCAAATAAGACCCACTAGGAAATTTACAGAATAACATCTTTCAGATTTCCATTCGAATATGTAATAGAAACATTTATAAAACATTTCATAAAAATTTGTAAAACTTTAATAAAACTTTATGAAAATGTTTCATCCTACTTATGAAATTTTTAATAACATTTATGAAGCATTTTATAAAAAGTTATGAAACTTCTTCATCATATTTATGAAACATTTCATAAATCTGAAGAAGCCTGTCATCAATTTGCCCTTTTATGAAACAGATTCTTCATATTAATGAAGTGCTACATTTGGCGAAAATCAATGAAAAAACAAATGATCTTGAACTCGAATAATCTTGCTCACATATTTATTTATGAAACATTTCATAAATCTGAAGAAGCCTGTCATCAATTTGCCCTTCTATGAAAGAAATTCTTCATATTTATGAAGTGCTACATTTGGGGAAAATCAATGAAAAAACAAATGATCTTGAACTCGAATAATCTTGCTCACATCATAATGCTTTTCATCATATTTATAAAGTTTTCCATAAATATGATTAAGCTTTTTCCCTGAGTGGAGGAAATTTAAAAAGTAACATATTTCAGATTTTTATTAAATTTGGATATGTGGTAGAGGGTACTAAACTAACGCACAAGCGCAATTCTTTATAGCCCAAATATTATTATTAAGGCTTTCTTTTGGTCCCACCTTTTAAACCAGGAGTGCCCAAAAGTTGCTTATGGAAGAGCAAACACCAATACATTTAAAGAAAAACTAATTTTTATTCAATATTTTTTGTTGTAAAAACCAATACATACAAAGAAAAAAGAAAAAAAATATTTCAATGTTTACCAGCAAAGCATACGAAAGTGTTGTTGCTTTGCGCTTGCGTGTATAAAGTGAAGAACGACAAAAAAACTAATAAGACAAAGTTGTTTGTGTATTTCGTATTGCTAGTGCTGAGCGCTCTATATGTGTATTAAAACACACAGCCTTTAGCTAAGTGTTTTTACAAAAACAAATGAGCACCAAGCGCATAGGCCTTGGGCACCCCTGTTTTAAACCCTTAAAAATAAGATTGGGGCTTTAAAGAATTGCTCTTGTTCGTTAGTTTAGTGAATAATTTAATTTTACTTATAAAAATTTCATACGCTTAATGAAAAAATTTCATTAAAAATAGTTTCATAAAAATAATGAAGCTGTTTATTAAGGTTCAAGATATTGTTCATTAACTTTGTGAAGAAAACTTCATTGGTTTAGTGAAATATTTCATTAAAACTCGTCCAAGTAAATTCTCTCTGTGTAGAGTTGAAAAAATGAGTTTACAAATAAAATTTTAAAAATACTTGGACCATTACTTTATATTTGAACTAATGAAATAGTACTAATGGGTAATGCATTTTGAAATAATGAATAAATTGAAATAATGTGAAAATTAACTACACTCAGGAAACTTCTGCTTTAAAAATATGTAGTTGTTTGGATTGTAATACAGTTTCTTTGTTTTTAATGTAAATGCCAGTCATTTGTAGAACAAATTAAATTTTTTTACTAACATTGTAGTTCATTTATAAAAACAAACCACATCAAATGACTGTTTAATGATTTTACATTAATTTTTAACTGTAGTTTTTGGTTATTTAAAAAAATAAAAAAATAAATGTTTGTTTATTTTTTACTAACATTTGTGGTTAATTTTTACTACAATTGTTAGTAATTTTTTGAATAGTAAAAACAAATGACAAATGTTAGTTGAATTTAATGAAATGTTATTTGTTTTTGACTACAATTGCTGTCGTATTTACCTACATAATATCCTAAGTGTAGTTATTAGTAAGTCATTATTATTTGTATTAAAGTAATGCAGGGAGTAAGCTGGTCTCATTGCTGGTAGTCCAAAAAATAGTGATATGTTATTGCCGTTTCTGCACTGGGATGTTGGCATTTATGTAGCTCAAAACATAAGAACTTATCTACAAACTTAAGCTTCTAGTCTATGACATTTCTAAGAATAAAAGTTATTGATTACTAAAAAGTTTTCAAAAGTTTTTCATATTACACAAATAATTTACAATTATTGGAATGAAATAACTACATCACCACAAAAAGTTAACAGAGTCTACATAAGTTTCGATTCTGATTGAAAAGTTATTGAATCAAATTCAAATTGTTAAATATAAAAATCCTTGGGATACACTGAGAGAATTATGTTCATGATATTATTGAGTTTTTACATTAAAGCAATGAAGATGCACAGGACCTCGTCCATTGAAAATTTTCCATAGCTTAATGCAAGTTTACATAAATTAGTATGGCAAATGTCATGTTATTTATTAAAAGCTTTATACAGTCAATGAAAAAGTTGCATTAAAAAAATTGCACAGAAAAAATTTAAATCGGGTTTCAATTAAAATATTTGTTGATTCAATTAAAAGTTTAATTGAGTTCGGTCGTGTTAAGGAAATTGTAGTTTCAATTAAAATAATTTATAACTATTTAATTGGTTTTATTTTCAATTAAATTGAATTTAATTGAATATTGTTTTTAATTTTAAACAAATTTTTTAGTAGATTTGCAAAAAGTCGACAAAACTAAAAAAATGAATGAATGAAATGAATGAAGTGAATGACACACTCAATCAAAACCTTTCTACAATCCCTGAGTGGGGTCGCGCGAATAAGGTCGATTAATGCACACAAGACCCAATATTGTATGTTAACCCACAGACGGGCTGTGGAATTAACATTGTCATCTGTAGCTATGGATGGTACAGGTATTGAGGAATCGGATACTCTTGATGTTCTCGGCATGAGAATACAGTGTGATGTCCGTCGGAATAAGCACGTATTTCAAGTGTCGAAAGAGGCATTCAAGTGTCTTGGTTTTCTGAAACGGTGCAAGACTTACTTCACTAAATCCGATCTCCTTACTATTTATACCAGCTATATCCGGCCGAAAATGGAATACAACTCTCATATATGGGCAGGGTCTTCAGTGTCTATTCTGAAGCTTCTGGACCGTGTTCAGGGGAGGGCGGTGAAGCTTATCAATGACAGTAGTGTATCCAACTCTATTGATTCATTGGAGCATCGTCGGAATGTGGGTTGTGCTCATCTGAGATAAGTGAACTTATTCCTCAAGCCCGAGTTTTTATTCGTAATACTCGCTTATCTAGTAGAGCACATCCGTTTGTAGTTGATTGTCCTGTGTTTCGCACAACGCATTACAGAGAAAATTCGTTTTTAGTCGAATGATTCGTATGTGGAACAAACTTCCCGCAGAAGTCTTCCCTGTTAATTACAATTTAGAAAAATTTAAATCAAATATCCACAAACACTACTCCCTCTTTCCTCCCTCCCATACCCTATTTTCCTGATCAATACAATGCACTGCATGAGTAGGGGGCGTCCCCTGAGTATTAGTTAAATTAAAAAAAAAAAATACAAAATTTAATATAAAAAACAATCAAAGTCTAAAAAAACGAAAAAAATTGCAAGAAAAAAATGTGCAAAAATTTGCTAAAACTTGCTCGAACTTGAATAATTTTCATTTTCATTGTACAATTAAAGGTCGAAAAAACATAATTTTTATTTTTAATAAAAATTATATCAAACTTGTAAAAAAAGACAAAGTACGGTCTTGTTTACTCCCACTTTACATCTTGTTTTTAAACAAAACAAGTGAGCAAATAAAAAGAGAATAAAAACAAAAAGCGTGTATTATATATCTACCAAAGGTAGAGGGTGCACATAACGAAGAAGTTTTCAATTTATTTTTGATCAATGGTGATAATCTTTAACTTCGAGCTCATATATTAGTTCTCATTTAGTAGGAAAACTAGGTTATATGAATGTTTGATGTTTTGCATGGGATTGTCACTTCTTTCTTTAACGTCGAGCTCATATATTAGTTCTCATTTAGTGGGAAAACTAGGTTATATGAATGTTTGATGTTTTGCATGGGTTTATCACTTATTTTAAAAAGTGTTCTGATGATGGTAACCTAGAAAATTACCGAATAGATCGATCAACACATTCCTCAAAGTGGTCAATTAATAATTTGAAAACAAAAACTGTATAGATTATTTGTTAGGACAATATCCTAATAAAGAAATGTAGAGTATGGCCTCGGACTTGAATAATTTTCATTTTCATTAATAATAGATATTTTTTTTTATTTAAAAAAATTGCTAAATTTTAAAAAAATCAACAAAAATCGCAAATGTTTGAAAAAATCACCAAAATTTGAAAAAAAAAACCACAAATTTGAAGCAAATCACCAAGATTTGAAAAAATCCTCAAAATTGTCGAAATTTAAAAAAATTGCCAAACTAAAAATTGGAGAAAAAAGCTAAATATGGAAAAAACACTAGCATTTAAAAAAAAAATTGCCAAAATTTAAAAATCGCTTAAATTGAATAAATTACATAAACGTGTTCTTATGATGGGAACCTAGAAAATTCCTGAAATAGATCTATCAACACATTCCAGGGTCAGAGAATAAATTTGAAAACAAAAACTTTATAGATTATTTGTTAGGACAATATCCTAATAACGAAATATAGAGTATGGCCTCAAACTTGAATAATTTTCATTTTCATTACATAAATAAATTTTTAAACGTCTGATCTTGAAAATATTTTTAATTTTTAAAAATTTGTTTTAGTTTCGGCGATTTTTTAATGTTGGTGATTTTTTTAATTTCTTTTCAATTTCAGCGGTTTTTCTTTAATTTGGCGATATTTTTTCAATTTTGGCGATTTTTGCTATTTTAGCTATTTCATTTAATTTAAGAGATTTTTTGAAATTTTAGAGATTTTTCGAAATTTTAGCTCTTTTTTAATTTCGACGATTTTTTCTTAAAATTTTAAATCTAGTTTTCTATTTTTAAATTTTTTTTTTTTTGTGATTTTTTTAAATTATGCCATTTTTTTTTCTTTGTTATTATGGATTATAAAGCTAACAATTTTATATGCACCAAATTTATTTTCAATCAAACATTTAGTACGCATTATTAAACTTTTAATTGAGAGTTGAGTTCGAAATTAAACTAAAGTTTAATTGACATTTTTTGGACAATAGTTTTTTCTGTGTGTTTTGTAAAAAGAACGAAGACTGTCATTAATTTAAGAAAGTTTTTTCGTTCATTTTGTGGAGAAAAGTTTCTTTATTTTCAGAACTAGTCTGTAATTGTATACTAGACCACACTCGAAAAACTATTTTTTTTCTCCGTGCTCCCTGGTAGGCTAGTTGGTAGCGTGCTGGCTTATCAGTGCGGGGGTCGTGGGTTCGATTCCCACCATAGGCACTGGTACTGTTTTCGCTACAACGCGCCGAAGGCCATAGTAGCTAGTGCTCGGTTAGGGTAATAGTATATAATTTGTAATTATATGATTATTAATTAATAAAATAAAAATAAAATAAAACTTAAAAATGAAAAAGTGATAAAATCATAAAGTGATAAATAAATAAAAGAATCTTAATAAATATTTTCTTGGAATCAATTAAATTCTTTTGTTTGATTTTTACAAACACTTTCAAATATTAATAAAGTAAATCAAATGAAAATACAAAAGCATTAATAGGAAACCAATTAACACGAAGCCCAACCCAAAAACTGAAACAAAACATTGTGTTTGTCAAAAAGAATAACTATTTTCAGATTTTTTTAAGGATTAGTAAAAGAAAAGGAAAATCTCCTGAATAAACAAAAAAAAAACAAATCTTAAATAAACAAAAATTTAATTAATCAAACTTTTAAGGGTGTGTATTAGGGTGTCCTTTAAAAATAGATTTGTCATTACAATCCGAAAGTTTTATTTAAAATGACTCCAAATGGAAGAAATCGATTTTTTTTTCGATTTGCAATTCTGACTTTATCGAATATCATTAACCCACTTTAGCCTGGAAACCAATATAACCCACAAATTTGATAAAAATGCAAAAACTTTTTTTTTTTTTTAAAACAATTTTAAAGATTTTTTAAATTCCTAATTTGGAGATGTCGTTTGTTATTTATATGACATAATAGTTGTTACTAAAGAAAGGAAAATAAAAAATTGTTAAAAATTATTATTTTATGTAATTGATTATATAAGGTTATTGTTTTTACTTTTCTAAAAATAAACCTACTAGGAAATTTACAGAATAACATCTTTTAGATTTTTATTAAATTCGGATATGTAATAGAGGGTACAAAACTAACGAATAAGCGCAATTCTTTATAGTGTCAATATTATTTTCAAGAGTTACTTTTGACCACACCGTATTAAGATGGGGACTATAAAGAATTGAGCTTGTTCGTTAGTTAAGCAACGTCTACCACGTATACAACTTTAAGAAAAATCTGAAAAATTGTATTCTGTTAATTTCCTAGTGGGTCTTTAATGGTGAAAAATTAAAACATTGGCCCTATATGGATCGAGTTACACAAATTAATAGTTTCTATCAAGTGGACATTTTTTTGGGTCCATTTTAAGGCCTTATATTCTTGTGGTCATAATTTAAATTAGGTTTCATGGGTCTTCATGGGACTTTTTGAGTAAAAATAAAGATAATCTATATATATATATAAAACTCATTTTCTGTTTGTTTGTTTGTTCTCCATACAAATTTGCGATTCTCAACGGATTTTCCTCAAATTTGGCATGAATAATCCTCGGACCTCAACTTAGATCGTAGTATAGTTTTCATCGACCACGCCCACTTCTACGCATACTTTAAAAAAAAAGTAAAATTAAAATTTTTTTCACCTTTTTAAACTTTTTTCGTTTTTTCGAATACAAACTTCTAAGAAAGTTTTAACGGATTTCTTTGAAATTACTCACATATATTCTACATTTCCCGACTAAGGCCTCAGTAAAAGTTTCATTACCATAGCCCACTTCAATACCGACTTTTGATCAAAAACGTCAAAATCAAAAAATTCCACTATTTTCAATAAAGCTTATTTTTTTTTAAATTTGAAAGCATTAAATCCAATCAAAACATTTTATGAAATTTTCAATTTATAACGAGCTTTCAACCTCTGTATATTTACAAAAATAAAGCAAATCAAACATATTAGCTAGGTTGATACTAGTATTTCTATCTGGCTAAAGATTTCATCAGAACCCGAAGTTTTAGAAAAGCTAGATCCTCCATAATAGGCAGAACTTTAACAAAAACCCTATTAATCATAAATTTTTCTCCATTCTTGTCTTCTTAGTTAGGAAAAATCATTTCGTTTTTAAGAAATTTTTCCCTCCATATAATATACCTACTGATTTTTTCGCAATGTCTATGATTTAATTTTTTTTTATTTTATTTTTCCTTACCGTTTTTGGCAATAACAAATCCATTAAAAAAAAAAAATTCTTTAAGGATAAACTTTTTCCAAACCCTCTACTAAAATCAATATGAGACATCTTTATTAATAAAGCACATTGATTTATTGTCGTGAAATGCTACTGAAAGCATCATTTTGTATTCGACATCTTTGTAATTAACCACCTACAAGTGCACCAGCTTTAATTAGTACGCGTATATTTATTTAAAATTTTCCTTGAAAATTACAGAAGACTTCTGTCGAAATATCGGAAGAATTAATAAATAAACGAATAAAAATTAAAAACCTTTGTTTATTTATTTAAAATAATTTATTCACATGAACTCAAGCCGACAATAAATCAAAAAAACAAAAGATAAAATAATTTGTAATTTTGTAACCTTTTTTCATAAATTTCAAATGGAATCTTTAATTTCCAGTTTAACGTTAAAATCCTAACTGATTCTGCAAAACGCAACAGAATTAAGTCCTGGCTTAAAATTTTTTCTACATTCAAAAATCACAGTTGACCAGGGAAACACCGGGCACTTCAGCTAGTAGTCTAATAAAATTTAAGTAATATTTTTAAGAAAATTATGAAAGGTGTTATTCTGTAAATTTATTAGTGGGTATTTTTTGGGCCAAACGCGTAAAAATTAACCGTACAGTTTTATTTTTTGATATTTTGCCATCTTGTAGTCATAATTAAAAATAAGTTTCATGGTCTTTTCTATTTCCATACCACTAAGGGTTAAACATTTTTTAGGTAGAAGTAAATGATAATTATTGTCTAATCAAACTGAAGTGATATTTTTCCAAATTTTGTCCAAACTTTAATAGAAACATTAAAATTTTGTTAAATTTTTGACAAAATAAGCAATTTTCATAAAAATGTCCTGAAAAGGAGTCGCTCCAAACTCAAACTCATCATTTTTCCAATTTTTTTTTAATAACTTTTTATAGTATACAAAATAAACTAAAATAAAAATAACTATAATAGTATAAAAAATGGCAAATCGACATCTCCATTTTAAAAATACTTTAACATTATTTAAAAAAAAAAAAAACCGATTTTGCATTTTCATCGAATTTGTGGGTAATTTTGAATTCCAAGCTAAAGTGGGTTAATGATATGCGATGAAGACAGAATTTCATATATGAATAGTTTTGAGTATATTAAATGAATAAATGAAATAAAAAATAAATTTTTTTCGAAACATCGAATTTTGGGAATTTTAATACTAATACACTTTTTTCCAAAATTGGACATTTTCGGCTTTGGTTATCGTTTTCCAAAAAAAAAAAAAAAATCGATTTTTTTCCATTTGGAACCATTTGTAATAAAACTGGGGCAGCAGGTATAATGAACGAAAATCGACGAATCGTTATTTTAAGGGACAACCTAGTGTGTATGACAGAACTGTACTAAACTATAAAAAACAATCTACAAAATTCATAGAAATTTGTTAACGCCTGTTAACTTAAAACAAAACAGCCACAACTTATTGTTAGTACTTAACTTTGATATTGTTAGTACTTAACGTTGTTAAAGAGCATATTTAAATTTAACGTACATACCTTAATTTCAGATTTTCTGATAGATTTTAGTCTTTTTTGTTTAACACCCACAAAATAAAGACAACAAATTTTGTTAGACACAGGAACAGGAACTAATATGTTTTTGATAATTTAATTTCCGTTACCGGTTTTTGGTTAAAGCTTTTAGTTTTTTTTTTTTTTTTGTTTAAAAATTTTTAAAATTTATAATTTTTCACTTTTAGTGAAAACCAACAACAAACAATATAATTATTGTTAAATATTTAAAGCTTTTCTTTACGATTTGTAAAATATTTCACAAACAGATTTTTTTTCAAAGTTAAAATTTTTATCAATTTTTTTTATTGCCTCCAAAGAACAAAAGAATGTTACTCGGCCAACGTTTGAATGGCGTTTGTTAGTAACTGTGGCCTCGTAATAGTTGTTTAGCCCGTTCAGTTCAGTTGTTCTGTAGAAACAGTTGGTCGTCGTTTTCAGGTTTGAACCAAAAAACAAAAAATAATATTCAACGTTGTTTTGTCTGTTTCTGTTTAAAAGAGACAAGCGCAAAAGACAACCACACACACGATGACGATAATTCCTTACCGTGTTTTCAATGTGTTTTTTGTATTTGTGTTTGTATTTTTCAAAAAGGTAGTACTATAATATCTACAACAACCGTTTGTGAAACGTTATAATAATGACTCGAGTAAGAACACGAAAGGCCTAGTTCTAGTAGGCAGCTGCTGTTATTTTTTAAGCGAAAAAATATCAAGGGAGAGAGTAAAAGGTTTATTTTGTCAAGAACAAGCATTAGTTACAAAGTTGTAATTATTAAACTTTTTATTGTTAAAGTAAAGCTTTAAGAGTAAAAATAGAGCTTTTACTCAAAAGTTTTTACCTTTGCTCTAAATTTTTATTTATAGCATAGTAGTTGCTAATTGTGTAGGCTTTTTCTGTTTGTTACTGTAGTTAAAAATGTAAACTTATGAATTCCTGGAAGCTTTTAAAAAGTTTAATCCACTACATATGAAGCACTCATTTTGAAAGTGCTATGAATCCATTTAATACAAAAAAATCGGGAAAATTATGGGGTTCTATAATATTCTATTTACTGCACAAAACAAATTGTCAAAATTGACAAAACAATTGTCCAAAATTCAAAAAATCGCTAAAAATGTTAACGGAAATCTTATACTAAAGTGTGATTTTTTAGCAACTTTCTTTTTGGCAACACTGTTTATGGCAGTTCAGCTGTTTTCGTGTAACATGTTACTGTTAAACATGTTCAGTTTGGTCTATAATTTAACCATGAATCGACTTACAAACGATCAACGCTTGCAGATTATTGAATTTTATTATCAAAATTCATGCTCGGTTAAGAAAGTGCATCGTGCATTTCTTCCAAGTTATGGTCAGTTTGGGCGACCTTCTGAGGCGGCTTTTCGGAATCTTGTGACTAAATTTCGCACCAAATTTACATTATTGGACATTAAACCACCAACACGCATACGTAGAGTGCGGATAGAGGAAAATATTGCCGCTGTATCCGCCAGTGTTGTTGATGACCCTGAATTATCGATTCGGCGCCGTTCGCAGCAATTGGGCTTCTGTTACTCCACTACGTGGAAAAGGATTTAGGTGTAAAACCTTTTACTATACAGCCGGTGCAAGAATTAAAGACACACGACCTACCACAACGGCTAACTTTTGGTGAATGGGCGCTGGCAAATTTGGATGAAGATAAACTTTTTCATTTCTGGTTGAATGGATACGTGAACAAGCAAAATTGTCGTATTCGGTGTAAAGAGCAGCCAGAAGCATTGCAAGATCTGCCAATGCATCCCGGAAAATGCACTGTTTGGTGTGGATTATGGGCCGGTGGCATCATTGGACCGTACTTTTTCAAAGCCTACGAAGGCAGGAACGTTACCGTGCGATGATTACAATTTTTTTTTTGCCCAAAATCGAAGAGCTTTACTTGGGTGACATGTGGTTTCAACAAGACGGTGTTACATTCCACACAGCACGCGAAACAACGGCCCAACTGAGAGGCGTGTTCGGTGAACAGTTTATTTCACGTTTGGGGCCGGTCAATTAGCCGCCTACATAGTGCGATTTAACGCCTTTAGACAATTTTTTGTGGGGCCATGTTAAGGATCATGTCTACAGGGACAAGCCAGCAGCGGTTGACGCACTGGAAGCCAATATTGAAGAATTTATTTGTGAGATACCGGCCGATATGTTTGAGAGAGTCTGCCAAAATTGAACCCAGCGTAAGAGCAATTTGAGGCGTAGCCGCTGTCAACATTTACCAGAAATCATCTTTAAACATTGAATTATATAGATCGTTCTATCAACTCAAATAAAGTTTTCATACATTTATCTAAATTTTATGTGTTTTTTTTTTTTAAATCAAATCCGAAAACTCTTAAAAAATCACCATTTACAAGATATTCTGATATAACACGGATATCCGCCGAATAAAAGTATTGCCTGGGTCTACAAAACAATGATTTTCAGATTCCTGCTCTTCAAGTTTTCCTAGCGGTACCATTTTCGCGAAATTCTCAATTTCTTAACATTTTTCAAATGCATTTGTTAAATCAAGCTTGATAACACACTCATAGAAATAAACCTGTATAAATAACAGGAAAAGCTACTAAAAATTAGTAAAAACGATGTTGCAGACGTTGCAAAAAAACTGCTAAAATTAGCAGATTTGTCTGCTAAATAATGATAAAATAAGATCAGCAAAAATAAACCTGTTAACTTTACATAATTTTTATTTATATTCGAGGCAAATTTTAGTTTATTGAAAATAGCATTTTACTCTGCTAAAATTAGCAAAAACTTTTACTGAATATTGGTAGACAAAAAACAGCAAACATAAACTGTGATATTAACAAAATTATTGCTTTATTTAACTTAAATTAAGTAGAATTAAAATAACAGTATATTTTGCTAAAATCAATAGAATTTTTTGCTATAAAAATGTGGCTTACTAATATCAGATGAGCAGATTTTAATTCGCATTAAAAGCAATATAAAAAAATCTAAAAAAACTTTAAAATTTTTATATTTTTATGATTTTTTTTTTTTCTACTAATATTTAGCAAATTTTTAGCAGATTTAATTGTTACTTTCAATTAAATAAAATTTAGCTCAAATATAACTCAAAATTTCTAGATTCAACTGATTTTTTTTCTTATGCTATTCTTATCTAACTAATATTTAGTAAAAAATCTGCAGGTTTTAAGCAGTTTTTTCTGCAGCGTAATTTTGAACTAGTTTTTAGTAGTTTTAGCACAAATTTTGAGTAATTTTTTCTATTAGCGTATGAATATTAGGATGTCCCTTAAAACGACGATTAGTCGATTTTTGTTCATTACACCAAAATTACCTACGAATTTGATAATAAAAAAAAAATGTAAAATTAATTTTAAAGATTTTTTTTTAAATGCATAATTTGGAGATGTCGCTATTATTTTTATAATGTAATAGTTGTTATTAAAGAAAAAAAAATTGTGTTTGGAGTCGCTCTCCTTTTCAGAACATTTTATGAAAATTGCTTAATTTATCAAAAATTTAACAAATTTTGAATGTTTTTATCAAAGTTTGCATAATTTTCGGAAAAATATAACTTAAATTAGATAAGACTATAATTATCTTTACTTTTATTTAAAAAAAATCTTTAACCCGCAGTAGCCTGGGAACAAAAAAGAACCACGAAACTTAAATTTAATTATAACTACAAAATTGAAAAGCTTTTAAATTGATAAAAAAAAAAGTTTGTTATGTAACTTGATCAATATATGGTTAATTTTTCCACTTTTGGACAAAAAAAAAGACCCACTAGGAAATTTACAGAATATTACTTAAATTTTATTAGACTATTATTGTATTTACTTTTATTCAAAAAATCTTAAACTTTTAGTAGCCAATGTACAAAATTTGAATTTTAATTATACTTCTAACAAGTTTTGTCAAAAAATTCGTACGAAATCCATGCCTGCCCAGAGTAGAAACGGTAATGACATGTCATTACTTTTGGACTACCAGTAATGACACCAGCTTACGCTTCTGCTTTAATACATATAACATTTAATAATAACCAGTTAATTATTCCATTATTTCAATACAAAATATAATGCGTCAC
Source organism: Delia radicum (assembly GCA_021234595.1). Lineage (NCBI taxonomy): Eukaryota > Metazoa > Arthropoda > Insecta > Diptera > Anthomyiidae > Delia > Delia radicum. The sequence goes on along the minus strand of CM037855.1, from coordinate 33,266,367 downwards.
CCATATATACTTATCTTTATTTTAAATATAAAGTAATGATCTGAAATTTGTTTGAAGATTTATTTTTAGACGCATTATTTTCCTAACTAGAATTCTTACTAAGGATATATATAACTACATATTTTTGATATTTTGTAAGCTGGAAAGTAATAACATTTTATGCAAGCAAGTAATTTATGTTTTTATATATCAATTATAACATGTTGAGATAGATCAGATGGTAGACCGGTTGACTGAAAACCTGGAGTTCAGGTTCGAATCCCGTGTGGGCACATTTTTTTTAAAAAAGTGTTTTTTTGTAATTATAGTTTTTTTGTGAAAGTTTATTATTCGACTTATTATTTTTGATTTTTCTTATGGTATTTAGTAATAATATGTGTCATTATTTTGCGATTCATGCCCCATAAAAGAAGTTATATTTTTAATAAGAAATGTTAGTATTTGCCATTACCAAATATGTACTTATATAACCCAGGCGCAGATCCAATAAAATGTTTTTGCCAGGTAAATTAGAGTACATATTTTTGAATAACTTTTTTAATATTTTTCACAGTTTTGTACTGAAAATTTTAATTTTGGGGTAGAAAATGTTCCATTTTCCCTCCCCCTTGATACGCGCCTGTATTTCCACTTATATGGTAATGCTTTCTACACTATGCGCACAACCAATTTTTTTAAAAATTAATAAAAAAATAGAATTGAATCAATTAAACATTTGATAAAAACAAAAAAGAATCGGCGAAAAATGTATGTGGATATATAATTATATATCCACATATATCATTATAATGTTACTATATTGAGTGAATAACAGTTTTATTTTGTCAAGGTTTACAAAATTAAAAATCTCGTAAAGGCAATTTGATATCCTTAAACTCGCCTGTCCTTAAAGCCTTAAAGGATTTAAAAAATATTCTTTCTATAAGAAAAACTTTTAAAAATCTAATAATTAAATATTTCATCAAATTCTGTGCAAGAATTATATTTTAAAAACCCAAGATTTTGTTAGGGTATATAAATTTCTGTGGAATTACCAAATAAATAGCTTTCAATACCGTTTAAACAAAAAACATTTTTGATTACCCGTCTACAGCAGTGTTGCCAACTTGGTGCTTTTCGATACCCAAAACGCAGAAGTTTTACTCTTAATGCCAAATTGTAAAAACAAACACTAAGTTGTGGCTTTTGATATATTTCGTTGGTGCCTTTAGTGCTTTTTAGCCATTTTTGTTTAATATTCCCAAATTATAGGGGAAAGGCCAAAAAAATCTACTAAAATCGTATATTTTGGTCGAGAAATATTAAAATTAGGACATTTTACAATATAACACTTTAGCAATTGCTTAATTTTGCAAGTTTACTACCAACTTTTTTCATATTTATTAAAATTAATCATGTGTAAATTGATTAAATTCTAGAACTTTTCAAAAAAATTTCAGAAAATTTTCTTCTAACGATGAAAAAAGTGCCAAGTGTTTTTTATCCATTTTTTTTTTAGCCGAAAAATATGCGCTTTTACGCGTTTTAAGATTATTATTGCTCGTTTTACTCTCAAAAAGTTGTCAACACTGGTCTACAGCGCAAACCTTTAGAGAAGTTAAGCAATTAGTTTAATATAGTATCATAACTACCTGTAAAAAAAAAAACTTCAAGTACATTCAACTTTTCTATAGGCCACTATTAAAAACTCTTAGCGCACTCTTTTAAAATTTGAAAAGCTTTAACTCAACTCTCTTTCTCTCAATTCCAGGTGCAGATTACAATTGAGTAAAAATAAAAAGATGAGAATCAGTGATGCATTTTGAGTTTTTTTGTTTTGGGTCAAATTGACAATTTAAAAGGGCCAAAATACCATTGATAGGGCCACAGGGATGATAAAGTTAGTACTATAGTACCTTTTTTGGTACTATTTGATCCGGAAAAGTACCATGGTACTCCTTTGACTCTTTTAGTTCTATGTACATATAAATAAAAATTAAAGATTGAGTTTGAATTTTAACGTCTTTTTCATACAATTGCAATTAATACTATAATTAATATGCAATTTTATTTAATATTAATTTTGAAAGAAGTGGTAGAGAAGAATGAGTGTATTTTCTAAAAATCATAACTACATTGTAAATTTTTCAATTTTCCTGAGTCAGACTGCGCAGTTTCTGGTATTGAACCTGTTTTTTTAATAATGTAATATTTGTTATGTTTTTATTTGTTCGATTGCGTCTATATGAAATTTTCTGTTCAATCACTGACCGTGGTATAGATAAACTGATTTCTAATGCCACATGCACTCGCACCACACGTTAGACAGAGCGCTTTAGCGCACTGATCTATCGTCAGGTCGAGTTTTGTTGTGATTAAAACTAGTTTTATTCAATACACGGTGTTTTTGTTCTTGCATACATAATCTCAGAAGTACAACTCCAACAACACAACAGTTCTATTTTTAGAAACTTCAGAGAAACTTCAAGATTCAACATTTTATTCAATTACCCATACATAAATTAACATTTATCAAATGTATTTATTTGAATACAATCGTTGTAAATGTAATTGATTAAAGATGATTTTATTTGAGTTCGACTAAAACGAAAAGTGTTCGAAAAGTGAAAAATATATATCTTAAAAAAGTACAATTGAAAAAATTTCATTGCAAACAATGCAAATTTGCATTGTGATTCTAAAATCGAATGAGTAATGAAATAGATTTCCTTGCAAAAAAGGTGAATTTAAGAAATAGTCTGATAATTTTTATAAATTCTGTAACTAAAATCAACTAAATTTTGTTTTTATATACAAATATATTTGAAAAACGTTAATTTATAATAAAAACTTGTATTTAGTACTATGAGGGTCGAAAAAGTACTATTTTTTATGCTGGTTGGTACTATTTGAAAATCCCATTTATCATCCCTGTAGGGCCATATTTTTTAAAAATTCGATTATTAGATTTTTACGAAAATAAAAATAATATTAATTTGTTAATTAGAGTTCATCATTTTAATTCTTTTTTAAAAATGCAAGACAAACCCCTCTGACAATAAAGTTTAACTTATTTTATGAATTCTTATAAATTATTTCCGCTCTTGCGATAACATAACATTTTTAAAAAGCCTCCAAAAACTATTTTTTTTAATAAAAAAATGAATTGCGGCACTTCTTTTAAAAATTTGGACAAATATAAAAAAACTTAAAAATGTTATCGTCCTGCATTCAAAAATTTTAAAACCTGACCTCCTGGTACAAAAATATATGATTTTGAATGCGATTTTTATAAAAAATTAAACAACTCCCCGTTTTTCATTCTCTAAGGAACTAGCATATGCTCTCATCGAATAAAAAAAATCAGGCAAATTTCATAAAAGTCTGAACTAAACGGTTTAAAGTAGTTAGTTCAATTTTGAGCTGAAAGGGCCAAAATATATAAGAAAGTACCACAGGGCCATCAAGCAGTAAAAAGTGCCAAAAATGGCCCTTTTGTGCCACGTTTTGCAACACTGATGAGAATATTTACTAGTTACTCTATTGAAAAGAGAGCATAAGCTTTTTTAGGCAATAGCTTTTGAAGGATAACCAATAAAACTTTACATTACTCCAAAAACTTTCTAAATAGCAGTTTCCATTAACGTTATGTTATGACAAATGTGTTATATGTAATATCAGCTTTTTTAACCGTTATAAAGCTTTATGTATGAAAAAGCTTTCAATATCCCGTTTTTATAGTTTATATATATAAATATGTTGTATAAATACCTGTTAAAAAGTTTAATATTTAAAGCAATATTTAATAGGAATTTACCTGTAATTAAAAAAGAAAAATATAAAATTATTAAAAAGTTTATAGCTTTCTTTAAATTTATAAAACCAAATACAACATCACATCTCACATTTACACAACAACATCAAATTAACCAGATTTTTTTTATAGAAGAAATTAACCAATTTTGTATACTTTATAGAACAGTCTTTTAACATTTTTACTTTAAATGCAACAAATGTATGAAAAGATAAATGTTATGTTAAGTTGTTTTTGTAGCGGAAATAAAGAAAGAAAGTTTTGTTTGGTATTTTAGAAAACTTTCCCGAGTATATGAATGGTTTGATATGGCAACACTATATTTAGTGAGGTGGCAGTTAGAAAATGAAGGATTTAAAATTAGGAAATTGAAATATAAAATATTAAACATGAGAAAAATAGTTATTTTTAAATGAGAAATTTAAAATTTGTAACAATTAGTAGCTAACATTTAACAAAATTTTGCCATAAATAACTTTTTAACAAACATTTATAAAAATACTAAATTTAATTTGTATTAATTAATAAGAAAAAAAAGCTAAGAATATAACAAAATTTTTAAATAAACATGCTAAATAAATACAAAGTTCTTTTTTTTTAGTTTTATTCAAAATTTTTAAATAAGTTTTAGGAATCAGTAAAACAATTGAAAGGATCGATTAAATTTAATTTAATCTTTAAATTCAAGTACAAAATCTAAAATTAAAAAAAAATCTCGAATATTGTTTTTTATTCCCTTTGGGGCGAGTAACTTTTCTAAAAAAAAACAGATTTTTCCATATAAATTTGTCATACATAGCTACACTCAGAGAAAATTTTAGCTATTTGCCAACTAAAATTCGATTAGTACGACTCAAATTCGGCAATTACGAATTTCAGTCGGTTGGCATAACTTAACATTAATTTTTAACAACAAACTTCGGTTAATTCAACTGAATTTTAGTCGCAACACCAAAAATATTCAGAAATCTAATGTAAATATCGTTGTAATAACTAAATTTATAGGTTGTTGCCATTAAAATATACTATTCAATTCGGTTGGCACTTTATTTCTCTGTGTGTATGGTAAACCACTAACCTGTGGTTAATTTGAGATAAGTTAGCAGGTCTTAATAATAAAAAAAAAAACAAAATTAGTAAGTTAAAATAGAAATTTTACTTACTATATTTACTTAAGTTTTGCGCTAAATACAGTTCGCGAAAAGAGTTCAAAAAAAAACACTCACCTAAATTAATAACCCGGAAAAACTTTGGTAAAATTTTTTGGTAGCGACAAGATTAAAATTTTAGACAAACTAATTTGAAGAAAAGTCTCTTATGGACAAAAGTATTCGCTTTAAAATATTCTTTCTAAAAGAATTCCCAAAAAAAAATCAGCCAAATTTTTTTGTGAAAAAATATAAGGATATAAATTTATCCTAAAAATATGACATTTTTCACGATAATAAAATTTATCGAAAAAATGTGCGTAATAAATTTTGCGGAAAAAAAACTTTGCGAAAAAATACTTCACAAACAAATTTTTCATGAAAAAAAAAGTTAAAATACACTTCCCGAAAGAATAACCCATATCCAAATCGCGAGTAAAAAAATGTAATTACGTAAATTTATAATATTCAAGAATATCATAAAAAATTTCGAGCCAACAAAATTATGCACAGCAAAGCATATACGAAAAGAAGCTCGAGAAAATCTATTCACCTAAATTTAATATTCAGAAAAAAAAATTTCAACAAAATTTTTGTTAGTAACTTGATTAAACATACAAATTTTAAGCACAAAATAGACGACAAAAAATTAGGCGGAAAATTGTTCACGAAAAAATGATTACAACATACTTCCCGAAAGGTTTTCCTAAAGAGAGTAACTAAATTTTGCGCGTAAAAAGGATGAAGCAAACTCCATCCATTCAACCAGAAATGAGCTTCGTCGCTGAACACAATTTGCACTTTCTTAATTGAGCATGAATTTTGGTAATAAAATTCAATAATCTGCAAGCGTTGTTCGTTTGTAAGTCGATTCATGGTTAAATTATAGACAAAACTGAATATGTTTAACAGTAACATGTTACACGAAAACAGCTGAGCTGCCAAAAAACAGTATTGCAAAAAAGAAAGTTGCTAAAAAATCACCCTTTATATAATTTCATATCACATCATATTATTTTTTTTATTTTAAATTTTGTCATGAAAAAGTGAAAAATTTTCCAAAAAAAATGAAAAAAAAAAAAATTCCGAAATTTTTTTTACTGAAAACCATATTTAAATCCGCATTAATAAATCAGCGACGTTATTTTATCATAAGTATCGATAAAAAATGTTGGTCATAAAAAATATAGATTCCAAAAAAGCTTTTGGTAAAAAAAAAGTTCGCTGAAAAATCTTTACCAAAAAATACTCTTTAAAAAAAAATTTTATAAAAATAATCACAAAACAATTTCCGTTTCGCGGATAAAACAATCTTAGCCGAAAATTATTTCCCTAACGATTCCCAGTGTAGAAACGGTAGTGATATATCATTATTTTTTGGACTACCAGTAATAACAACAGCTTACTCTCTGCATTACTTTAATACAAATAATAATGATTTATAAGTAGTTTTTTTATCTCATTATTTTATAACAAAAGATAATGGGTTACCCATTAGTATTTATATGTGTCATTATTTTAAATGTAAAGTAATGATCGCAAAATTTTTTCAAAATCTACTTATAGACTAATTATTTTTCAAGTCTAGTAAGTACATATATAACTCATTACTTTTTGAGTTTTGTAAGCTCGAAAGTAATGGCAATATGTGCACGCAAGTCATTAATGCTTTTATCTATCAAGTATAACATGTGGAAAACCACGAGTCCCAGGTTCGAATACAGTGTGGACATATTTATCAAAAAAAAATTAAAAAAAAAAAATATTTTTATATTAAATTTAGTTTTTTTGAAAATTTGTTTCTAAACTCATTATTTTTGACCATACTAGTAAGCAGTTATTATTTTGCACGGCATCCTTATATAAAAGTAATGGATTTGTAGTGACAATTGTAAGTACTAGCCATTACCAAATATGTACTTATATAATTATTTATATGGTAATAGTTTTCTACACTGGGAAAATGGGCTATATTTTTTCGGTTAGAAAATATCGAAGTAAAATATTATAGCGCATGTTCCCCAAAATATTATGAAAATCGATATTTATGATCAAAATATTTTATTTCGCAACATTTTATGCGAAAAACAAATAAATTTAGGGAGGTTTTAAAAACTTTCGCCATACCTATCAGATAATGGTCTTTCAAATTTCATTAAACTTGGTATTTAAATTCTCCTAGTTAATATGAAGTTTACGTTTTTTGTATTTTTTCAAAATTTGTTATAGTTCGCGTTTAGTCGCTGCTTAAATTAGGGGTGTTTTAACAAAAGTGGGAGAAATATACAATATTTGAATTATCATAACTGTTGAACGCGTCAACAGAAGATTGAAAACTTGTTATCACTTCAAAGATCAAATCCTCTGCTTCAGATCAAATCCTCTTCTTCAGTGTTGCACAAAAAATAAATTTTTTATGCGAAAAGGATAACAAAATTAAAAAAAGTTCCTTAATTCGCGAATATTTCAAAAAATTCGCGAAGTATCTCTTACAACATATAAAAACTTCATGTTGGGACTTAGAGGCGTTCAAAAATAAACGAATTTTTCCGAAAGAATCTTTGATATTTAATATAAAATTGTGTACACAGAAAAAATTAAAAACGGGTTTTAGTTAAAAAATGTATTGAATCAATTAATATTTTAATTGATTTAGCACCTATTACGGCAATTGATTTAAACGGCAATTAAATTAATCAATTAATTAATTAATTAATTAATTTAAACTTGTATTGAAAATTAAAAAGAAAACAGATACAAATAATTATCAACAAAAAAAAAAATGTGTGTGAACGACAAGCTTGTATGTATATGTGTTTTAGTAATGCTGTGTCTGTTGGCGAATTTGTGTGTGTGCTTGTTTTGTTTTGTAAACTACAAATGTATTTGGTTTTTTATACTGAAACTTTTCTATTTAACCCTCGGTATATGAAAAAATAATTTGAGAATTGTGTCTAAAATAAAATATGCATTATTTATATTTTTAAAAGACAATTAAAATATTAATTGATTCAGTTAAATATTTGTTTAGAAACAAATTTAATTCAAATCAAATCTTTTATTTGATATTTTAGGTTGATAATTTTTTCTGTGTATATTCACATAGCACCCAAATTTCAATAATTTTTGCCACACATTGAAAAGGCGATACGGAATCAGATTTTCGTAATTATATCCTGTGTCCTTTGTCAAAAGGACATGTAAAGTTGAATTTAAAAAAAAAAAAAAATATTTAAATATTTGTACTCATTAAATGATGCCAATGTGGATATCAAATGAAAGATCATAATCTCTGGTATTCCACAAAATTAGTTGTCGTAATGCTTCAGGACCAAAAATTTATAAAATATCCTTTTAATATTGTGATTCTTTAATATCCTTGATTGTTTTAAATAAGTTCGTCAAAAGAAAAAAAATCATGTTAAAGATTTGATTGTATTGTTAAACATATTTAAATTTCAGTCTTTTAAATGTATCAGTTTCACAATATCAAAGATTTTAAATTTTCATGTACAAACAAAATTTTAATATCCCGATTAAAAAAAATTAGTCGAAGTCGTTGTTGCGGTATTACGTATTTGTTGCGGTATTACGTAAATTTTTCGACTAAAAGGTTTTTGTAATAGATTGAAAACAACAGAGTGTAGACAAATTTGTTAAATTTATTAATATTATGAAGCACTCTATGACGATCTTTCAAAAACAGCTGATTGACGGCAATAAGAAATTTTTTATTTTGTTGTTAAATTATCAAAAATATAAAAAAATGCTAAGTTTGGACTTATTTTTTTAACTTCAGATGAAAAATATAAGTGCCTATGGCTGCGACGAATGATATTCGAAGAAAACGGCTAAGTGTTGTTGAACAAAATAACTCCGATCACGTCCAAGCTTTTACCTCACATAGTACTTTTTGAGCTGATTTTAAGAAGCAAAAAAAATGTTGTCGCCAGAACCCCCTTGCGGCTGGACGAGGCATTAAATTCGGAAAAGTTTTTTACAATTATCTCAAAAAGTACACGGCCGATCATTACAAATACAAGTCATATCAAAGCTTATTAAAATATCTATTCAATCATGTACGATATGACCCTAGAATTTAACCCATTACAGCCCAATTCAAAATTTCCTTATATTTATTTGTTTTTTTTTTGTAAAAAGATCACCTTATTAAAAAAAATCCCCTATATAAGCATATAAAAACTGTACAAAAAATTAAAGAAAATTTCACAAGCTTTCATTCAAGGTATAATGGACTACCATATCTTTTAAAATAAAAAATAGATTAAAGGTTAAAAAAATCGCAAAAAATCCACATTATCTAAATTTAACCTTTGATATTTTTGTTTCAAGAGATATGTGGTCATATTGTACCTCAAAAGAAAGCTTATAAATCCGGCTATCCATTTCTATAAACTTATTAAGTACTTACAAAGGCCAATTTTTGAATAAAAAGCACATTTTATCTAAAAAAAACTAAAGTAAAAATAAGAAAATTTTAAACCGGTCTTTAATGGGTTAATTAATATTGACATATTGTACGCCATTGAAAAGCCATTTTAAAGAGCTTTCATACGACATGCATATTGTTATAAACGGACTTGTACTTTTTGAGATACTTAAAAAAACTTTTTCAACTTTAATGCCCAGCCCAGCCGCAAGGGGGCGCCGGCGACTACAAATATTTTGTTTCTTGAAATCAGCTTAAAAATTAGTTTTTGGGGTAAAAGTCTTGAAGTAATCGTAGTTATGTTTCTAAACTGCACTTGTTCCAGATTTTGCCAATTATGTTTTTTACCCTAAAATGTCCTCCAATTTCGCAAACAGCTTCGGTGCTATAATTTTTATTCTAAAAGTATTTAAATTTAATTAAAATTTCATTGAAATTTGCATTTTTTAAGAATTTTTTAAATCTGTCGTGAGAAATAAATATACGACTGTTTTTATACATTTTGACAGTCGAAAACGACAACCGTAATACGGAAATTGTTGTACATTCGTAGTGTTCGCCAAACGTAATACCGTTTTTTAAAAATGACAAATTTTCACTACGACTTCGACAACCGTAATCAGGCCGATTATGGTAGAATACTATGGCTAGATATTATGGTCCGATTATTAAGAGGCAAATTTAAAATTAACGTGCAGTTGAATTTAAATTTTATATGCTTAACAATAAAAAAAATGTTATGTCAAATTAAATTTTTTAGAGTTAAATATCTAGTTTAAATTGTGATGTTTATTTAAGATCATTTCAATAAATATTTTCAATGTAAATTTTCGAATTGATATCAAAGTTTTAAGAAGGATGTTATTTATTTCAAAACAAAAACGACAATTTTACACAACTTTATATTGTTTTATATTTTCACATGTGGCAATACATTATTTTGTTTAATCCCATATACTAATTAAATTTTGCCAATCCAATTATATATTGCCCGTCTAATAACATATTGTAAGATACAAGTAAATATGCCGTTTTACGAAAAATTACAGTGGCAAATAAAATTGTATCATATTATAAAGGATGTCATACTTAATTATATTAAATTGTATAAAACTGGATCACATTATACAAGACCATATTATTTTTACTCCAGATATTATATTAATTTTTTTTTGTTTGATTTTTGTTTTTACAGGGGTAATTCAAATGTTTGTCATTACTGAACTAATAAAGCTAGAAGGCTGAAATTTGAGTATTTTTTACAGTTTAGTAACACATTTTACATGGATTTTTTATTTTAACGAACTTATTTAAAGCAATCAAGGATATTCAAGGATCAAATTTTTTAAGGGACATTTTTAAAATTTTTGCTCCTGAAATATTACAAACAATAATTTTATGGAATACCAGCGATAATGATCTTTTATCTTAATGAGTACAAGTATTTCTATATTTTTTTTTTTTAAATTTAACTTAAGGTGTGCTTAAAGTCAGGGTTGACAGCAGTTTCATTCGGTTATTGGTATTGGATAACGGTATTTGGTGAATATTTCGTAAGGGTATTTTAAGGTTAGCGGCATTTGTAGTTATATCTCTTTGTTATTTTAAGGTTAACGTTATTTTACGTCATTTCGCTAGGTTATTTTAGGGTTAACGTTATTTAACGTAATTTTTTGGTATATTTTACAGATGACAGCAATATCTAGCACCTAGCAATATCTAGCACCTAGCAATATCTAGCAATGTGGTGTAATGGTTAGCGCGTTGGACTGTTACACAGATGGTATCGGGTTCGATTCCCGGTGACAACAACAATTTAGAAAAATAATATGTATGAGATTGCTATCACTTATATGTATCGCTGCACTCACCTTCGGTGTTCCCATAGCACTTAACCCCACCGAAGTAAAATAATGAATCAGGGCTATGAAACAAAATGCTTCAATAAATTCGCCAACTCTACAGCAGGTGGCGAGCAACAACTGTTCTAAGACTTATCATCTCGCGCAATTGTCATCTCTCCGCTATCCCCTTTCCAAAGAAAAAACACATTAATTAATAGGAAGAATTTCCCGAGTGTTGCTTCTGTTTATAAAAAAAAAATACTTTAAAAAAACAAAATTTCCAAAACACTTTAAAAATGTTTTTATTTTATTAACCTACGAAAATATCATTCATTCCATGAGAAATTGCCACTAATCTGACCAAGTGTATATCGATTTTCTAAATATATAATATATTTGTAATTAAAAATAATCGTTTCGTTTTAAAAACGCATGTGTCTCTTTGGATATTAATAATCATGCACAATATAGAACTTTTGATACGAAAGAAAACTTCGTTTTAGTGGAAGAAGGAATAATTACGCTATCAGGTCTACCATTGGAGCCTAGGCAAATGGTAAATTGACACGCATCCCTTAAATGAAGTTATTGTTTATTATATATAAAAGTGCTATAAGTTAAGTAAAAAGTGATAAAAATTAATTATTTTTAAATTTGTTGTACTCCCTCAAATTTAATTGTAAACATAAAAAATTTTAAGAAATATGAAAGAAAAATTTAAACATAATACACGTTTTTTTAACTCTGTAGTCTAATATAATCATAATATATTTGCAATAATAATAATAATATGGCAATAAATGATGACAAAATTATTGTCCATGATCATAATATGATAACTAGGAATATAATATGGTTATAGTGCAAATATTATGATTGCAACAAATATGTTATGACCATTACAAATGTATTGTGAAATTGTATTCTTAACAATATTTTATTGCTTATTTATGCGGTAATCACATGTTTCCATTATTTTTTATTTTTCCCCACAAAATAAGATTTGCGCTGAAAAAGAGAAATTTTAGTTTTGCTTTTTTAGATACAATAAAAAATTTATGTAAACATCGCATAGCCACAAAATAATGTTTTATGTAGCCCCTTAATAGCACAAATCTTATACGTCAGCTCAAAGACAATTTTATTACTTAAATTATTTAAAATAAGTTTATTTAAATGTGTAAATTTTTAAATAAATAAATATGTATTATTATATAAATAATAATATACTTAAAAAAAAAAAAACATGCATAACTTTTTAATCCAGCTGCAACAGAATGCTGGGAGAAGTAGGTATCATACTATAATAATTTCTAAACATTTTCATAACCATAATATGATAATATTGAGATCAATTGGAAACAATAATATGGTAACATAATTATCATATTATGATTAAGTAAAAGATAAGAGTATGGTTGTCACAATCATAGTAACATAGTTGTCGCAATCATAAATCCAAAAATGTATGATGCTTTTCGAATATGTTTGCCTTAGCCATGTTTTTTCTGTGCGTGTGTAAACTAAAATATATTTTTCATTAATAAAAAAAAAAAAAGATTTTAAAGTCCTACATTTTGAGTTTAACTTTTTATTAAATTTTTTCTGGTTTAACATTTTTTAGAACACACACCTTAAAATGTCCTTTTGGAAGGATATATAATATGATAACGAAAATCTGAGTACGCAGTTTAACTACATGTGGTCTCCTGTTTAGAATGCATATCGATTTGCCCATGTGAGGCAAAAAATATTGAAATTTGCCATGTGAATAAACAAAATTTTATATTAAATATTAAAAATACTTTCGGAACAATTCCGTTTCTTTTTGAAACCCTGTGATTCCCAACTTTAAATTTGTCTATGTTGTAAGTGATACTTTGAGTTAATTGTAAAATAAATTTCAGAAAAATTAATTTTTTTTTTTTTTTAAAGAGAGGCAACACTCAGGAAATGCTTCCTATATTTAGTGTGTTGCTTTCTTTGGAAAGGGATAGTATAGAGATGAAAGGTGAGGAAAGATGAATGGCTTCAGACATGGCAACACTGTAATTGCGCGAGATGATAAGTCTTAGAACAGTTGTTGCTCGCCACCTGATGGAGAGTTGGCGAACTTATTGAAGCTTTTTGGTTCATAGCCCTGATTCATTATTTTACTTCGGTGGGGTTAATTGCTATGGGAACACCGAAGGTGGACATTGCGATACGTATGAGGAATAGAAAAAACTCATACATATTATTTTGATGTTGCCGGCATCGGGGATCGAACCCGGGACCTTCTGTATAAAAGTCCAACGCGCTAACCATTACACCACAACGCCCACAAATTGGTTTTTTGATATATTCGCGAATTAAGGACATTTTATCACTTTCGCTTTATAAATTTATTTTTCTGCATTACAGTTTAAAGAAGACGATTTGATCTTTAAAACGTTCTTCAAGTTCTTGATTTTAAGGACATTTTATCACTTTCGTATAAAAAAATTAATTTTTCTGCATTACAGTTTAAAGAAGACGTTTTAATCTTTAAAACATTCTTCAAGTTCTTGATTTTAAGGACATTTTATCACTTTCGTATAAAAAAATTAATTTTTCTGCATTACAGTTTAAAGAAGATGTTTTAATCTTTAAAATGGCTTCAAGTTCTTGATTTTCTGTTGACGCGTTCAAAAGTTATGATAATTCAAACATTGTATATTTCTTACACATTTATTAAAAACCCCTAACTTTGAGCAGCAACTAAACGCGAATTATAACGAATTTTAAAAAAATAAAAAGAACATGAACTACGTATAAACTAGGAGAATGCTTATAACAAGTTTAACTAAAATCGAAAGAGATAAAATTGAAAATGAAGGCTTTTGTGCTCATTATTTATAAAATGTCCCTTAGGGAACATTATTTTAAAATAAATAGTGATTTACAAACAAAGATCAAAAAGGAATTTTCATCTTGTACAAGTAATTTGATTTTGTTTATCAAAATTCGTATTTATTTGCTGTTTGTGAGGCACCTTTAATTTTCTAAAAAAATATTTAAGAATTTTGAAAAAAAAAAGCTTTTTAAAAAAAATCCCAATTGTTTATTAAAAATGTTGCATTCATAACACAAAAACTACGTTTTTTTATTGTCAATTTTGTTACTAATTTATATGAATCACACATTTTGTTAAGAATTTGTTCATGCTTAGAGAGAGAGAGAGAAAAAAAAGAGAGTATAGTTTTTTTTTTCTGAAACTTGAAACTAGTATTTGGAATATTCTAACTCACACACACCAATTTTTGTTAATGTTGTTGTAGCAATTGTAGTAGTAGTAGTTGTGGTAGTAGTAGTAGTGTCTTGAGTTGGCTAAAATGAATTAACATCAAATTTAAAATCTAGATCCAAATTTCTTAAAGGATTTCCACGTATTTTTTTACTGCCATGATGATGATGGTGGTGGGGTATATGATAATCCACTTCCGTTTCATCCTCTGGATTTTGTTTGGTTTGTATGTTTATTTTGTATATATATTTTTTTTTTTTGCATTATTTACGCATTTATGGTTGAAGTGCATTATTAGCAAAGTGCAGCAAAATGTTGTTGTTTTTTTTTAAGGTTTTCATATATACAAATATAACAACAATAGGGATACAAATAATGGAGAAAAAAAAGAAAATTGCAAAAAATTTTAAATTAAAAAACAAAACAGAAATGTTTTTTTTTTACACACTGGTATACATAATATTAATAATAAATAAAAGAAAACAAAAACATATAAAAACAGAACAACAACTAAAAAAGAGCAGTTAATTTATGAACTAAATAATAAAAAAAAAAAACGGTACATTTACGTACATAAACATACACATACGAGTAAAGTGGTAGTAGTAGTAGTTTAATAATGTAGGAAATAAGCATTAAAATAAAAGCTTTATTAAAGTCTTTTGGTTTAATAAAAATATAATGGTAGTTTTTATAGGGCTTAAACAAAGTTTTCATTTTGTTTTTAGTTTTTATATAATCATACCTAGACGAGCGGTTCCCACCAACTTATGTTTCACGTACCCCTTGAGACACTTCTACTGATTCGCGGACCTCCCAAAAATTTGTTTTTTTTTCTCATATATCCAAATAAGAAAAAGTTACGAAACGAACAAAAATTTAATTTTTATTTTAAAAATAAAAAAAAACGAATTTATTAAATAATTGAGCTCTAGGTCACGATTGTATTTATAAAATATCCTTTATCTATATACAGTGGCGGACAAAAGTATTCACACAGCAGCAAACTTTATTTTTAATCTTTTATATTTTTTAAATAAAACCCACTTGCCGGATATGGTATTCAACAAAATTGTTTATTAACTTATAAATTATTAAAATACAACAAAGAACTTATTCTTAGTATGTTATATTATAAGAAAAAACTAAATATGTAATTCAAAGTATTATTTTAGGCGGACAAAAGTAGTATCACAGCTTCAAATGTTTGTACAAAAAATAAAATTTCATACGATTTAATACTTTGTGGAGTAGAATTTCTTTGCCATGACTTCTTTTAATCTTCTTGGCATAGAATGGACCAATTTCTTCGTAACATCAGCTCCAATATTTTTTAATTTTTTTTTTAAATACAACATGCTTAGTTAGTTTAGTTAGTTTTTTGTTGTATTTAAATTATTAATAAGTTAATAAACAATTTGGTTGAATACCTTATATGGCTAATAGCTTTCATTTTAAAAATATAAAAGATTTAAAATAAAGTTTGCTGCTGTGTGAATACTTTTGTCCGCCACTGTATATAAAATACAATGTTTGTATGTTTGTCCTCTATAGACTCTAAAACTATCCAACCGATTTGGCCCAAACCGATTTCATTTGAAAGGTTATAGTCCAAATTAGGTTTTCGGCTATATATATTTCAAGTGGGCGTGGCCCCTCCAACATAAATTGAATAACACCATATATCTTGACTATTGTGATAGCAAGAGTTTTGAAACATTGCAATATCCCATATGTTACTGATTTGAATAATCAGGAAAAAAATGGGCGGGATCGGACCAGTGGGAGTGGCAGCTCCCATACAAAGTAAATATTTAATATCATATATCTACAGTACTATAATAGCCAGAGTCTTAGAAATTTGTGCACGTTGATTATTTGCTAATGTGAATAGTCATGGGAAAAATGGGCGTGACCGGACCAGTGGGCGTGTCAGCTCCCATACAAAGTAAATATTTAATATCATATATCTACAGTTCTACAATAGCCAGAGTCTTAGAAATTTGTGCACATTGATTATTTGTTAATGTGAATAGTCATGGGAAAAATGGGATCGGACCAGTGGGCGTGTCAGCTCCCATACAAAGTAAATATTTAATAACATATATCTACAGTTCTATACTAGCCAGAGTCTTAGAAATTTGTGCACGTTGATTATATTATGAATAGTCATGGAAAAATTGGACGGGATCATATAAGTGGGCGTGGCAGCTCCCATACAAAGTGATTATTTAACTCATATACAAAATTAATATTAATATTAAATATCTAGGGTTCTATATTAGCTATATAGCCTTCAAATTTTGTACGAGTCCATCAATTACAAATATTAGTAGTCGAACTGAAAATGGGCGGAATGGGATAAATGGGCGTGGTACAAAAAGCAAAAAACAAATAAGCATTAAAATAAATTATCACATTCAAGACTTTTTGCAAGGTTATTTATAATGTTGTTCAAAAATTGTTTTAGCGTTCCTCATTTTCATAGAATAAATAAAAAAGGTAAAGAAGTAAATATGAATCGGCGTTGGGCTTCCCATGAAATTACAAATTTTAAAATGATTTACTAATGTGAATTTATTTTTTTAATTATTTATTTGCGTAAAAGAAATTTCTTGATTTAAAGAATTAATTACAATTAAAATTTGAAGGCAAAACAACGTTTGCCTGGTCAGCAAGTTATTTTATATATCCCCAATATTTCGTCATTGTTTGAATGACATCTTCAGGGAGTCTGAACAACAACAAACAATTTTAAATACAAAAATTTCCTGCCGCTGCCCTCCACTCTGGTCAACACACCATTTAAACAAAAAAAAAACATTTTAAATGTTGTGTTGACCAGAGTGGAGGGCAGCGGCAGGAAATTTTTGTTTTTAATATTGTTTGTTGTTGTTCATACTCCCTGAAGTTGTCATTCAAAGAATGACGAAATATTGGGGATATATAAGATATTTTTTTTTTATATATCTCCAGTATTTCGTTATTCTTTAAATGACATCTTCAGGGAGTATAAACAACAACAAAAAATTTTAAAAACAAAACTTTCCTGCCGCTGCCCTCCACTCTGGTCAACATTTAAACAAAAAAAACATTTTAACAGGAAATTTTTGTTTTTAATATTGTTTGTTGTTGTTGTTCATACTCCCTGAAGATGTCATTCAAAGAATGACGAAATATTGGGGATATATAAGATATATTTTTTTATATATCTCCAATATTTCGTTATTCTTTGAATCACATCTTCAGGGAATATAAACAACAACAACAAATTTTAAAAACAAAACTTTCCTGCCGCTGCCCTCCACTCTGGTCAACAAAACATTTAAACAAAAAAACATTTTAAATGTTTTGTTGACCAGAGTGGAGGGCAGCGGCAAGAAATGTTTGTTTTTAATATTGTTTGTTGTTGTTCATACTCCCTGAAGATGTCATTTAAAGAATGACGAAAAATTGGAGATATATAAAATAATAAAGGATATTTTATAAATACAAACGTGACCTAGAGCTGAATTATTTAATAAAGTCATTCATTTCAAAGGTTGAAAAACTTTTCATAATTTATAAAAAAAAAAACATTACAAAAACCAAATGTAATAAAACCCGATTAAGATAAACTCCGAGGGACCTGAACACTTAATTCGTTATAATCAAGATTCGTACACTCACAAGAACTTTTTCATAAAATTTCAACAGTTATTTAAAAATTTAATCGGTAAAGTTGTTTCAATGGAATATACAGTTAAATTACCAAAGAAATATATTTTTTAACTTTCTGTCTGTTATTCAAGTTACAAAAAAGACTGACTTTCGGTAATAGTTAAAATATTCAGTTAAAATTTTCTTTTTACAACAAAAAGTTGTTATATTATATTGAGTATTGAAATAAACGAAAACAATCTATTGTTTTTTTTATCGATTTTGTCAATTAATTTTTAAACAGTTGAAAATAAACTAAAAAAATGCAATTATTTTAAACGCAAAGTAAGTTTATTTAAAGCAGGGGTTGAAAATGGGAATTCCCCCCCCCCCTCACAAAATGATATTTTTCAATACAAAAATGTAAAAAATAAGTTAACCGCAACCCCCCCCCCCCCAAACCTTTTCCAGGATCCGCGCCTGATTTAAAGTGTATATTGGGTAGTCTTTACGGCAAAAATATTGTAAGTGTATTTACTGGAGTAAAATTTATTTACAATATTTTTTTTTTTTTTTGTTTTTCGCAAAATATTAAAATATTTTATAAAATTTGTTAAAATTCAAAAAAACAATTTGGAAAATTTGCAAAATTTTTGGAATTTTGTATTATACTCGTAAATGGAAAATTATACGAAATGTTCTTTGTGGGACTGTCCAAAAATAATTCATCTTAACACAGGGTTTATCTTAAGTAAAGTTGTCTTAACAGATGATACATTGAATTTCCAACGATAAAAGTTTATATATAGTCATATATAACATGATATAATTATATATAATTATAAATGTGGTCATATGTAACGATATATAGTTATATCTCATATTTACGAAAAATTCTAATACAATGCTATATATCATCATATATCATTATATCTCATGTTGTGAATACGTTGATCTTTTTATCTCATCAGATATACTGGATATAGCTAAGTATGAGATCATATATACTTCCTATTTTAATGCTATTTCAATGCTCAAACCTTTAATGCTATTTCAATGCTCAAACCTTACTTTATTTCTAAATTTGATAGTTTTAAAAAATTAAAACCAAACTTTTTTTCGATCTTTTATCATAAATTATGATGTGAGCAAGATTACTTAAGTTCAAGATCATTGTCCTTAACATTTTTATAAGGGTTTACTTTTAGCACGATACACATTTCCCAGCGATATTCAATAGCTTCGATACCCTGCTTATTGTAAAAAATGGCTAGCTCCTTAAAAAAATCGTCAATCGCAAACTCCCCCTCCTTATTGTTGGTAAATCTTTTACCGCCAAGTCATTTTTTCAAGTTTGGAAATAGAAAATAATCCGAGGGAGCTAAATCTAGCTGAATAAGGTGCGTGATGGAGCCATTCGAACTTTAATTCATTGATTTCGGCCATCGTAATAGTGGATGTGTGAACTGAAGCATTGTTTTGACGAAACAACACATATTTTATAATTTATTTTAATGTAGAATTCCATTAATGTTGGATTTCAAGGAAATTGTTTGAAAAATCATATGAAACGGTTCATTGGCTTAGTTTCAATGCATTTTTAAAATATTCATGAAGAGTTTTATTAATTCAAGGAAACTTCTTAATATTACACAAATTTTATGAAACTGTTTTATAAATTCTATAAACGTTTCATTGTCGGAATGATTCATTAGTTCTATGAAGATTTTCATTCATTCTACAAATATTTCATAAACATTGACATTAATGAAACCTGTTTCATAGATTCTATGAAAAATTTCAATGGACGAGTTACAGTGACAAATTTCATTAAAGCTATGAAGAAATTCATTACTGAAAGGAAGATAATTCTCTCAGTGTCTCACGTAATCAAGAAAATATTGTTCAACTGTCAACTACAGCTGTCAAACAAACTTTTAAAATGTTCTGAGCAGACGAGCTTCGAATTTTGTAGCAAATTTTTTAAATTGCGGTTTCTTTTTAAGCGGGGACATGACATTGGCCGTTTTTTGAAATCGACTTTTTTTATAATTTTGTATTTAAGTAAATATTCTTAAGATTCCAAGAAAAAAAATTTCATGGAAAAATTCCTACGGGTTCAAAAGTTACAGCCGGATTAGTGAGAGCGCATTTTTAATTTTCGCGCTACCTAGCTACAGTATTGAATTTTTGCAAAGGAAATGATGCAAATCGTTTGAAATGCGCCAGAGTGAAGGCATATGAAGCTTCAAAAGAAGCCCGAATTGCTTAACGATTGCATAAAACTGTAAGTAACATCACAACACAAAATAACGAAGGCATACAGTACGTAGCAGGCATGGCAGATTGAAGGTAAAAATTTTTTCTTTGTTCACAAACTTTGAACGCGTTTATCTCGAAACTGTGTTTTTCGTACTGGTTGCGGCACTAGCGGGTTCATTTTTTGACGATTTTTTTTTTGTATTTTTTTATACTTGATTCGATATCGTATGACACGAGCTTTTTTTAAATTTTTTTTCGATTTTTTATGAATTTTTAAAGTCAATATTTTTTTCGAAAAAACACACTTTTAAATTTGAAACATCACCAAAAATTGAAAAAAAAAAATAAAAAAAAGCTCGTGTCATACGATAACCAATTTTGTTAAGATTTAAAAAAGTCATTTTTTTCCAGATCGGGCAATTTTTGCGACTCCCAGCGCTGCAACCACGAGGCCCCGTTTTTTTCTCTGCCGCTAGTTTGGAGCTCTATGAAACCATGTTGGAGTGAAAAATATATTTTTTTGAATTTTTTTTTCTTGTAAATTTTGGAAAAATGTTTGTTTTTGACTGAGTTATGAATTTTTAAAAAAAGGTCTGTTATCTCTGCCTTGAATGTAATATCCCCCTTAAATTTGTTTGTGGCTACAAAGTACCACCTAGGCGTATGAGCATTTTATTAAACATATTAATATTAAGTATACGTATTAGGGGTATTAACGAAAAGAGCTTCTTACTTGAATTTTAAAACAATTTTATTATAATAAATTTTTTTTCTTCTTATAAACAATATTTAATCGTTTATTGGAAAGTACTCATGTATGAGTTTGTTGTAGTTTAATTATTTTTTTTATATCACTTTAAACAGTAATACTTTTCTAATATTTTTCCCTGTACACAGAGCTGTCAACTTTGACGATTTGTCTCCATTTCAGGGACTACCCAGCAAAACCACACATTACCAAATCATGGGTAAAGTAATGTATCGGCATAGGGCCTCATGCATTACTTTACACGTTACTTCATTGATGAATTTTACAGGCGATGAACCTCAAGGTAACTCATTACCTTGTAGTGGGTAAAGTAACTGGTTACTTATATGGTTACATGGTGGGAAAAAGTAATGTGTCTATAAATAGATTTTCATAAAAAAATGCATAAAAAATTTTTTTTACATATATTTTTTTTTAATTAAATAAATAACTTTTTTTTATTAAATAAATAACTTGGTCATGCTGGGATTCGAACCTGGGGTCTCTGGTATTTAACAATTAGTTAGGCGAGAACTCTACCAACTGAGCTATCGATACATACAATATTTTATTGCTTAACATGTAGATGAGTTGCTGTGCTTCGTGTTTTCGTTCGTGATATCAAAAATATACACCTTACCATTATGCTTACAAAAAATCACAAAGTAATGTGTCTATAAATAGATTTTCAAAAATATATATTGATAATTAATTTACGTTTATAATTCATGCATTATGTAATAGATGATCGGTAAGTCATTATTTTATGTTTTGAAGTAATGTAAAATGTAATGAGGTCTCATTACAAGGTAATCCATGAGTGTCCAATTATCGCTAACTCATTACTTCTTGTTGGAAAGTAATGATACGGGTAAGGAGTACACATTACAAGGTAATGCATTACTTTATCGCACCCATTACCAAAGTTTTGCTGGGTATTAGTAAAATTTCACAGCGAATATTTTTGCAGAACATTTTAACCCCTTAAATCCCTGTTTTAATGGTGTTTTTAGCTCTTTTTTAGAGAAGGACAAAAAAGACCCTTACCTTGAGGAGTTAGATTGTTAACATATTCAACAAAAATGTTTGATTTTGGTGTATTCAGGAACTGATAGTAAAATTTCACGGCGAATATTTTTGCGGAAAATTTTAACCCCTTAAATCCCTGTTTTAATGGTGTTTTTTGCTCTTTTTTAGAGAAGGACAAAAAATACCCTTACCTTGAGGAGTTATAGGGTTAACATATTTTACAAAAATGTTCTCCATAACATTTTACATAACTTTGCTAAACACGCCATAAACTTTAAATGTAAACTTTACTCCATTTTCTATGCCGATTGACAATACAAAATTTGCATTTTTGGGAAACTTTACCTTACCCCTAAAATGAAACCCAGATGTAAACTTTCAAAACGCCGATACAAGTGTTTTTTTTTTTGTTGTCTTCTATCAAAATTTACAGGTCGGACCTTGTAATTTTTTTTTGTGTTGTACAGTGTAATCATATAAATACAAATTTTACTATTTACTATGGCTTTCCGCGCATTGTAGCGAAAACAGATCAGTGCCTCTGGTGGGAATCGAACCCACGACCCCCGCACTGATAAGCCAGCACGCTACCGTGGCGCACTGAGAAAATATTATCAATTTTCCTGTTTATTTAAAACATCTAAAGAAAATGTGATAAAATGAGCTCAAAAAGAGCAAAAGTTATTCATTTACCCTTTTAATGATCAACTAAATATAAACCTAATCATTTTGAAAGAGTTGTGTATTTTAATTTCGTTAAAGAAATCCGAAGTTGTTTTTTATATATTTTATAATTAATAATAATATTTTATAATTTTAATTGTTTTGCTTCAAAATCACTGATAAAAGAGTGATTTAAATCAATAGTTTTCTAGAATGCCTTTTATTGTATGCCCAAATTTTGTAAAACCAAATATCGGAATTAATTTAAAAACTCGGAATTATAAGTTTGATATAATTCTTATTAAAAATAAAAATTATGTTTTTTTCGACCTTTAATTGTGCAATGAAAATGAAAATTATTCAAGTTCGAGGCCATACTCTATATTTCTTTATTAGGATATTGTCCTAACAAATAATCAATAGAGTTTTTTGTTTTCAAATTTATTATTTGACCCATTCAGGAATGTGTTGACAGATCTATTTTGGGAATTTTCTAGGTTCCCATCATCAGAACACGTTTTGAATGCGGTAACAATCCCATGCCAAACATCAAACATTCATATAAACTAGTTTACTCACTACATGAGAACTAATATAGGAGTTTGAAATTAAAGATTATAACCATTGATCAAAAATTAAATTGAAAACTTGTTTGTTATGTGCAAGGTCCACCTGTGGTGGATATTCAATATACGTTTTTGTTTCTCTCTCCTTTTTATATTTTGTTTATTTTATAAACAACACAGGGGGAGTAAACTAGACTAAACTTTGTCTTTTATACAAGTTTGATATAATTTTTATTAAAAATAAAAATTATGTTTTTTTCGACCTTTAATTGTGCAATGAAAGTTACTGAAGTTATATGTTTGATGTTTTGCATGGTATTGTGGGCGTTGTGGTTTAATGGTTAGCGCGTTGGACTTTTACACAGAAGGTCCCGGGTTCGATCCTCGGTGCCGGCAACATCAAAATAATATGTATGAGTTTTTTCTATCCCTCATACGTATCGCAATGTCCACCTTCGGTGTTCCCATAGCAATTAACCCCACCGAAGTAAAATAATGAATCAGGGCTATGAATTAAAAAGCTTCAATAAGTTCGCCAACTCTCCATCAGGTGGCGAGCAACAACTGTTTAAGACTTATCATCTCGCGCAATTACAGTGTTGCCATGTCTGAAGCCCTTCATCTTTCCCCACCTTTCATCTCTATACTATCCATTTCCAAAGAAAGCAACACACTAAATATAGGAAGTATTTCCTGAGTGTTGCCTCTCTTTTATAAAAAAAAAAAAAAAAAAAAAAAAAAAAAAAAAGAACCTAGAAAATTCCCGAAATAGATCTATCAACAGATTCCTGAAAGGGTCAAATAATAAATTTGAAAACAAAAAACTCTATAGATTATTTGTTAGGACAATATCCTAATAAAGAAATATAGAGTATGTCCTCGAACTTGAATAATTTTCATTTTCAATTCGGAATTATTTTAAAATTCTATTTCGAGTAATGGGTATTGGGAGTTATGTTCTTAAGACTCGGAGGCGTTTGTACGGGAAATAATAATACAGAACATCAAAATGGTGAAATAATAACAAATAAAAAGTGATTAAAACGAAGTTTTAAGTAAAACTTCTCTTTTTTTTAATAAAATATAGAAGTTTTCGGAAGGACGATTTTTTGACGATTTCCCATGGCAAAATGTCAATTTTGACGATTTTTTCCACAAAATTTGACGATTTTCTAAAAAATTGAGCTGGTAGCACTGCCTATGCATTATATTCAACAGAGGAAAGTGCTGTTATTGTACTAAATCCCTTCATAATTAATAAATAAACCAGGTGTAAAAAAGAAATTAATTATATTAAAAAAAAAACCCTTGTACATATTTAGTTTACAAGCACATTAATGTGGTAATAACTATAAAAATTAAAAAAAAAAAAAAACAAAAACAAAACAGCATCTAAGCAGGAAAACAAGGATGCATAGTAGACACATCCGCCAAAGGGTGGAAAATTATAGTGGAAATTTAAATCGATATAGTAGGTACAATAGCTGCACCTTGCTAAACTATGTTTTTTTTGCTATTTTTTTTTTTTGTTCAGTTAATAGAAAACTATACCTCACTCTAGTCTAAGCATCTTTTGTAAGATTATTATAAATTCAAGTTTTTTTTCAAGTGTTTTTTATTATAAGAAATATTAAAAGCACTACAAATTCTTCTGAAAGTATAAAAAAAACTAGAGAATAAAGTACAAAATAAAGAATTGGAAAATTAATTTTTAAATTGCTGAGCTTTTATTCATAGAATTTTTGTATATTTAAAAAAAAAAAAATCTTACTTTAGCAAATTTGCTTATTTCTGATTCAAGTCTTTTATAGAATAACTTTTGATTCATTTATTTATAGAACAGTCACGTAGAATGTATTAAGTAAATTAAGCGATTAATCGATTACTCTACATAATGGAATACAGAATGTATGAAAATCTTTAAAAAAAACATCTTAACCCTCTAATACACGAGGCTATCTCTATACTAATAGAAAAAAATAGTAAATATTTTTGCTAAAACAACTAAAAATTAAGATTAGATTTTGATGGATTTTACCGAAGCCATTTTTGGTACTTTTTTTTTAAAAAAGTACAAAAGTCTTTCAGAAATTATCAATATTTAAAATCACTTAACATCCCAGTAAAGTTTTTTAGAACAGATTACCTCTGAACCTGTTTTAGAACCACTTCTTGTACCACCGGTTACATGGAACCGGTTCTAGAACAGGTTCCTGGGAGTCGAAATGTAAATGTGTCACTGCCCCATAACCAGTTCTATAACTGGTTCTAGAACCGGTTCTAAAGCAACCTGTTCTTGTTTGGAGGTAAAGAACGTTTTGCAAATAGGACAAACTCCATTTAAAAGAACCAGTTGCAGAACAGAAATTAGAACCTGCTACAATACAGTATAAGTTGTTCTGCAACCAGCTATTTGGATTTTACTATTTTACTGGGATTAATTGTGAATAAAAAAGTACCAAGTTTTTTAAAAAAGTACTTAAATTTAAAACCAATCAACTCAATCGTGAACTTAAAAAGTACCAAAGCTTAAAATCATTCAACTTTGTTGTATACTAAAAATAGTAACAATTTTCTATATATTTTCAGATATTACATTACTTCAGGTCGTCACAGTGGGAGTATGAACATTTTTATATTTTGTAACTTATTCTAAATTATTTTTAAAAGAATCGCAAAAAAATATTTAGGATTTTCAGCAAAGAAATTAATTAAAGTATAATTTTTCTACAAATTTTTTGAGTTTTTTTTTCAGTCTACTAATATTCAAAAAAATTTTTGTTAGCTTTTAGCAAGGATTTTTTAAATTTTAATCAACTAAATGTTGGTTAAACTTTTACTGAATCTACTAATTTCGTTTTGCCGACATTAACAATTTTTGTTGCAAGCACCCTCCTAACTAAAGTTTTGCTGACTCGGCAAAATTTTTTGCTGACTTTACTAACTTTGTTTTTGAGTGTAGTTATACTCTATATGACAAATTTTAACAACATTACCGTTTTTAACGCTCTCTCATGGAATATAAGATATATTAAAATTCCTCAAAACTTTTTACATTTGATTTTTTTATCTGCAGAAAATTATATTTTTAGCTCTAGGAATTTTATATGGAGATTCTCAGAATCTTTTCTAAAAATATCTTAGATTCTGAAGTCAAATACATGAAAAGTCTGAGAACTTTTTTATCCACAAAACATAATTTGTACATATTGAAAAATTCTAAGTAAAGAAAAGTTTTAAAATTCTAGACCAATCTATAGAAACATTTTATGACTTTTCCTAAATATTATGAGACCTAATATGTCGGTTTCATTAATTTTTTACGTGAAAAAATTGATAATTTTTAAAAAAAGTTTTCATTTTTGTGTTAAATATACAAAAATTGTTTTTTCGGACTTTCTATATTTTCATATATTTAGTTTGAATATTATTCTACATCAAGTCCAAAAATTTAATATCATATTGGATTTTATTTGATGCTTTTTAAAAAGTTTCATCGTTTTCATGATAGACAATACAATTGTTTCATTGTCAACACCCAAATCTTTAGTCGTCTGCAATAGAAAAAGATAAGTGGCTTACTAATGCAAACAACTGAAGATTTGGTTGATGCCAATGAAACAATTGTATTGTCTAATATGATAATGATCAAACTTTTTGAAAAGCATAAAAAAATCTAATTTGAAAATTTCGTATTAGATTTTTGGACTTGAGGTAGAACAATATTCTAACTAAATATATGAAAATATTAAAAATCCGAAAATTTTTTTTTTATATTTTTTAAACAAAAATTAAAACATTGTTGAACAATTAGCATACCACGGCTCTTCTCAACAAACACCGCTTGTTGGGATATATGTTGTTTTTACAAATTGTAATACAACAAACACAAATACATATACAACAAACACAAATACATACATACATACAAAGTATATCGACATGTTAAATTGTTGTTTTTCAAATAGTTCGATTTTATAATTAGATTTACCACATCGGGCAGTTTATACACTAAAGCAGACAAAAAGATTCTCATAGAGTTTATCTTGTCTGTTGTATGTAATGTCTCGTTTTGAGTTAAGCCAATTATATTTTTCTATTGCAGACAACTGAAGATTTGGGTGATGCCAATGAAACAATTGTATTGTTTATTATGAAAATGATCAAACTTTTTGAAAAGCATCAAATAAAATCTAATATGACAATATTTTTGGACTTGAGGTAGAACAATATTCTAACTAAATATATGAAAATATAAAAAGTCCGAAAAATTTTTTTTTATATTTTTTATACAAAAATTAAAACATTTTTGAACAACAAACACCTCTTGTTGGGATATATGTTGTTTTTACAAATTGTAATACAACAAACACAAATACATATACAACAAACACAAATACATACATACAAAGTATATCGACATGTTAAATTGTTGTTTTTCAAATAGTTTGATTTCATAATTAGGGTTACCACATCGGGCAGTTTATACACTAAAGCAGACAAAAAGATTCTCATAGAATTTATCTTGTCTGTTGTATGTAATGTCTCGTTTGGAGTTAAGCCAATTATATTTTTCTATTGCAGACAACTGAAGATTCGGGTGATGCCAATGAAACAATTGTATTGTCTATCATGAAAATGATCCAACTTTTTGAAAAGCTAATAATATGACGGTATCATATTAGATTTTTGCTTTTAAAACAATATTCTAACTAAATATATATTAATAATTTTCCCCAAATACTTTCACAAATTTCCATAATTTTCTAAATAGTAACCGATTACTCGTAATAATTACATATATATATTTTTTTTGTGTTATAATTATTGTTGACTTTAACAAAAAAAAAACCCAACAATTACTCCGTAATGGTTTTTTATTGTTTGTGTGTATAATGTTATATTTTTTGTTCGTTCAATTTACGTAGTAGACAAAATGGCTGTTTAAATGGCGCCACTGGTTTTATTTCTTATTACGATTTTGTTTCTGAACTACAGCCACACGGCTGCTTTTATTTTATTTATTTTTTTTTTTTGTTCTACTGCTGCTATTTGGTACATTTTCTATTGTGATTCTAAAAGAAAAAAAACCAAAATGATTTTTATACAATTAAGTTTATTAAATCAAAAAATTTAATTTACATTGTACAAAATAACAAGGAAATACCAAAGTTTACACAATATATGCATGTATGTGTGGGTGTGACTAATGGTATGGAGTTCAAAAACACAAAAACAACGCAAGAAACAACTTTTTTATTATACGAAAATTTGCCAGGCTCATTCATGTCTCTAATTCAAAAAGTTTTGTCTATATTTCCGCATCAAAAACAAGGAAAAAGTTGTAGAATTCAGCAAAAACTAAAAGATGTATAAACATCTATTTTTGTTGCCGTTGTAAAAAACATCTTTAACAAATAACAAGAACGTTAAAGCAGCCTAAAAAAGTTGAAATTTAAAGTTATTTGTTTAGTTTGTAAACTACCTAGACGTATACTTTATATCTAACGGAGGGAAGATATATTGCTCATACGCTTAAGTGTCTTTTAATATAATTTAGTTAATTTTCCTTTATGTTGTTAAAAGTTTTTTTTTTGAGGAGTTGTAGCTTAGAAAATTTGAAAATGTTACTACACAAAATTTGAATAAACTTTTAACAGACAGAATTTTATATGGTTCCGCTAAATGATCAATTGAATCTAATTTTGTCTTATTATTTTATTTATTTTTTTTTGTAAATTTATTTAAGTTTAAAAGAAACATCGTAGCTTTAAATAAAAACTTTAAGAGTCTTTTGAAATTCCTTCACAATCTGAGTTTGGTAAAATATAAAAAGTGATTAATTACTTTATTCAAATATTGATTTAAAGAATTAATTATTTTATTGGTCGAAAATATTTTTGGACCACAATCTAATAACCAGGGTAGCGACTTTCATGCACTAAAAAATCGAAAATATGCATTTAAAATATGCCTTTTTATCGAAATATGCACTAGAACCAAAAATATGCACAAAAAATAAAAAATAAGGACTAAAAATCAAAAAAATATGCAGTTAAAATTTTTGGATTCTTAAAAATCGATTTTTTACTCGAGATAGTTGGTTCAAAAATAAAATCCACCATAACTATCTATCAAATGTCAACTAGATGCAATGTTAAAGAATACATATGCTTAGTTTAATTAAAACTTAATTTTAATTTTTACCAAATATGCAACAAAAAAATGCTATGAAAATAAAAATATGCAACAAAAAATTACAAAATATGCATTTATAGTAAATAAGGCAAAAAAAAAAATGCCTTTATAACAATAAATCGATGCCATTTTGTTGCGAATTCTTTAATTTGGAAAAGTATTGGGTCACAATCAATGTTGGGCTACTGACATGCATGAATTTGCATGAAAATCGCTGCCCTGCTAGTAACAAGTGACTTTTTTTAGGAATTTTAGTTGTATATTAGTGCATAACAATGCCTATTTAATTTAATTGAGGGGTTGTCTGGGTTTTTTTCCCATATTTGAAATCATTCCGTATCTATGCGACTTTTCCCAATGAGCTTTTTCCCATTATAATTTAAATAATTAAAAAATGTGGCAACTCTCGGTCCACTATATAGGCAATAAGCATATAAAATGTTTTGTTTTCTTGAGTACTGTAAACGTGCGTGCAAATAAATCCAGTTTTTTTTAACTAAAGACAAGTTTTCATACAAAAACAAATGAATTTTAACCATACGTAAGATTGGGCAGCTAACCACGTGAGATTGGGCATCTAAAAAAAAATACGTGTCTCTTTTTTTTGTTTCTTTACAAAATATTTAAAGTTCATTAAAATCTGCGAGCTCGGGTCGGGATACGTCCCTTGTTAGAATTGTCATTACAAATCTCATTACTTTTATGTGGGGATATCCTTATGAAAAACCAAAAAATATGTTTTTAAACTGTATAGACAAAAATAATGAGTCTAAAAATAAATTTTCACAAAAATTAAATTTACAAGTTTAATATAATTTTTATTAAAAATAAAAATTATGTTTTTTCGACCTTTAAATTGAAAACTGTTTTTTTTTTTTGATCAATGGTGATAATCTTTTTTACTTCGAGCTCATATAATATATATTAGTTCTCATGTAGTGAGTAAACTAGTTTATATGAATGTTTGATGTTTGGCATAGGATTGTTACCGCTTTCAAAACGTGTTCTGATGATGGGAACCTAGAAAATTCCCGAAATAGATCTATCAACACATTCCTGAAAGGGTCAAAGAATAAATTTGAAAACAAAAACTCTATAGATTATTTGTTAGGACAATATCCTAATGAAGAAATATAGAGTATGGCCTCGAACTTGAATAATTTTCATTTTCATTGAAAAATTAAATTTAATAAAAAAAAATGTTTTTTTATTAAAAATTGTTTTTTAATAATATGTGTCCAAAATGCAATATTAAAACTTTAATTAAAATATGGAAAAAAAATCGCCAGAATTAAAACTTTACAATATTTATAAATTTAACCAAAATTGTAAAAAAAATCGAAAAAATTTAAAAAATTTAAAAAACTCGTCAAAATTAAAAAAAAAAATTAGCAAAATTAAAAAAGTCAAAGTTGTAAAAAAAAATCGCTGTAATTGAAAAAAATCATAATAAATCAAAAATGGCTTTAAAAAATCTAAAAAAAAAAAAAAAGCCAAAATTGGAAAAAATTGGAACACAATTGCAAAAACTACAAATATTGCTTAAAATAAAAAAACTCGCAAATTGGAAAAATAGCCAAAATTTAAATAAACACTAATATTTGAAAAAATAGCCATAATTCTAAAAAAATCTCAAGATTTTAAAAAATTGTCAAAACTAAGAAAAATGGCTAAAATTTAAAAAAAAAATCCTAAATAAACTTTAAAACTTCAATATCTCGAAAATATTTAAAATTTTTATAATATTTTCATTCGGCAATTTTTTTAATTTTTGGTGATTTTTTCGAATTTTTTGTTATCATCAAATTTTTTTATTTTTTCAATTTTGATGATTTTTTAAAATTTTTATTTATTTCTTCTTTGTTCTCATTATGGGTTATAAAACTGGAAATTTTGTGTGCACAATTCCATTAAACATTTAATGCATATTATTAAACTATTAATTGAAAGTGAGTTTGAAATCAACCGGAAGTTTAATTAAAATTTTTTTGACAATAATTTTTTTTCTGGGTAGATTATGTTGCGAAATACAGAAAATTTTTCACAAATTTACAGTGATTTCTTTGTTAGGCTGTAACCAAAAGGCAAACGAAATAGTTTTGGGGCTTACAAGAAAAAAAAACTATATACACGAGGTCGGTCCCAAGACCTCGTATATATAGTTTTTTTCCCACGTATGCCCCAAAACTATTTCGTTTGCCTTTTGGTTACATCAGTAAACAATTTATATTCTTTTTTTTAACTTTTTTACATTTCATCAAATCCTTGATAAGAAAAACCAAAAAAAAAATAAAATTTTAATTAAAAATTGTTTTTCTCTTAATCGGGTTTTAAATTCTTTTTGTTTGTCGTTAACAAAAATAACGCCTTAACGTTTGTTTTTTTGTGTAGATTTTGTGTAATTTAAATAAATCCCTTTAAATTCTTTACAACCCTCTTAACTATTGTTTGGTCTTTGTCCGGTGTATTGTTCATGAGAATTTTCCATGATTTCAATGATAATTTTTTTATATTTTGTTGGATTTAAGTGACCATGTCAACCAGACTTGGGCGACATCAATTACATTTTACAAACGTTCAATTGTGAAATTTTTCTATATCATTAATAATATCAGACCTACGCTCATACTTGTGAGCTTAATCGCTTCCTTGGCAAATTTGTAAAACAATTTTAATACCAAACATGGGGATTAGTAACAACATCTGGGTATTTAATTATAGGACAATTACTCAATTACACCCAATTACATGTAATTGTACATCAAAAAGAAATTGGCCTGTAATTAAATACACAAATATTGGTATTATGTCCCAAGTCTGGTATTGACGAAATTGAAAATTTTCCAAGGAAGCGGTTAAGCCCACAAGTGTGAGCGTAGTTCTGAAATTATTAATGATATATGAAATGTAATTGATGTCGCCCAAGTCTGATGTCAACAAATGCTAATGAAGCCACTTTTGGTATTATACTCCTTTATTCTTCTTCTCTACAATTTTATTTATATTTTTGGACAACATGTTGTTGGTGGTGGTGCTTTTGTTTATACACTTGTTATTGTTAAATTACATGATATAAAGACATTAAGACTTTTTTTTAAAACATTTAATTATACAATATATACAAAGTCATATAACCAAAACGTTAACGTTAACATACAAATGTTTAGTACTTATAGACTAGGGTGTCCCTTACACATAGATTTGTCATTACACACCCCAGTTTTAATACAAAAGGGTTCCAAATGGAAAAAATCTATTGTTTTATTGTTGGCCGAAAATGGCCCATTTTGGAAAAAAGTGTAATTTTAATAAAAAATTCCCAAAATCCGAAATTTTGAAATATTAAATTTTTTATTTTATTTATTCCTTTAATATACTCAAAATTATTCAGATATGAAATTCTGACTTAATCGAATATTATTAATAAAAATGTCTTCCATTTGGAACCATTTACAATAAAAGTGTGGGGGTGTAATAATCGAAAACCGACTAATCATTTATTTAGGGGACATCCTATTACAAACATTTTACTGGGTGGCAACAATATTTGATTGAAATTGTTAAGAGTATGACCAACGAAATTGTGGACAATTCATAATATCTTGTGATAATGAATTACAATTTTAAGGCACTTTTTCCAACTTCTTGCTGAACTACGAGGGCGGATCAATAAGTCCGTGACTTTTGGAATTTGCCTCGTAGTTATATGAAATACAACACTGCTCCCATCAAGTACCACCTGTTAATAGACTACTGTAAAATTTTGAGCAAGTTCCGTCATTTACTTTGCGTTTAACAGCTGTTCAAAACATACAACCTCGTGTATTTTTTTAAAAATGGAAAAAAGTGAATTTCGAGTGCTCATTAACCATTATTTTTTGCGAAAAAAACCGTCAATCAAACCAAGGAAAAGCTTGATAAATACTATGGGGACTCTGCACCATCGATTTCAATGGTAAAAAAAAGTGGTTTACTGACTTTCGTTGTGGTCGCATAAGTACAAATGACGCTGAACGTTCTGGACGGCCAATTGAGGTCAATACACCCGAAAATGTCGAAAAAAAAACACGATATGGTGTTGGCCGATCGAAGAGTAAAAGTGAGTGGGATTGTTGATGCCATAGGCATTTCATATGGCAGTGTGGTTTCGATTTTAAATGATCAGTTGGGTTTAAGAAAGCTGTCTGGAAGACGGGTGCCGCGTTTGCTCTCAATTGACCATAAACGTAATAGTGTGATAACTTCAAAAGATTGTTTGGAGCTGTTCAACCGCAATTCGAATGTGTTTTTGCGGCGTTTCGTAACTGTGGATGAAACATGGATACATTACAACACTCCGGATACCAAGCAGCAGTCTAAACAATGCGTTCCCCCAGGTGAACCGGCTTCGAAGAAGGCCAAGGTAAGTTTGTCGGTCAATAAGGTGATGGCAACAGTTTTTTGAGATGCACGCGGGATAATCCACATCGATTACCTTCAAAAGGGAAAAAACAATAAACGGCGAATAGTATGCCAAATTATTGGACCGATTTAACGAGGATTAAAAAAAAAAAAACGACCCCATATGGCCAAGAAAACAATTCTTTTTCATCAAAATAATGCACGGGTGCACACGTGCGCAGTCTCAATGGCAAAATTACATGAATTGGGCTACGAATTGGTACCTTATCCGCCATATTCTCCGTATTTCGCCCCCAGTGACTATTTCCTACTTCCAAACCTAAAGAAATGGCTCGGTGGAAAGAGATTTAGCTCCAACGATGAAATTAATGGTCAAACAAATGCCTATTTTATGGACTTCGAAAAATCCTATTTTTTGGAAGAGATACAAAAATTGGAGAAACGTTGGACTATTGAGCTAAAAGGAGATTATGTTGAAAAATAATAATTCTTTTTGCAACAAAAAAAAACTGTGTTTCATTCAGAAAGTCACGGACTTATTGATCCACCCTCGTACAATCCAGCTTTGATTGAAAATTTTTGTTGCTTTCATTCCATAATTTGCAAAATAGTTAAGAAGTCAGCATTAATATTTTTACCAATATCGACCCTTCTAAATATTGCAAAACCCGTTTATTATGCATTTTTCTTTAAATAAGCATTTAACTAGTAATAAACCCTGTAACGTATGAGCAATATTGAATATAATTGAATATTAATCATACGTCCCTAACACCCGTTACTATCAAATACAATTTAATTTAATAGAAAATTATTTTTTCTTTAAAAACTATAAAAATGTTTTTAGTAATTTGGCAATTTTCTTTACTTAATTTTTTTATTTTATTTTCTAATACAAATTATTCCATAAAATTTATTAGTCTGTAGTTGTATGGACGTTAGAGCGGCATTTTTTTTTTTTTTTTTGTGTATGAAGAAAAACTTCATTTTATTGTGTTATTAGGTCTGTGAACAAACAAAACAAAACAAAAAGTGAACAAATATTCGTTTATTTTACAAAATTTTTGGTTATTTTGACATTTATTTGTATTTTTACGCCTGGATTATTTTTAGTGTATTTGGTGCAAATTTGAGAAAAATCGGATAGCTTTAACTCGTGGCGCCCCTTCTTAGTTTAAACGATCATTTATTTATTAATAATTTATTTCCAATATTTCGTCACCACATTGGGTTACTTTTTCAGGGAACAAATATCGTTTAAACTAAGAAGAATAAAATAAAAGAAGATCAAAGAAAACTTAAAATTTTTTTGAAAATTTAAAACTAAAAAATTTTAAAATCAATAGAATCCGACCAACTCTTCGGTCGGATTCTATTGCACATCAAATTGGACAATATTAGTCAATAACACAGTGCTACAGAAAAAAATACCTGAGAAGTGCTCCAAATATTCTGGTAAGTTTTGCCTAGTACAACAAGAATCTGTTTTTGAAATTTGCCAAACAGCTCCAAAATCTTAAGCTTCAGGTAAAAACCCGGGTTTTCGTATCTTTATGCACTTATAATCTTTAGAACTTTAGAAAACCGTTAGGTTAGGTTAGGTCGAAAAGAGGATTCGGAGAAGGGAAATGCGACTCAAGTAACAAAGGACTTACACCTAAGCCAGAATGTCGGCTTATTGTGGGCTCTAAAACTCGGTCCCATGTCATATTTCTACCCCAGGAACTCCGTCGCACTGACAAAATTCCTCAACCTCTTCCATCCAATGCCCCTAAGATCGCACAATGTGGATATTGGGTCACTGGATAATATTTCGAACAGGATCCCGGCACATGCCAGGCTGATTTCAAAAATTTTTAAATATTCGTACTTAGCATGCCAAAATTATTTAAAAATTATGTGTCGCGACACACATTTTTATTAAACCAGTTTAAGAAAAATTTTCAAAAATCGAAAACTTTTTTCGAGGGGCGCCACGCAATAATGCTACCCGATTTGTCTCAAATTAGCACCTACTAACTTTGACAAAAAAAAAAGTGCCACTCTAATGCACGTGTGTGTATACCGAACAAAACTTTTTCTATTTATTTAGGATTATCACAAAACTACGCATAAATTTATTTTGTTAACTTTATTTGACAAATTCTTAAAATAATATTAGTTTGTATTTTTAAGGCTTGTTTATGTTCAAAATATTACCAACATATTTGTTCAAAAGCTTTTTATATAGAAATTCTCGATATAATTAAAATTATTTGAAATAAAATTGTCAAAAAAAAAACACACATAAATAGGATGTGTCATTAATAGTGACGACCGACATCTGTCACTAAATATGTATATTCCACATTTTAACGAAAAAAAAATTTGTACCCCCGTATTCATAAAAATATTAAACGGCATTTCAAATACATTGTAGTTGTAACACAAATTTTAGCCTTAAAACTGTATTCATAAAGGAATATTAACGTTTTCACAAGGTTTCAAATAGGTATTTTAAGCTAATATTCGTTTATGAATATAGTTTTAAGGCTTACAGTGTGTTTTAACTAAAATGTATTTGAAATCTGAATTAAGAGTTTTTATGAATACGGGCGTTAGTATTTAATATTTAGTTAGTATATTGTTCTACCTTAAATCCAAAATCTAATATGTCATATTAGATTATATTTACAAAAAGTTTGAAAAGTTTTTTTCATGATAGCAAATACAATTGTTTCATAGACATCACCCTAATCCTCAGTTGTCCGAAAACGGCAATTGGATTAACTCAAAACGACATACAACAGAGAAAATCAACTTAATGAGAATTTTGTCTGCCTTATAGGGGTGCTCACGCAAAAAATACATCGATGTTTTTTCCCATGCGATTCATCGCGAGTTCACATCGATGTTTTTTGATGTATCGATTAAAAACATCGATGTTTTCGATGCATCGTATTGATTTTATTTGGAATTAAAAAAAATTAAATGAAAGTCAATTTCGTAAAAAAGATTTAGATTATTATATGTCCCAATACTTTTTATTTAAACTTTGTAAAAATAATAGGTTATTAACACATTTAGCTTGTAAATTGCTTCTCTGCTGCGTTAAAACAAATGAAGCTTTTGAAAAAAGCCTTTCAGATGGCACGGAACTGGCAACCATTGTTAAATATTTATATGCTATCTGACGTAATTTTTGTGGTTTTACTAACACGCTTTATGAAAAATGGCAAAAAAAAAATCTTTAGTGCTGTGACTGCCAGTTGTTATATCAAGCGATTTTTAAACATGACAAGAAATCGTCATGACAAGAAATCGTCATGACAAGAAATCGATTTGTTCGAACAACGAAAAATTTTTTGTACGGACATGTATTTGTCACGTGAAGACCACTCTTGTCGACGGTTTGTTCTTGTACGCACGAATCGATGTCTCGTCAAGACGTAGAGTAAGGTGTTAATAAACGTTTTAGCTTTTTTCTAGCAGTTTGAAGTCAAAAAAAGTTATCATCACTGCATCATATGAGTTGCAAAAATATTCCCATACAAAAGCAGAGCTGCCAAGTGCTTAAAACTTAAAATTTCAGTTTTTCGATACATCGAATAAAATACATCGATGCATCGATTGATATCGTATTATGCGATACATCGACATTTACACGATGCATCGTATTCAAAACATCGATGCCTTAGTGAAGTATTTAATTTTAAAACTTTGTCTTTAAATCTCGTTTGCTATATTCTTCAATTTCAATAAAATTCAAAGATCTTGCAATTGTGTTTGAAAAGAGAGAAAAATTTTCAACTATTCTTTTTAAATCTTTACCTTTTATAGAAACTTTATAAGTACCTGCCAACAGTGTATAAGAAACATATCCCATTTCAACTTTTCTCGAGTAAAAAGAAATTTTAACTTATTAAGAACATGACATAGGTCCGCTGGACAGTTTTCAAATCAGATATATAGAACAAAGTTTAATTGAGACATTTTTGTAATTTTTGTATTTTTTTTTTTTGTGTTTAAGCGCCCTCTAGTAGAACCAAAGTTTAAACCTTGACTATGCGAAAGTTAATTTAACAAACACTTTCATTACAGTGAATGTCTACAAGATAATTTCAAATTTTATTTCAAAATTTATACCAAGCAAAAAATAAGCAGTAAAAACATGTGTATGCTTCCAAAATAGCGATTCACCGCCTTGCATACAATAAAGCAATTAGGGAAGGCTTTCTGTTGTGCTTCCCAAAATGCCTTCTCTGAAGCAGTGAATAATGCTTACAAAGAAGCAGTAATGAATGCATACCATGAAGCATTAATGTTGTCAACATACAAAAACAGCTCTTCTTATTGCCTAAGAATTCATGAATTTATTGCTTCTCCGAGCACATGAAGGAAGTGCTTTTCACCTGCTTAAAAGAGACATACCCAGTAGGACATAGCAAACAAAAAGCATGTCTTCTGATTTTGTTTTGGAATCGCATCGTAATTAAATAATGCCTTCCGGAAGTGCTTCTGGGTAACACTATTATTTTTTAATTTCGAAAAACTATATTAGTTATGTACTATTCTAAAATTGCTTTCTTTATTATCATTTATTTTCCGTCGGCCCTACTGTGCATGGGTAAATAATGAAAAAATAATTACCTACGTTTATTTAATACATTAAGTATTATTTATAAAAAAGTTATGATAATTAATAGAATATGTAAATTGGACGAAATCAATTAAAATTGTTTTTTTTTTTATTTAATACCTGTCACATTTGCAGACACCTGTACCTTGTCTAACGCGATTTTATAAAACGCGAATTAGAAATACGAGTAGTTATATTTCCAGGCTTTATGCGATTTTTTTAGCGGTTCTGCTGAACTACAACAGGGGCAGGAAAGTGGGAAAGCGTACCGCCAAACACGCTCCAAAAGTACCATATGTTCTTATAGGTGAACCTTCACCAAGCCAAAGCGCCATCGGATGTCGCACAGTGGTTGAAAAGTTGAAATTAATACTGAATTTCATGTTTTCTGCTCATGATGAAATTTATTAATTTCATTAAAAACATATTGAATATCATGTATCTGAAATGCTAGGGCGATATTTTCATTACTTTTTTGTAGGCGTTTCCTCAAAGTGTGCCAAGTCTAACACACAACATTTGAAAGAAAATCCTAAAAAATAGTAAGAAACTAAAAACTCTTGGAATGACTTTAAATATGTATTGTTGTTGTGTATTTTCCCATAATTTAGGTATTTAAGATGAAAATTAAAAAAAAAAAAATTAAAGAAAAAAAATTTTTTTGACAAAAATTTGCTTCATCTTAGGAGTCTAAAAATTATTATTTTCTTCAACTTTGATGGACTAGAACTTTTGTGCGCGGTCGAGCGCGGTGCTCTACCTTATACCAAATGAAAGCTTGAAGTCTAATTTAAACAATAAAGTTAAATTCAGCTGCTAGTTTTTGCTAGCCTTTGTCTAGTAAACGTTTAAATAGAAAACTAGCTACTTTTTATTGCTTATTACGCATTTTATTGCTTATTACGCATGTAGTAGGATATCAACAAATGAAGATGTGATGCACTTACTTTTAGCTTCTTCGGATCCTTTTATAAATAAGTTTCGAAAAGTTCAAAAAAAGCAGGAATTAGATCTACCTGAAGATGTTAAGGAATTGTTGTTATAATAAAATATTAATTTTATATATACATGTTTCATTTTAATGTTTTTTTATTATTACTAGGATTAAAAGCGTGTTTGATTTAAAACCAGGTTACATGTTAATTTTCTAATTATTTAGAAAATTGATGGGGAAAGTTGGGGTATTAGAGGAGGGGTGTGTATGGAAGATTTGGATATGATATTATTTTTAATAATCCTATGAAGTTTAGGGATTGTAGCATTGATAACAAGGGATATACAGCATATTAAAAAATTTTGTTATATGGGAAGTGGGCGTGGTTGTGGGCGAATTTCTTAAATTTTTTAGCCATTGATTTTAATTGCTACAAAACATATATATACCGAATTCGGTTGAAATAGCATAAATTCAAATGAAAATATTGCCATTTATATATTTCACTTGTATGGGGAGTGGGCGTAAAAGTGGGCGGACATATTTTATTCTTCATATATTTCCTAATGATGATAAAAAAAGCATCTGTAAAAAATTTGGATGTTCTACGATGACTCCTTCTATTTTTTTCCATTTCTACTATGACGATAAACCACTGTGTGTCGCCAACAGAAGGTTCACTACTGATGCACTGGATGTTGTATTTATCCAGAGGAGATGGGTGCATGACGGAGCCATCAAATGACTTAAAGTAAGTCAATGTAGGTTGATATACGATTCTCAACATATTCGGCCCAGAGTAGCCATAATTGTGAGGAACAAACTAACATTTCTTACAATTTCAGAGTTAGTCTTAGGGGACCTACTTATCTGACGAACATGATGTAATGCTGGCCTCTGAGGTACACCGTAATGTATTTCCGATACAATTTGGAAAGCAATGCAGGTTTCTCTAAAGGGCTCATTCTGGACACAAACAAGATTGCTTATGTGGCACCTGAGATTCAATTCAGTCTAACTTTTTTCGAGCTGCCGCCAAAAGACCAGTAAGGCGCAGCGGGGTGTTACATGGTGGAATGATGGTCTAGAGAAGCTCAAAACAGAAGCCAGAAGACCATAACTTTATTAATTTTTTAACAAATTTTAACAAGTGGAGGCTTAATTTAGTCAAGAAAACACTAACTTTAAAAATATTGTTGTTTTAAACGAAGATTAAAATAAAAACCCTAGTGGAAGTTTAAACAAAAATTTTAAATTTCAATTGTAATTGTAATTAAAAAAAAACTCTACACTAAGAATACTATGTAGATAAAGACCACTGCAAATGTAGTGAAAAACAAATGAAATTTCACTTAGAGAAAGGACGACTTACATTTCATTAAATTCAACTAACATTGTCATTTGTTTTTTACTGTTCAAAAAATGAACCACAATTGTAGTAAAAATTAACCACATGGTAGTAAAAAATAAAAAAACATTTAATTTTTTTAAATAACAAAAAACTACTGTAAAAAATTAAAGTAAAATCATAAAACAGTCATTTGATGTGGTTTGTTTTTTTAAATAAACTACAAGGTTAGTAAAAAATTTAATTTGTTCTACAAATGACTGACATTTACATTAAAAATAAAGAAACTGTATTACAACCTAAACAACTACATATTTTTAAAGTAGAAGTTCACTGAGTGTACCTACTTATATTAATAATATAAAGAGAGTACATATTTTTAGAAAGACCAGGTAACTTTCTTTTAAATACCGTTTAAAAATTTTAAATCGAATAAAAAATGACAGAATAACAAATGTTTAAATGCGCCAGTCGCAAAAAAACTATTTTGCCGTTATCTCTAAAATTTGGGGGTATATTCCAACTCCTCAAACCGGTTTTGTAATATACTCAGCTTTGTAATATACTACACTAGGTCATTTGACGAGTATATTTTCTGTGTAGCACAGTGTAATGAATGAATTTGTTTCAGATAACTTATTAACCCATTTTATACCACTTATCGATCCCGTGGGAATTTTTTGACAAAATTTGGTAAGCTTCTTTTGAAATTTTTTACACATATTATGTCTTCAAGCGGTGTTATTTACAATTTAAATTCAAACTTTGACACTTTGTATGTACTTAATGGGTTAAGATTTTTTTTTAAATTATAATTTTTTTTTATTGCTAAATCAAATATCTATCAAACTGAAATACACAATTTGATCCGTGGGATTTTAACGAGTTTTGAGAGTTTTTGAACAATATTGGTGTTTTTAGACAATTTTTCAAAATTGTAATATGGCAATACTGACGAATCAGCTTTTAAGATTTTTTTTATCCCTTAAAAAATGTTCCCACACGTTCCTAACTAAATCAGCATTTCGGTCATTTACTTAAAGACTGTCATAAGTTAAAAAATGCGATTTTTGAGTTAATGATGCAGATTTATTAGTTATATCATGATTTATATTGTGTAAAAATTTCATATTAATATCATGTATACTTTTCGAGATAGAGGACTATATATTTTATTTTTTCTTTAAACTTGGTGCAGAGTATATACTTCGTAGAGAAACTGTGCTACTCATGGGTCTCTCGATAATTAGCGAATTCGCGCACAACTCTCACTAAGATAAAAATACATTAAAACCCCCTATTTATAAAAATCGTGACCAAATAAATAGAGAAATGGTCTAGCGAGTCAGATATGGATGCTTATAGAGCTTTAAACTCGTTTTCTGCAAATTTTTTGAGTTATGTCAATCTTGCAGTAAATGAGCGATATAACACCCGCCATCTTTCCATAAATTATTCATTTTACAAAAATGTGCTATAAAAAATTTCAATAATTGGATTTTTAATTAATTATATGGCAACCCTGGAACAATAGTTTTTAATTTTTCTAAATTATTTGTACAGTTAAGACCTAAAATTATGATATGCTTTTTACTGCCTTATTATATCTTCCTCCTATCCAAAATTATCGCTCCTTAAAAGTAGGTGTTGCTTTAAAGCAGTGTTTCTCAACCTTTTTTGGGCCGTGCCCCACTTTTGGGTTAAAAAATTTTCCATGTCCCCCTCATTTTTTTCTGTGCAATAGAGAGTACTTTAAATAAAAAACACACCTAACAATTTGTTTAATTCAATGGATGTGTGTACATATATTTTTGTTATAAAGATAGAATTAATAATAAATACTCTAAAAAATAATGAGATCCTTGAGCTTGGTGCAGGCTGCAAAGGGTTTTTAAATCAGGTTCTTATTTTGTTAATTTTAATCGTAAGTCTCCGTGATTTGTGATTTCCAGACGATTTCTTTTTTTTTTAATAACAAATCACTAATGACACTAAATCCGGTTTCTACTAAATAACGATGGAAATGTAAATGTAATAATAAAATGTATGGGGAAACATGTACAAAACATGTTATGTTTCAAAACATGTTATGTTTCAAAACATGTCGAACATAACTCCAGTGGAAACGTAGCATAAAGTGGGTTAAATGAATCTTGTTAATCAAAAAGTTTGCCACAAAATATTGTCATATATAGACGTATACTTATTATTAATTAAAATTTCCAATACTCATACGTCTAGGTGTACTTAATTAATTGTATATGACAACAATTTGTAGTTGATGGAAGTTTATTTTAGTTAATTATCTACATATATGTATACATAAACACATACAGCCAAAATTATCGAATTATTTTCCAACTTTCTATATTCTCTACTAATATGTATTGTCTGTTTTATTAAAATTACTCAAAAAGTTCATACGTCTTGTAAACACACTTATTTTTGATTGGTTTTCGTAAGTTTTTTCTATATCGTTCATTCAGCGAGAGAACGTTCAAAAACGGTATTTGTTGCCTCCAGCCATTTGATTTTGTTAAAATTTGGCATATATATAATCTAGAATGTGTATTACTCACTACCGTTTTCAGTTTCTTAAAATTGTGTAAAGTAGTGTATTTATTCCCGATTTTAATTTTTTAAAAAAATCAAAAAAATGCTAAAAGTAGTAAACTTTGAAGAGTCATATTTCTCAAAGTAGATGGATTATTTCAAAGATTTAAAAGGCATATGAAAGTTTAAATTGTCTACTTAACGATTTTTAATAAAAAAAACAAACACTTTTTTTGCGAAAATGCATTCATAATACAAAAGGGTTGTATATGGGCAATTCCTGGACGACACTGACGCTACATTCGCACACTTTTAGTTGAGCCAAAAACAATTAAGGAATATAAAGATGCGGTATATATATACAAACAACTTCTATATTTTTTTCGCGTCCGTTTCTCGCTGATATTTGCTTATATTTTTGGCTCAACCAAAAGTGTACGAATGTCGCGTCCGTCGAAAAGGAATTTCCCATATGTATTATTTTGTTATTTTTTCATTTCGTTTCTAGCATTAGCTACGGCATTTGCATTCCTTTAAAAGATGGCATCATTTAGACAACCATTGATGTAAAAGATAATTTTGTTTATTTTATACAAAAGTATTTATATTTTTATGTGTAGATATTATATTAATTTATTTCAACAATGTGGGAGTATGAACATTTTTATATTTTGTAACGTCTTTTTTTTTATTTTTTAAGAATCACAAAAGTATGTTTATGATTTTCAGCAAATAAATTAACTTAAGTTTAATTTTTGTACAAAGTTTTTTTTGAGTATTTTTCAGCCTACAAATATTCAGCAAAAATTTTATTAAGTTTTTGCAAGAATTTTTTATTCTTTAAAGTAAAACTTTTGCTAAATCTACTAGATTTTGCTGACATTAGCAATTTTTTTTGCAAGCACCCTCATGACCAAAATTGTAATGACTCAGCAAAAGTTTTTGCTGACTTTACTAATTTTTTTTGGGGGTATATCAAAAAAAATCATAACAGCACTGAACTTTGCATTATCTGCTGAAGTATATTGACTATTTCAATAATTTAAAAAACATCTGAAAGATTTTC
Source organism: Delia radicum (assembly GCA_021234595.1). Taxonomy (NCBI): domain Eukaryota; kingdom Metazoa; phylum Arthropoda; class Insecta; order Diptera; family Anthomyiidae; genus Delia; species Delia radicum. The sequence goes on along the minus strand of CM037855.1, from coordinate 33,221,842 downwards.
TTGTGTACTTTACGTTTTGAAATACAAAAATAACGTTGCTTTTTCAAACTTAAATATTAAAATAAAATTTTAAATACAAGGTTCATTAAAAATTCGCATTTTCATTTAAAATACATTTTTTTTTTTTTTTTTTTGAAGAAGTAACACTCAGGAAATTCTTCCTATTAATTTATGTGTTGCTTTCTTTGGAAAGGGGATAGTGGAGAGATGAAAGGTGGTGCAAGATGAAGGGCTTTAAACATGGCAACACTGTAATTGCGCGAGATGATAAGATGATGATGTAGAGTTGGCGAATTATTGAAGCTTTTTGTTTCATAGCCCTGATTCATTATTTTACTTCGGTGGGGTTAAGTGCTATGGGAACACCGAAGGTGGGCGCAGCGATACATATAAGTGATAGAAAACTCATACATATTATTTTTCTAAATTGAAGTTGTCGTCACCGGGAATAGAACCCGAGACCATCTGTGTAACAGACCAACGCGCTAACCATTACACCACAACGCCCACGCGTTGATGAATGACAAATGATTCATAAAATGTATAAATAGTCAATATACTTTAGAAGATAATGCTCTTCAGTGCTGTTACAATATTTTTTAAATAAAAAAAAAAACAAAAATTTAAATCCTAAAAAACCAAAAAATGTAGTAATCTATTTTTTAAAAATTTATTAAAAATAGTTAGTAGTCTGCTCAAAAAAAAGTCTAAGTTGTTATTTGTTCCAAAAGTTATACGTTTTTCAAAAATGACAAACGTTTCAATGCATTCAAAACATTGCATTTGCATAATGAATGAATTTTCGTAAACAATTTGTTGTTCTTTATTTACAATTGAGGCTTTTATGTGCTTTTTAAGTCTTTGAAATAGTATATAGACTTTAGGATATATGACTTTTCAAAGTTCGCTACTTTCAAAATTTGTTGGATGTTTTAAAATTTTAGAAACGGCAATAAAAATGGGAGTTTACAAAATTTTCCTAGAGAATAAGTAAAGAAAAGATAAAGGAATTTAAATGACCCCCAATCAAATTTTGGACAATCTATCATAGAATGAAGGATATTTTTTTTTGTTAATAACTACCCATACTTATGTATGTATGTGAATGTGTTATTAATTTGTTTTTTTTTTCTCAATTTTCTCTTATTCTCTTTAAACACGAATAAAAAAAACGTATCAGAAAAAAAAGTTCATTGACTTTTATTTATAACGTTTTCATTGTTTGCCAAAAACTTTCTTTACAGCATAAATTGTTTTTTAAGGAAATTTTAGTTTTTGGACGATTTTTTTTTTGGTCTTTTGGATATCATACTTAAATTTTAATGTGTTTTATGTGTAACTTTATATATTCGATAGAATTTTTCGGCTTAAACTATATTTTTTCGATATCTTTTTCTGTTTTTATTATTATTGTTTATGTTTCTTGAGAAAAAGTTGCTAGTTTTTTTAAGTATTTGGAAAATATCCAAAAAACTATTCTAGCAGATCTTTGAAATCTCTAAACTATGTTACTTATACTAGCAAACAAACCAACTGTACAATTGTGTTTGTTTTATACTTAAATCATTGTCTCTTCTAAGGGCTTTTTATATGGAATATTTATTGAAGGAAATTAGATGACAGTATAAATATTTAGATAAGTAAAGTAAAAAAAAGCAAAAAAAAACAAAAACAATTTTGGAAACATGTTTTATTATGTTTATATAAAAAGTCAATCAAACTACACATAAATTTGTTAAGATTTAAATCAAGCATCCCAAAATTTGCTTCTTATACAAAAAAGTTACAAGGGATATACATTTAAGCTTATTTTTATATAAAAATAGCATTACTCTAGCGGAAACTATTTCACGAGAACAAATCGCTGAAAAAGTTTTTACGTCAACAAATTTTTTGCAAAAACATGTTTTCTATTTTGCGAATAATATATTTTTAATAAACAATTTCGTGTTAAAAATTTCGCAGAAAAATCTGATTTCGCGAAAAAAAATACATCTGCTTTAAATATTTGTAGTTGTTTGCGTTGTAATATAGTAGCTTCATTTTTAAGTGAATAACAGTCATTTGTAGAAGAAATTTCAGTTTTGACTACAATTGTAGTTCATTTAAAAAAAAACAAACCACATCAAATTACTGTATTATGATTTTACATTTATTTGATATAGTAGTTTTTTTATTTAAAAAAAATAAAACAAATAAATGTTTTTTTTTACTACAACTGTGGTTAATTTTTACTGCAATTGTGGTTCATTCTTTGAACAGTAAAAAACAAATGACAATGTAAGTTGAATTTACTAAAATGTAAGTTGTTCTTTCTTTAAGTGAAATTTCATTTGTTTTCAACTACATATGCAGTGGTCTTTACCTAAGTGTTTATTTGATCCTCAATAATATAATGCAGATTCTAAAACAATTTGAGAAAAAAATGTATGTGTGCCATAAAACTGTTCGTACAAGAACTATTTCGCGGAAAAAATTAATAAAAAAAAACTTTACGAAAAAATATTTTGGAAAAAGAAAAGGCAAACAAGGGCTTTAACATAGAATTATAATACAAAAAATAACTAAGGATATAAATATGAGCTTATTATTGAAAAAAATAAATAGAATCTGTTTAGCGGAAGCTATGTCACTAAAAAAATCCAAATAAAAATAATTACCTAAACAAACAAAAACTTTTCGGAAAACTATTCCGTGCATAAAATATGTTTAGCAAGTAATTTCGTGGTAAAAATTTCGCAGAAAAATCTGTTTCCGCGAAAAAATGTAGATATTTGATTCTTAACAAGAGAATGTAGATTTTAAAACAATTTAAGAAATTAAATTATGTTTGCAAAAAAATTGTTAGTACAAAAACTATTTCGAGGAAAAAAATCAAAAAAAAAACTTTGCGGAAAATATTCCGCGTAATTAACAAAAATTACGGAAAATTTTTCACTTAAAACAAAACTTTTGCGAAAAACTATTTCGCAAATAAAACAAACTCTAGTAGTAATTCACGCGAACTCATTGGCTGAAATTTATGCAACACTAAAAAAATAAGTTAGTAGAAAAGTTAATAAAACGTTTTGTAAATCAAGTATATTATTTTTCAGCAAATTTTTTGCTAAAATTATGTTTTCAGCTAAAATTTTAGTTATACTAATTCAGCACTTAACTGTTCTAAACTAATGTTTTATTAATTTATTTTGCTAAAAAAAAATTGAGAAGATACGCACATTAATAGTGTGGACAACAACCGGATTCAAAAATACACGCAGAATAAAGTAGATGTCCCGGCATGTGAAGATGTAGCAGAGAAAAGGAAAATAAACGAAAAAGTACAGCTCTTAGTAGACATATACAAAATCAACAATGGAGTTTATTGTATATGTTTCTGCAACTGTTGTGAACTAATGTTTTACTAATATTTTACTAACGTGTTACTAATTTATTTTGCTAAAAAAAAAAATTGAGCTGATAAGCACATTAATAGTGTGGACGACAACCAAATTGAGAAAAATTAAGTTTTTACTACTAAATTTATAAGGAATTTTTGAAATTGTCAAGCAAATTATTTCCGCTAAAAGGAGTTTCCGCTAAGAAAATATTTTTTTTCCTTCACAAAATTTTAGAGAAACTGAAAATATCTTTTTCGCAAAAAAATATTACTTGAAAAAGGTCTCTAAAATAAATGTTTTCGCCAAAAAATAATAGAGAAAGTAAAAACAAAGGCGTAAAAAATGTTAGTTAAAAATATTTGGGTTAAAAAAATCACGCGGAAAAAATATTTTGCGCAAACAAAATTTACATATCTTACAAAAAAAAAAATATTCACTAAACGCAGACTATTTTTCAAAAATAAATGTTTCCGCTAAAAGTTAGGGAAAGGTTTAAAACAATTTATGACCAAACTAATTCATGGAGTAAAAAATGTTCTCGTGAATCTACTTAAAGAAAATTTAATTTATTATTAGCTAAAGACATTGTTGCTTTACTCTCTCCCAAGCGATATTCAGTCGAATTCCAATAACAATTTTATGAGAAATTAATAATTCTCATTAAAAATTCTAATTTAATAACAAAAATGTGTTAAACAATGTTTGTGTAAATTTATTTTACAAAACCAGATGGCGAAAAATTATTACTTGAACAAAGTTCGCAAAAATATGTTTCCGCCAAAAATAAAAAAAAAAATAAAAAAGTTTACGATTAAGCAAACAAGTTTTCGCTAAAAACAATATTGTCCGCCATAAAAAATATTAAAATAATTTACAAAAAAAAAAAAAATATTGCTACAAAAAGTTTCGCGAAATTCCTTAAAAAAAAAAACTTTTTTGGGTATTTCCTTACACTTATTCAAATGACAAATTTTATTTATTATATTTCGGTATATGCCAGAATTATTATTTTTGTTTTTTATTATTAGTCTTGAATCAAGACTCTTGATGTAAGTTTCTTAAAAGAAAAAAAGATAATTTAAGATATTAATAACTAAACATATTTTAGTTAGTCTCTTTACAGGAGTTTCCCATTTCTAACTTGTCACGCTCTCCCCATTAATATTCAGTAGAATTATAATATCATTATTCGTTTAGTAAATAGCCAAAACCAATTTATTTGCTGAATAATATTAAAAACATTTTTCTTAAAAATTCAACATGTGTACACTCAAAAACAAAGTCAGTAAAGTGAGTAACATTTTTGCTGGGAGGTGTGATAAACGATTTTGTCACGATTTGTGTGTACGAACTTTTCCCTATTGCTTCATTAGTTGCAAGAACACATTCCCTTAGGACTCTGGATTAACAATTTCGCTGTTGCTATCAAATTTAAAGAAATATAATATATCTGCAAGGATCCTCCCACCAAACATGTTGCTGAATTTACTGACTTTTTTTTAGTGTACGTACTGAGAACGTGTTCGCTGTTTAAATTTATTTTTAGTAAAGAAAAGCTTTAGAAAGCTCGATGAACCGTCATAAAACAAACATTAGACGGCAATTTAATAAATTCTTTAAAGAGTAAGTTTAAAAATATATAATCCTTAGAAATATAATTTCATTACTTTAAAGCTCTGTTTTTAATTTGTGTAATAAAAAGGATTCGTTAACAGCGTAATCCTTCATTAAGTTTTCTTCCAAGAATTTTAAATATCATCAAAAAATCATTACAAGATTTACAAAAGTTGTGCCTTTTCACAAAACAAAATTATTTCAAGTACATAATTCAATATTTTTTTAATGTTTCAAGGATGCTAGAAATTATACTCATAAAAAAAAGTTAGCCAGTAGGGTGCATGCAAAAAAATTGCTAATGTAAAATTAGTAGATTCAGCAAAAGTTTTGCTAATACTCAGTTGATTAAAAATAATAAAATTTTTGCTGATTATTAGTAGTCCGAAAAAAACTCTTAAAAATTTTTAGAAAAAATATAATTTAGTTAATTTATTTTCTGAAAATCTTAAACATTTTTTTGTGATTCTTTCACAAACTATTTACAATACGTTTCCAAATATAAAAATGTTCATACTCCCGCATGGACGACATGAATTAATTTAATTATCTTACAACTACTTACATCAATGGTTGTCTAATATAAAAAAAGACAAATGCACTACTTCTAGAAATGAAACAAAAAATTAACAAAATATGACATATATTACCCTTTTTTGCAATAAGAAAAAAGAAACATAAAAAATTACCAAGTCTGTCTACGTGAACGTATATTTGTTTGCAATTTGACCCCAATGCATTAATAATCACCAGTTTCTGCAATGCATATTTTTTTCATAATTCTGAGAACAGGGTAAACAGAATGTCTTTGCAAATCAAAGATGTTATCTTAAAATTGCATCAATTTGTTAGTGCATATTTATGCATACTTCGCTATATATGCAGATTTTAGCATTTTTATAGCATATTTTTAGTATTTTTGCTTTAAATGCAAATTTTTCTAGCATATTTTTAGTATTTTTGCTTTAAATGCGTATTTTTATTGCATATTTTTACTTATTTTGCATATTTTTACTTATTTTGCATATTTTTACTTATTTTGCATATTTTTATTGAACTTTTCTTAGCTTTTCGTAAAAAAAAATCACTTTTAATATTATTGTATGTTTGACCAGCAAGCATATAAAGAGGGCCCAAGCTACACAAGCCCTCTTAAGTGTTCTCTTAAATTTTATTTGCATACTGGGTTTAAGTGATACAGGTTTTAGGGGTTTTTTTAAATGCTTATTCATCAATACAAATAATTAAAATTTTGTGTTAATTGTGCAAAACGCAAATATTAATATATTAAACAATGCAAATTAAATTTAAAATTTAATTAAATATAATTAAATAAATAATTAAGTGAATATTTTAAGATTTGTCATGCATATTATTGGTGCCTAAAACCCTATCTTTTAGTGCATGAAGTTCCTGTCCCTGATAATCACTATAGACATTTAATTTACAATTCCACATTTAATCTTTACTAAATTCAAATATTTTATTTTGCCTATAATTTAATTAATAGATAATTACTTTGACAAGCCGGTGACAACACCGGCATAATGCATAATTAATATTTATATATATTGTTGGCGTCCTTTTGGTTTACGTATGAAATGATAGATACAAAACTCTTCCATGGTTGATTTTTTTATATGTCTAACAAGAGTCGTACTTTTTAGAATGATTTTCCTCGTCTCTATTACATCTTGACATGCCGCGACATCTACTTCATTCTACGTATATCTTTCAATCTGGTTGTCGTCCAAACTGTTAATTTGCTTATCAGCACAATTTTTTTAACAAAATAAATTAGTAAAAAATTAGCTCCAAAGAGTTGAGCGCTGAATAAATATAACTAAAATTTTAGCTGAAAAATAGTACATATACTTGATTTACAAGACGTTTTACTAACTTTTCTACTAACTTATTTTTTTGAGTGTACCTTCACATAATGCCGTTGTATGTATGTCTTAAATTACAAACAAATGTACCTACATACATATCAATCATATTTCCATCTTCCTTTCCATAATTTCCATTAATGCTGCAGAATTAAAAATTCTCACTAAAATACCATTTTGTAAATGTATGTGTGGGAATGTACTACATTTACATAAGTATTTTGGTATATCTAGACGTATACTTATTATCAGGATCAGGAACTTCATGCACTAAAAAAGTGTGTTTAAGGCGCCTATAATATGCACGAAAAATCTTAAATCTTAAAATGCACTAAAAATTTTAAAAAAATGCACTTAAATTTTTTCATTTGTTTTTTTATATAAATAATTTAAAATTTGTCTTTATTGTGCAAAACATATGCCGAGAATATGTTAAACAATACAAATTAACTTTGGAATGTAATTAAAATTGCTTGAAACGTGAAAAATAATTGACTTAAAGTGGCTTCCTTTTCAGGTTTTTTGTTAATTTGCTTCGGAATTTAAAAATCATACTTCAGGATTTTAGACGAGTACGGTGGATAGTGCTTGATTAAAATCACTTCAAAAATTGATTTGTCAATGCTTAAGTTTACTTTTCAAATACAGAATATAATTAAAATTGATCTTTTTACGAAAAACTAAGAAATATACAATATAAGCTCGTGCGCCCCGGTAGGTTGGTAGCGTGCTGGCTTATCAGTGAGGGGGTCGTGGGTTCGATTCTCACCAGAGGCACTGGTCTGCTTTCGCTACAACGCGCCGAAGGTCATAGTAGCTAGTGCTCGGTTAGGGTAATAGTATATAATTTTTAATTATATGATTATTAATTAATAAAATAAAAAAAAAATCTATATAAGCAAAACTATACAATTAAAATATCCCTTTAAAGCAAAATATGCAAAAATATGCATTTATAGCAAAATATGCAAAAATATGCACTAAAAATTGATGATATTTTTACTCAAATTCTTTGATTCTCAAAATTATTTTGCTCACCCTGCTCTCTAAATTAAAGAAAAAAACATGCATGTACATGCTTTTTATTCATAATTTATTTCATTCTTAGACGTGAATATCGTCACCTAAAATCCAAAAGGCCGTGACTAACATATTTATTTTTTTTTACAGGAGAAGCAAAAAACGTCTAAAGAAATTTTAACAAAATTGCTATAAAAAAAAAAGGCGGATCATTTTAAAAATAGAACGTAAAAATTTTGTTAAGAAATGAAGTTCGATGCAGTGCTTCATAATCATGCAATCCCACTTTACAAGGCAATAAAAAAACGCGGTAAAAAAAAAAACATCAGAAGCCATTTGTTTTTCATAAAACCCCTATTTTTTACCGTAAAAGTTGAACTTTTTGTCCAGGCATTTTAGACAAATAAATCATAATTATCCATAAAACCGGTTTAGAAAATGTTGTTAGTTACACCCTTTTGGATTTTAGGTGACGATATACTGAATATAATTTTTACACTTTTAACAATACAAAAACAAACATATAAATTATTAAATTTCATAGGTTTTGCAAAATAATACTGGGAAACAAATTTTTCTTATTTCTTTGCAAAACAATTCTAGGATATATGTACATTAGGATGTCCCTTAAAATAAATATTTATCGATTTTCGTTCATTATTTTATTATAAATGGTTTCAAATGGAAGAAATCTATTTTTTTTTAGAAAAAAAAAATAGAAAATGGGCTATTTTTAAAAAAGGTTATTTTTATTAAAAATTCCTAAAACTCGTAGTGTTATTTTAGTATTTTTTATTTTAATGAAAATGAAAATGTAAATGAATATTATTCAAGTTCGATGCCATACTCTATATTTCTTTATTATGATATTGTTCTGACAAGAAACCTATAGAGTTTTTGTTTTCAAATTTATAATCTGACCCTTTCAGGAATGTGTTGATAATCAATTTCGGGAATTTTCTAGGTTCCCACATCAGAACAAGTTTTAAAAGTGGTAACAATCCCATGCCAAACATCAAACATTCATATAAACTAGTTTACTCACTACATGAGAACTAATATATGAGCTCGAAGTTAAAGATTATCAAAATTGATCAAAAATTAAATTGAAAACTTGTTTTTTGTGTGCAAGGTCCACCTTTGCTGGATATTCAATACACGTTTTTGTTTCTTTTCCTTTTGATTTGTACAAATGTTTTTAAAAACAAAATGTACAGAGGAAGTAGTAAACAAGACAAAACTTTGTCTTTTTTATTTTATTTATTCATTTAAATACTAAAAATTATTGAGATATGGAATTCTGACTTAATTGGAAATCATTAACCCACTTTAGCTTGGGAACCACAAATTTTAAAAATGTGAAAACCTCTGTTTTAAGTAATTTTAAAGATCTTTTAAAATGCCTTGTTTCGAGATATCGATTGATATTTTTATAATATAATAGTAGTTATTAAATTACAAAAACTAAATTGAAAGCTGATAATTCGAGTTTATCTTTCGAGCGACTCCTTTCCAGAACAGTAATAAAATTAGCTCATTTTGTCAAAAATTTAACAATGTTTTTAATGTTTTTATCAAAGTTTGCTTAATTTTCGGAAAAATATCACTTAAATTTGATAAAAATAATGATTACCAGTGAATTTTTATTGTTGATCTATAAATTGTGTGTGAGTTGTTGGTTAGTTCGGTTAAAGATCATGAATATTCTTTCATATTAACAGAAAAATTATAATTTTATTTGTGATAATTTACTTTAATTAACAGAAAAAACACTTAGAAAAAAAGTTATTTGACACCTGCATGAATGGAGTTAACTTTCTAGCCCGCAACGGTCTTCATCAATATTCATGATCTTTAACCGAACTAACCAACAACTCACAATAATGATTACCTTTAGTTTTTTTTTAGTCTTTAACCCTTAGTGGCCTGGGGACATAAAAGTTTCATGAAACTAAATTTTAATTATGACTATAAGATTGTAAATCCATTAAAAAAAACCCCACTTCATAAAAAATATGACAATTTTTGACAAAAGAGATCCATTAGGAAATTTACCCACTATCGCTTATTCGAATTCAATAAAAAAAATTAAAAATGCTACTACACTCATAATAATCCATGCTAAAAATACGAAAATAATGTCAAAACAACAAAAACTTTCGTAAAATGAACAAATATTGGTTTATTTTACGAAAGTTTTTGTTATTTTGCCATTTATTGGTATTTTTATGCATGGATTATTATCAGTGTAGAAAAGTTGCATAAAAGTGTTTTTTAAAATAGCTTTTGCAAACATAAACTTTTTTGACTGAATTTTGGTACACATCATTTTTGAAGCTATTTTTATATTATACTATAAGATGAAGTCATAGGTCGTCCTTTTTGGCTATGATGTCATATAAATTTTAGGCACATTTCGCGTTTTTCCCATGAACACCACTTTCTTCTTTTTTTTCGAAATAATTGTTCAGATTTGTCTTTTTGTTTATGCTCAAAAATGCTTTGATCGATTGATGAGCATGACCGAAATAGAGTTGCGCAGTTTAATTGTCTAATCAAATTTAAGTGATATTTTCCATTTTTGAGAAAATAAGCAATTTGTATAGAATGTCCTGGAAAGGAGTCGCTCCAACCACATTTTGCAGTTTTATGAAATTCATGGGTCATTTTGGATACCAGGCTAAAGTAGGGTGATATCATTCACCCACTGATTAAGTCAAAATTCTAAATCTGAATAATTTTTAGAATATTAAATGAATAAATGAAATCAAAATGAATTTTAATACATTTTTTTTCAAACCGGGCCTTTTTTATTTTCAAAAGAAAAAATTATAAAGAAAAAAAAAAAAGAAAAATACTTAAACATAAAAAATATATAAGATGTAGACAAATTGGATACGGGTATATTAGGGTGTTCCTTAAATATAGATTTGTCATGACAACTTTCATCTGTAACCGTTTGTAATAAAATTGGGGGTGTAATGACAAATTTATTTTTAAGAGACACCCTAATACGCATATATCAAATTTGTCTACATCTTGTATATTTTTTATGTTTAAGTATTTTTCTTTATTTTTTCTTCTTTATAATTTTTTCTTTTGAAAATAATTCATTTAAAATTGTTGTACGACATTCATTTTGAATTATTGTATATAATAATATATTTAATGAGGCTTAAGGGTACCATTAACAGTTAAAATGTTAATAAATTTAACTCAAATTTCATTCATCTTTATTTCTTTTTTTGCTTTTCTTATTAAACGTGAAAATAATAATTCCAAAGAAATAAATAGTAGTAATAAATAAAAAAAACCTCTTAAATATAATGAGGTATTAATTAAATACTAAGAAAAGCAAAAAAAAAAACTGAGATAAATTTTCATTTTGATCGAATGGAGAAATATACGATTACTAAACAACAATTTGGAAAGAAAAATTATAAATACGAAGAATTTGTATACATACGAGGGCGGATCAATAAGTCCGTGACTTTTCGAACTTAGTTATATGAAGTGAAACACCACTCCCATCAAGTACCACCTGTTAATAGACTTCTGTCAAATAATTTTGAGCAAGTTCCGTCATTTACTTTGCGTTTAACAGCTGTTCAAAACATACAACAACCTGGATTTTTTTAAAAATGGAAAAAAGTGAAAATTAAGTGCTCATTAAACATTATTTTTTGCGAAAAAAACCGTCAATAAAACCAATGAAAAGCTTGATAAATACACTGCGGACTCTGCACCATCGATTTCAATGAAAAAAATGTGGTTTACTGACTTTCGTTGTGGTCGCACAAGTACAAATGACGCTGAACGTTCTGGACGGCCAATTGAGGTCAATACACCCGAAAATGTCGAAAAAATCCACGATATGGTGTTGGCCGATCGAAGTGTAAAAGTGTGTGAGTTTGTTGATGCCATACGGATTTCATATGGCAGTGTGTTTTCGATTTTAAATAATCAGTTGGGTTTAAGAAAGCTGTCTGCAAGATGGGTGCCGCGTTTGCTCTCAATTGACCATAAACGTAATCGTCTGACAATTTCAAAGGATTGTTTGGAGTTGTTTAACCGCAATTCGAATGAGTTTTTGCTGCGATTTGTAACTGTGGATGAAACATGGATCCATTACAACACTCCGGAGACCAAGCAGCAGTCTAAACAATGGGTTTCTCCGGGTGAACCGGCGCCGAAGAAGACCAAGGTAAGTTTGTCGGCCAATAAGGTGATAGCAACAGTATTTTGGTATGAACGCGGGATAATCCACATCGATTACATTCAAAAGGGAAAAACAATAAACGGCGAATATTATGCCAACTTATTGGACCGATTCAACGAGGATTAAAAAAAAAACGACCTATATGGCCAAGAAAGAAGTTCTTTTTCATTAAGATAATGCACGGGTGCACACGTGTGCAGTCTCAATGGCAAAATTACATGAATTGGGCTACGAATTGGTACCTCATCCGCCATATTCTCCGGATTTAGCACCCAGTGACTATTTTCTATTTCCAAACCTAAAGAAAGAAAGAGATTTAGCTGCAACGTTGAAATTATTGATCAAACAAATGCCTATTTTATGGACCTCGAAAAATCCTATTTTTTGGAAGGGACACAAAAATTGGAGAAACGTTGGACTAATGGAGCTAAAAGGAGATTATGTTGAAAAATATATTTTTTTTTTTTTTTTGCAAAAAAAAACTGTTTTTTATTCAAGAAGTCACGGACTTATTGATCCGCCCTCGTAGTACTACTTTGAAAAAAAAAAGTTTATTTTTAATGAAATGATATATTGATACTTTTTTAAAAAGGTTTTATAGTAACTCGTTTAAAGAAGGTACTATCTCAAAGAGGAGTTTAGTACTCCTTCTAAGAAGGATGACTTTTTTCATTAGTGCATTTTAAATTATAATTTTAGTACTCTTTGGTTTAGGTTTTTAATTTTTAGAATTTGTTAAAAAAAGTTTTTTTTTATAAATTTGTAAAAAAATAAAAAAATTTGAATTTTTAGTACATTTTTAACATATAATTTTTAGAACTTATGCTTTGATTATAGTACTTTGATAGAACTATATCTCATTAATGTGATTATCTAGTACAATAAAAAGTATAATTATGCTTTAACGTTCATTCAAAAAATCTATTATTTTGACAATTCAATTTTTAGTACATTTTTTAAGTTTAAATTGTTAGAATTTGTTATAAAAAATGTTTTTTAATAAATTTGTAAAACATTTGTAACATTTTTAAGATATAATTGTTATTGCCGTTAGCTACTAACTGGGACTTTAATTGACACATTTTTTGGTGTTTCAAATGTGAATTTTCCACTTAACACTTAATATATTTTTTTTAACTTATTACTCCCTCTTCCTTATTCTTTAAAATTCATGCAAAAATTTACAATTTTAGTAATTTTCTGAGATAATAATTATTTAAGAAAATTAAATTTTTTAGTACTTTTTAGTAGAAGCATAGTTTTTCTTTCTACTCAACCGAAGTAATGTGAAAACTTAGTACTGGTTAAACATTCATTAAAAAATATGTTAATTTTGTACGTTTTCAATTGCACTTTTAGTACTAATAAATGTTGCTAAAATAAATTTTCGTAAAAACTTTTCAAAGGTCTTCAATTTTAAAATACTCTAAAAAGTATTCTTTAATATTAGTGCAAAAATTTTAACTTTTTTAAGATAATAATTATATTAGCACACTCCCTATAAGAAAATTATATGTTTTAGTACTATTTCGTAGAAGTATAAATTTTTTTAATACAACTTAGCACTTCTTTCAGCTGCTAATGCATCTTATTTGTAGTACTCTTTCTTAAAAGAAAGGTTTAACTTTACATAAAGATTAAAGAAATGTTATCCTTCAGTACAACTCAGAAAAAACATTTGAGTAGGTACACACAGTGTACTACAGTCAAGAAAAATGGTATTTTAATATTTTTCAAAAATTTAATTTCTTGGGATAGAGTCGTTTTTTTAGAACATTTTCAAGAGAAAATGTCTTCTTTACAGTAAAGGTTTTAAAGTTAAATAAATAAATTTCAATAAAACAAAACAAGCGTGTATTGTATATCTACCAAAGGTAGAGCTTGTACCTAACGAACAAGTTACAATTTATTTTTGATCAATGGTGATAATCTTTAACTTCGAGCTCATATATTAGTTCTCATTTAGTGAGAAAACTAGGTTATATGAATGTTTGATGTTTTGCATGGGATTATCACTTAAAATTCCCGAAATAGATCTATCAACACATTCCTGAAAGTGGTCAATATCCTAATAAGGAAATATAGAGTATGGCCTCGAACTTGAATAATTTTCATTTTCATTGCACAATTAAAGGTCGAAAAAACATAATTTTTATTTTTATAATATTATTGTTATATTAATATATATTATTATTATATTTTTATAATATTATGATAATATTATTTGTACATTTAGTACGACTTAGAACACTTTTAAAGAAAAAATAGTATTTTATATATTTTTTAAAAATTATACATTATTGAGATAGAGTCGTTTTTTAGTTCATTTTCAAAAAAAAAAAAATAGTAAATTTCCTAACAAAGTAGTATTAGTACTGTTTTTTTGATAATAATACTTTTTAGTACACTTTAAAGCAAAAGTTTATACTTTTTTAAAATTCTGTAAAAAAAAATGCAATTCTTTTAGTACTCTCTAGAATAAAATGAGATTTTTATAATGGTATTTTAAGTAAGGGGCACTATTTTTAGTACTTTTCAAAAGAACAAATTTAGATTTTTACAAGTCTTATCAATTCTGATACATTTTAGAACTCGTATGGTCTATGCTCTCTTTAGTATTACATACTTTACATACTTGTACTCTTTTACAAAAATTCTTTATTTTTTAGTACTTACATATGCAAGAAAAATATCACTCATATGTATAATTTATATATTGAAATCCTTAAAACCAACATCAAAATCGTCAAAAACAAAAATCGAGCTTAAATTGAGCTTGAATTTTCACTAAGAATATAAGTTATATCGCACACCTAGTTCAAAAGTGACTCAACTCAAAATTTTTCATTTTTCAGAAATCGAAAAAAAAATTTTGCAACTTTATACCAATTGGAACATAAAGAAGGACATAACAGTTTTTTAGCAATAGTTAACAACAACAAAATACACTGATATTTGTTTTATAGATAAACAAGTATATTGTGCATAGTTTAAGCATATAAAACCGAAAAATTCAAATTTTGAGTTGAGTCACTTTTGAACTGGGTGTGCGATATGTACTTCAAGATATTGTAATACTTCTTAAAGAAATTTATCTATTTTTTAGAACATTATCTAGAAAAATTTTAAATTTTGACTATAAACTCCTTTTACGAATATACTGTTACCAACAGTCTAAGAAATTTTATATTCTTTTCATATTTTCCTGATAACAATCAAAACTCATTTTTGGTTTCTGCTATTAAACAGCATAAATAAATCAAATATTTATGGTTTTATTGTATTAGAATTGTTTAAAAAAAATAGAATTCTTTTTCCATTATAAAATGAAAAACAATTTTTATTGTTAAACCGTACCAAAACCAATTTACATCCACATAAAAAAGGAAGAATTCATGTGTAAAAAGCCAATGATAAATTGTCATTTTTTTTCCTTCTTAGTTTTGCTATTATTTATGATATTTTTATACTTTATTTTGCATTTCTATGGGGTCCATGGATCACAAATTGTTTTTTTTGTTTTTTTTTTCATATAAAATTTCATAAGCAACATTAATGTTTCTTCGATGTGAGGTGTGTAACAGATAAATGTAGGGGGAGGTCCTTATCAGTATTCTTTTTACTATATACTTGTTAGTAGGGCTATATGGTTTTTTTTTAAGATTATATACACTCATAGAAATAAAACTGTAGAAATAGCAAAAAAAAAAAAAATCTACTAAATATTAGTTAAAAATTAGTTAAAAATTACCTTGCAGAAAAACTGCTAAATTTAGCAGATTATTTTTGCTAAATATTAATAAAAATAATAACAGTAAAAATACATCTGTTTACATTAAATTTTAAAAGGGGTTTCCTTACGGGCTATTTTGGTCAATAATCTCATTTATTTGTTAATAAAAATCAATTTATCATGTTTTTGCTCAACGTTTCGTTTGCTTTATTCAAACTTCTTCAGGAGCGTAAAGTTATAAAATGATTTTTTGTTACTTAGTCAGAAAATATAATATGTAAAATTTATTTGTAAACAAAAACAGAGAATTTTAAATAAATAAATATTAACAACACAGTACACAGAAAATCACAGGCTAAGCTGACTGTAGTATCACAGAACTTTGACCCAAAGTTTTAACTATATTCGCTGTGAATTTAACTTAATTGAAAATAGCATTTTACTATGAAAAATTAGCACAAAAAAAGTTTACTAAATATTTGTAGACTCAAAATAGCACACAAAAACTGTAATATTTACAAGTTTCTTGCTATGTTTACCTCAAATTTCGTAAAAAGCAAATAAAAAATTGTAGATTGTTGATTTCATAAGGGCTGACTTTTATTCGCATTAAAAAAAAAACCTAAAAAAAACTTAAAAAATTTCACATTTTTTAATGTGTTATTTGTCAATATTTTGTAAATGTTTTCGATGATTTTAGCAGATTATTTTGTTACTTTCAATTAACTAAAATTTAGCTGAAATATAACTAAATATTTGTAAATTCAACAGATTTATTTTAGAAATGTTGAGGTTAAGAAGAAGAATAAACTTTTTCTCTAAAAATTATAAACACTATTAATTTCTAGTGTCCGACCGAACAGTTCGGCCAGAAAATGCATTTGGTCTGTATTCGGTATTTTAAAGCATTATGGACAAATTTTGCGGATGGAAAAATGTTTATTGGGCTGATTAGATGCTATTTTGAGTGTCAAATTTGAAGAAAAGTCTGTAGTTAAGCAATGAATTCACTGTTCGGCCTCAGAAAGTTCGGCTAAATTGAAAATAGTTAGGTGGCCGAACTTTTAACTTTATAGCTAAACTTCGGCTTTTCTCTTAAATTTTATACACAAAATCGATTTAAATCGGCTCAACAAACATGTTTCCAATACCAAAATTTGTCATCATTGCCTCTAGATATCACCAAACCGACAAAATATAGTTTTTTGGCCGAACTGTTCGGTCGGACACTATTAATTTCTTAATCAGACTAGCCTAGTGTGTGCCTCTTTTTATGGACAGGCGTCATCAGTGATTTTCCATTTTAAATTGTATTATTATTTGTGTATTTATAATTGTCAGATTGTCTCTATATGATAAATTTTTCAACAACCTGCGGCTGTAACAATACCAAGTCATGACCGTTTAGCGACCACACCCAAGTATGGCCTCGAATGTAATTCAGCTAAATTGCAGTTTTCTTTCCTATTAGGTTTTCTGTTATTGCATATTATACTCAGAATTCTATTTTCAGATTTTTGTTTATTTATGTTTGCTATTTTTAAATTACTAATATTTAGTAAAAAAAAATTTGCTAATTTCCGCCGTTTTTCTGCAAGCTTACTTTTAAATAATTTTTAGTAGCTTTTTTTCTATGTTTACAGGTTTTTTTCTATTAGTGTACAAATTATAAGTAGGGTTTCTTATTAATCAGACTTTTCGTTCCCGGGACAGCGGGAATTTTTGTCAAATTTCCCGGGATCACGGGATTTTCCGCTTATTAGAAAATATTTAAATTTAATATAATTTGTAACTGAAAAGTTCTACTATTAGTAGAAAAACAAATTAATTAACCCAAAACACATAATTTTTACAAGAATTTTCAAAAGCTTTACTTAAAAATCTAAAATTTAGCACAATAAGACAACATTTTTGAAATTCTTTTAAATTACAACAATATCAAATAAACCATATTTTCGTAAAGTATTTAAATCGCAGTTTTCTCTACTAGAAGATTTCTTCTTTTAGTCGTTAATTTTGAAGAAAAAAAAATCACTGTGGAGTGTTTAATCAAAATAAAAATAAAAAATATTGTAAAACTTATATTTATTGTTTTGATTTTCAGACAAATTTAAAGTTTTATGGCCCTATGCATAATTATTTTTGAAATTTTATATATAGTTTTTTAAACAAATGTTCATACAAAATGCATTCAATAAACGTTTTAAAAGTTTTGGAAACTGATTATGCATATGGGGTTTAATTTTTAAATATGGGGTTTAATTAATTAATGTGTTGCTTTCTTTGGAAAGGGGATAGTGGAGAGATGAAAGGTGGTGAAAGATGAAGGGCTTCAAACATGGCAACACTGTTATTGCGCGAGATGATAAGTCTTAGAACAGTTGTTGCTCGCCACCTGATGTAGAGTTGGCGAATTTATTGAAGCTCATGAAGCCCTGATTCATTATTTTACTTCGGTGGGGTTAAGTGCTATGGAAACACCGAAGGTGGGCGCAGCGATACATATAAGTCATTGATGTTGTCGTCACCGGGAATCGAACCCGGGACCATCTATGTAACAGTCCAACGCGCTAACCATTACTAGTTTACTAGTTTTTTAATTTTAATTGATATTTTTTTAATAAAATTTTAAATTCAATTAATGACGAATTTAAATATCAAATACATTTTTTTGTAACAAACATTTGAATTAGTATCGAATTGTTATATATTTTTTTTTTTCAAATATTATTATTAAGAATAATTTGAAAAAAATCAACTGATTTCAAATAAAACATCAACAATTTTTAATATTTATTACTAATTCTCTGAAATAATAATAAACAAATCCCAGGAAATACGGCGCAAAATTGCCAGGATTGCGGGATTCCAAAAAGGACGGGATTCCCGGAACAAAAACCCTAATTATAAGCTATTATTGTATTTTTATTATTGTTCTTAGTTGTCTTACAATTTCATAAATAAATATTTATTTATGGTTTTTTTTTTATTGTTATAAAAATAAGAACTCTAAGACAGTTCAAAGATAAATGACAACGAACATTCTGAAAAAACTTGTAGGTGGAATGCATTATTTTCATTGAAAATATGATAATACAAAATTGATTTGAAGAAAAACTTAGTGGTAGCATCTATTATGAATGATATATTTTTTGAAAATGTACTAAAAGTAGATTTGTTTGTTTAAAAGTGTACTAAAAGTATAATCTAGTATATAGAAGTACCGGAAATTTTACCTAAACCTATCTGTACTATTAGTATTTAATAATTACTAAAAATAATAATAGTACTAAAACTAATATTCCTACCATAAAAAGTACAAAAGCCTGTACCGTTTTCTAACTTAAGCGAAAGAATACTAAAAATTAGTCTTTTATTTTGGAAAAGGATTCACAAATTTTTCTTATATAAAGTTACAATTGAGCTTAAAATTTGAGTACTAAAAAATACTGCAAGAGTGTTTCGTTATCAACCCAGTTCTTTTTAAACAGCAATATTTTGGAGAACGGTAATTAAGTGGTTTAAAACCCTAAATTAATTCAACATCTTGAATACAAAAATAATAGTACTAAAACTAATATGCCTACCATAAAAAAGTACTAAAGTCTGTACCGTATTTTAACTTAAGCGAAAGAGTACTATAAATTAGTATTTTATTGTGGAAAAGGATACACAAATTTTTCTTATATAAAGTTACAATTGAGCTTAACATTTGAGTACTAAAAAATACTGCAAGAGTGTTCCGTTATCAACCCAGTTCTTTTTAAACAGCAATATTTTGGAGAACGGTAGTTAAGTAGTTTAAAACCCTAAATTAATTCAACATCTTGACTACAAAAATAATAGTACTAAAACTAATATTCCTACCATAAAAAAGTACAAAAGTCTGTACCGTATTTTAACTTAAGCGAAAGAGTACTAAAAATTAGTCTTTTAATTTGGAAAAGGATACACAAATTTTTCTTATATAAAGTTACAATTGAGCTTAAAATTTGAGTACTAAAAAATACTGCAAGAGTGTTCCGTTATCAACCCAGTTCTTTTTAAACAGAAATATTTTGGAGAACGGTAATTAAGTAGTTTAAAACCCTAAATTAATTCAACATCTTGACTACAAAAATAATAGTACTAAAACTAATATTCCTACCATAAAAAAGTACTAAAGTCTGTACCGTATTTTAACTTAAGCGAAAGAGTACTATAAATTAGTCTTTTATTTTGGAAACGGATACACAAGATAAAGTTACAATTGAGCTTAAAATTTGAGTACTAAAAATACTGCAAGACTGTTCCCTTTTCAATTCAGTTTTTTTTAAACACCAATATTTTGGAGAACGGTAACTAAGTGGTTTAAAAC
The DNA here is from genome assembly GCA_021234595.1 of Delia radicum. Lineage (NCBI taxonomy): Eukaryota > Metazoa > Arthropoda > Insecta > Diptera > Anthomyiidae > Delia > Delia radicum. Next base: position 33,201,630 of record CM037855.1, on the reverse strand, counting down.
CCTAAATTAATTTAACATCTTAACTACAGTCCTAATAAAAAAGTAGAAAATTCTAAACCAGAGTTGCCCAATAATTATTTTAAAAATATAAATTTTTTCCGTTTTTCGCTAGGACCATTTTCAAAAATTATTTATAAATTTAAAAAAGCCTTAAGTTATATATATTTTTTTACTATGTTGATGAGAAAATACAAAAATGTATTCTTCTGCTAAAAATTAGTTTATCGCTTTTATATAATTTGTGAAAATCTAACCGATCGGACCACGAATTATATTAATACACAAAGTCGAATATACCCGATTAAAAAAAAATAGTTATGGGGACATATCAAATCAAATTATATATAATTATATACGAAAATTTGTGGATATAATTAAACACTCAGAATATTCTTATAGTAACTACATGTAGGTGATTCGGGTAGTAAACAGTAGTAGTTGTTTTTACTGCTATTGTAGTAATTTTAGAAAGTCATTTAAATAATAACTAATTAAAAGTACCGTTCTTCTGCAACAGTTGTTTTGCTAAATTTTAATAAAAATAAGAACAGCAAAAACTAATCAATTTATTTTACAATATTTTATATATATTTTTGATGTGAATTTTAGTTAATTGAAAACAGCATTTTACGCTGTAAAATTAGCTAAATCTTTTACTAAATATTTGTAGACTCAAAATAGCAAACAAAAACCGTAATATTAACAAAATTTTTGCTATATTTACCTCAAATTTAGTACAATGCAAATAACAGTTTATTTTGCTAAAATCAACAGAAATTTTTGGTAAAAAATTGTAGACTACTGATTTTATAAGGGCCCACTTTCATTCGCATTAGAAAAAATTAAAAATTTCACATTTTTTAATGATTTTTTGTCTACTTATATTTAGTAAATGCTTTTGCTGATTTGAGCAGATTATTTTATTACTTTCAATAAACTAAAATTTAGCTCAAATATAACTAAATATTTGTAAAATCAACAGATTTATTTTTGCTATTCTTATATTGCTAATATTTGATTAAAAATCTGCTGATTTTAGCAGTTTGTTCTGTGCGGTAATTTTTAATTAATTTTTAGTATCTTTTTGCTATTTTTACAGTTTTTTTTTATGAGTGTATATAAAAATAAAAGATTATGTCTAGTTTTTAAAAATTCTCATGTTAGACAGTGTTTTGCAACCGTCAGATAATGACAATCGTAATTAATTTTTAATTAATTACTGTAGAATATTACTTTAGTTAGTCTCTTTACAGGAAGAAGAAGAAAACATTTTTATTGAAAAATTTTACGGACACAAGGGATACACCAGACTGCCGCAGTTTCGTCCCCCTCCTGGGACTCGTCAGTGGTTAATTTATGTGTCAATTGAACAAAGTATTTTATATTGTTAATTTGCTGTATATGAAAAACTTTTTATTTTTTGGTGTTGTACTGGTATTTGAACTCACTGCCTTAGCATCAAGCTATGCATCGTAATCTCACCTCTTAACGAGTTGAGCCACGGTCGACACAGCGATGACTGTGGCTAAAGCGGAGTTTTGTCAAACTACGTACACACAAGTATTGTTTCGATCAGAAGAGACAGAATTAACTAATACCAATGCACAATTCATTTCTCAACTAGAATGCTTCTTCTTCTTATTAAGACAACACGATTACATCTTCCTACCAAATTTCGTCAACAAATTTCCACGGGATCGATGAGTGCAATAAAATATGTTAATTTAATCGAGGGGGTATCTGAGCTTTTTCCGATATTCGTTATAGTTCGGATTTATTGCGACTTTCTCCAAAGAGCTTTTTTCAAAATTTAAAAAAATTCGAAAATATCGCTTCTCTGGCTCCACGTTATAAGTATATGCCATATGGTATTAAAATTAGTATTATTTTTTATTGATTTCCTTGAGTACTTTAATCCTGTGTACAAATAAATATAATTTTCGTAAATTTTAGACATTTTTTCATACAAAAACAAATTAATTTTGCACCCCACTTTTTAACCTCAAAACGTGAGACTGTCCGGCTAGATAAAATGCAAGTCTCTTTGTTTCTCCTTCAAAGTTCGTTAAAATCTGCGGGTTCGTGTCGAGATAACATCCTTGTGAGTAATAAAAATAATAAAATGAAAATTGAATTCATAATTTCATGCTCTGCCAAGTGGTCTTTAGTAGAATTTTGATAACAATATTATATGGGAAAACAGTGGACATTAGAGTGAGGTAAGTTTCTAAAAATAGAATTGTTGTGTTCAGTAAGGACACTTTAATTTATTAGTATTTTCTGATATTGTATATTGTATATTGCATATCATGATTTCATGCTCCACCAAGTAATCTTCAGAGGAATTTCTATATCAATATATTTTAAGTTAATGTAGAAAATTAACATAACAAATAATGATTGGAAATTCTGCAGAAGATCACTTGGCGGAGCATTAAATCATTACATAGAATATCACAATGTCTAAAGCTCTAGAGCTCAATTCAATTTTCTTTACTTTTTCCCTTTAAAGCTACTTTCTGTCTATTTTGAGGTCAGATTTCATAACCAACTTTTAAGTTAAAGCACATGCCAAACTTAATAAAAAATAACTTGAGTCTGTCAAAGAAAGATATTTTTAACATATTAAGAAATTTCCCATTTTAAACAAAAAAAAACTCTGATTAAATTTTAATTTAAAGCAATTTTCCATGCATTTCTCTCGATAAAAACCCCACAAAAAAAACTTTTAAAAAAAATTTAAAAGTTAAAAAGCCCTAAAGTATGTTACCATTATATTTTTTTTTATTCTCGTTAAATAATACATCATCAAATAATCCCTTAAGGATAACAAGAAACAGCACATTAAATGGAAAAAAGTACACTTTGTGTGGTTAGAATTGAAGATAAATTCAAAAAAATAAATATAAAACCATGATGAATAAAATGTGGTAGAAAGAAAGGAAACTCCCTAAAAAAAACACACCTTTTAGCTAAAAAAAAAAAACAAAAACTTCTCCACCTTTTTAGGATGTTTATGAGGAAAATTAAAATAAATTCATAAAAACAAACAGAAAGTTAGAAATACAAAATAAGAAAAACAAAATGTAATAATAAAAAATATAAATAAAAATTTAAATATAAATATAAAGTTAAATAGAAAATTAAAATGGAATATTTAAATAGAAGTTTAAGCAAAAGGACGTAACTACAATTTATACTTTTTCGAAAAGAAAATGGACAAAAAAAATCGGAGAATTAAAACACAACGGTTTCCATAAATTTTCTTAAAGTTTTCAAAAACAATTATTTAGGCCAACAAAAATTTCACCTTTGTAATAAAAATTTAGATTTTAGAGTTCAGCAGATTATATTATTGTAAACTAAAGTTATTAGTGATTGAAATGGAGTCCCACACTGGTCGACATTAGGAATAGCATTAATCTTTTTAATATTTAACTCTCTAAAGTCATCAAAAACCGGTATTCATGAACAGATTTTTAGCTTTATATCAAATTGCTATAAAAGTTGGGAACTTTGGGGTAGTGTGGTAATAGAGGTGAAATAGTAAATAAATTGTTAGTCTAATATTATTAAATTTTCAGATATTCTAGCTACTGAGTGTTGTTCTTGAAAAATAAATTACTAATTCTAATAACATTATTAATTTGGTAAATATACAAAAATACATTTTAGTTATATATACAACACATTTATGTTGTGTTGGAAGAATATTTTATAAATGTGAATTTTTTTAATTAATTTAAGAGACATGTCATGTCGCAAAAATACATACAAAAAACAACAAAGCCAGCCTTAGAGAAAAGTGAATTAAGGATGTTAAAATAAAAAATTACGGTACATACTATTGTACGTAATCATAATCATGGATGGCAACCGATTCGATGCGGGTATCGTTAAGGGTAACTAACGCTATTTTCTTTTATTTCGGTAACGGTATTTTAGGGATATAGATATTTCAGTTATTTCGGTAACGGTTTTATAGCGTTAACGGTATTTTACTTATTTCGGTAACCGCATTTTAGCGGTAACTGTATTTTAGTTATATCGGTAACGTTATTTTAGGTATAACGGTTTTTAGTTATTTCGGTAACAGTTTTTAAGGGTAATGTTATGTAAAGTATACAGGTAATGTCAATGCAAACCGATATTTTTAGCCCCATTATGCCCAAGTTTTAATGACTGGCTAGTTTATGATCAAACTTTGGGGAAATATATCTATTTACAGCAAATTTTTTTTCAGATCTTCTCAGATTATTTCGGTAACGGTATTTAAAGGATAATGATATTTCAATTATTTCAGTAACGATATTTTAGCGATAACGGAATTTAAGTTATTTCGGTAACGGTATTTTAGGGCTATTGGTATTTCGGTTATATCGGGAACGGTATTTTAGGGATAACGGTATTTCAATTATATCGGTAACGGTATGGCAGGGATAACGATAGTCAGATGAAAGGGTTTTGAATCGATAATACTTTAAAATGTATATCTTTAAAATACAAGACTCGCATCATTAGGGCAGCGATTTCCATGCAAATGCATGTTTGTAGTAGTGTTGGGCATTCTAGTTCATAGTTTATTCCGTTCATTTGCATTTATTGAACTAGTTCGTTCTTTTAGTTCATATCTTTGTTCGACAATTTTATTATAATGGTCAATTGTTTGTTTAACAAATCTGCACAGTAAAAGCTAAAGCCCCAAATTAACGGGTTAAATTGACTAGGTCAATTTCAGTCGTTCATTCTCATAAATACAAAGTTTTTAAATCGTCAAATTTTAAGTAGATATTCTTGGATTTTAAGTGTATATTTTTGTAGTTTCAGTGCATATTTTTTGGTTTTACTGCATATTTTAGACGAACATTTTGCACTTTTTACAGCATATTCCAAGCTCACATTTTTGATCATCATTCTCCTCAATTTCATTTTATAATGAATTCTGCATATTTTCTTTAAATGCCAAAAAAAATTAACTTCTAAAAGTTACGTAAACTGCAACACATGCAAGAGGGATGTTCACTTAAACTGTGCAAACAAAACAGCCAGATTTTTCACCTGTGTTCATTGTGACTCGGAATATTTAGATTAATTTTGTTATGCTGATGAACTTGTTCTATTTATTTTTCCTTTGTTATTTTCTTAGTTTTACATTTTTTCTTATGTCTTTGTTTTGTATTAATCTGTTAACAAACAGAAATTGCTATAAAAAAATCATTCACCAAATTTATCACTTCAACTAGAAATGTCTTTAATGAAAAAATGCAATTAACAAATAACTTAGTTGACAAGTTATTTGGCAAATAAGTTATGATCTATTAAAGATAAGCCTATTAAACGACTTCAAAATATCGATTTATCTTTTAAAGAGCTAGAAAAAGTGTATTACCATTTCACCCCAAATTCCCCTAGTAAAAATAAATTTACGTTTTATATTAAATGTCATCTAATAACAAGATAATTCCCTATGGGAAATGAGGAGTCAATTGACCTAAAAGTGACTGGTTAAAGAAGGACTTATCACAGGACTGGTATAATTTAATACTGAAGTGGGTTAAGTAGTGTCAATTGTCCTAAAATTACCAATCCTGTGACTGGTAAAGGGAGGACATACCACTTAACCAGAATGCTTATTGACAAGAAAAATCCAGTTGGCCACAATTTTACCCATTGGAAGCTGTTTAGTTTTCGTTTATTTTATACGACATGTCCCTTTTGCGACAGTCTTTTGGTATGCCCATATTTGGCTAGTCCTGTGGCATGCCACTATGTGGTTTGAAGCAGGACAAATGACCCCCTCTTATGACAAGCCAGTGTTAAAGTTGCCAGTTGTTTACATAGGGTAGGGTTTAGCAGAGGACCGGTCTCTGGCACGAAGACCCCGATCCTATGGCACCCGCAGAACCGGTCCCATTCCCCATAGGGTTGTTTTTAAGCTTTAAATTAATTCATGAAGATTTGGATGAAATTTGGCAACATAGCAACAAATTAAAATTATCAATTCTTACAAATACGATAATTAGGGAATGCATTCCGGGATTTCCCGCTAAACTTAACATTTTTCTGTTCTCGCAATAGCGGGAGTTCGGTCCGGGAATACCGGGAATATCAAACATCTTTAAGGCAGCAATTTAAAATTATTTTTATATATGATTTGTCCTATTTGCAATAGGTTCTTTAACTCCAAACAAGAACAGGTTGCTTTAGAACCGGTTATAGAACCAGTTATAGAACTGGTTCTGGGACAGTGAAAACTAACAATTTTACTTTGAGGAACCTGCTCTAGAACCGGTTCCATGCAACCGGTGGTAAAAGAACCTGTTCTGGAGATTCAGAGGTAACCAGTTCTAAAAAAAATGTTGCTAGGTAGCAATCGAAAAATCCTACATTAGAGGGTTATGTATTTTCTAAAGCTGTTTCACGTTGGGCGCCATTAAAATTTCATTAGTTTAGTAAATTCTTTGTTAAAAAGAAAAGTGTAAATTGTAGTTACGCCCTTTTTTGCTAAACTTATTTTACTTTAAAAAAAAAATAAATTTTTTAAATTTTACGATGATGAGTCATTCACACATTCACTCACTCACCTTCATCTTCTGCATCATCTATATCATTAAATTCTGTTAATTCGGCCTTATTAAAAGTTTGTATGGATTGTTTTAGTATAGAACCATTTTCTTTGGCTGGTGATATTGATGATGAGGATAATTTTGTTGAATTGGCAGAATGTTTTGTATTTGTTGTGGCATCACCATTCGAAATGATAGAATTTGATTTGGAATGATTTGTATTAGCCGAATTTGAAGTATGTAGTGTTTGTGCGTCGCCCGCATTAACCGCACCCTTATGTTGCTGCTGCTGATGGGCATCTTCATTATTGCAATTTTGTTCACAAGTAGCATTTTCATCATTTTGGGCCGAACCATTAACGGCTGTTGTAGAACCTTCTTTGGTTTTTAATTCTTGACTAGTATTACAACCCATTTTGAGAAGGAGCTTTTTTTTTTTGTTAATTAAAAAAAACCGTGTGCTATTTATATTTATTCACTTAATTGAAGACAAAATTTTAATTTTATTTTTTTTTTTAATTTAAGTTTTTGATTTTCTATAATCTTTATGGGGATTTTTAAAAAAAAATTAAATTTTTATTTTAGTCCTTTAACTTTTTATAACGTGTTTATTTAAATTTTTTTAAAACAAGTCATAAAAAAACTTCTTGTTTATCTTTTAGAAATTATCTATAATTTGCCTAGGCAACGTTTTTTTTTTTTATTATTCTTTGTTTACTTATTTTTTGCTCATGCAATTGTTTAATCAATTTATCCGTTTTTTAATGTCACCCACAAAAAAAAAGTTGCACTAGTTTTTTGAAAATTTTCCACAAATTTTAATTAATTTCTTTTCCAAAGAATTCTTCAAAAATATATTTTAAATTTCACTGTTAATGGGTATTTTTGAAGAAAAAAAACTCCCTTGTTTTTGTTTTAGGAAACCGTTGGAATTTATTTTGCTTTTATTTAAACCAGAGTATACAACCTTTTAATTCTCTACTAAATATATTTTTGTTGGTATCAAAAAAGCGTCTATACTCTACTTGTTAACGGCTAAAAATAAACTAAATGTTTGTAAAGAAAATTTCCCACAGGATAACCTTAAGCACAAATACACAGCCAAACAAAGCACAGCACTCACACACAAACACAATTATACGCTTTCATATTAAACCGTTATAACTAAACTAATACAAACACAACAAAAGAGTATCACAGAGAGTATAAATTAACCATAAAGAGAGAGACAGTTTTTTTTTCAACAACAAAATGAGAGCATAAATTAAACACTTGTTTGTCATGACGTAAAATATAACAACAGCAACAGCAATACAGTTAATAAACATTAACAACATTTTTTTAAACTCTCTTAAACTAACAAATTAAAAGACAAAATTTTGTTCTTAACAATTTGAGATAATTTTGAAACAAATTTCAACTAGCTTGCCTTTAAAACTTTGGAAAATCTCTATAAAATATGTTAACATTAATTATTGTATATAAATTAAAGCCGAAAACAGCAACACCAACAACAAATTACCGGAACAAATTATTATTGTATTGAGGGATGAAAGAGTATAAATTGTACAAAGAGTACTAACTTCTATTAAACACAAGGTTAACAATGACATATACAGACAGTAGGAAAAAGGCTAAAACTTGAAAGGACAATTAAAAAAATATAAACTTAGGAATATTAAGGATGTTAAAAAATCGTTAATAATTTACTGTTTAATAATATAATTTATCAATATCACAAAAATTCATGGAAAGAGTAAATAAATGCTTTTTGCTACAGGCCCCACGAAAGCGGTTTATATATTTAAAGCTGTATTTCGCAATATAATATTGTTTAATGATATGGAAATTCTACTGAAGAATACTCTAAAGCATGAAATTAGGTAAGAAAAAAAAATTCATGGAAAGAGTAAATAAATGTTTTTGCTCTAGGCCCCTAGAAAGCGGTTTACATATTTAAAGCTGTATTTCGCAATATATAATTTGTTAACAATATACAAATCTGTTTGAGCTATTTAATACTTAACCAATAATAACATGAAAATTCTACTGAAGATTACTTGAGAGAGCATGAAACTAGGTAAGAAAAACAAAATCCATGGAAGAGTAAATAAATGCTTTTTCGTCCAGGCCCCTAAAAAGCGGTTTACATATTTAAACCTGTATTTCGGAATATATAATTGTTTAACAATATACAAATCTGTTCGATCTATTTAATTGTTAACCAATAATGGCATGGAAATTCTACTGAAGATTACTTGAGAGAGCATGAAATCCTTAGGTTAGGTAAGAAGTGACAGCCGCCAATATGGCCAACTCACTTGAGTCCCACATAAAACGTGTTCTTGTTGTGATACCTTAAAATATCCTTAACTAAACAAATAATTTTATTAAAATTCTACTGAAGATTACTCGGGGGAGCGTGAAACAACATATATGGTGTAATGGTTAACGCGTTGGACTTTTACACAGAAGGTCCCGGGTTCGATCCCCGGTGTCGGCAACATCAAAATAATATGTATGAGTTTTTTCTATCCCTCATACGTATCGCAATGTCCACCTTCGGTGTTCCCATAGCAATTAACCCCACCGAAGTAAAATAATGAATCAGGGCTATGAACCAAAAAGCTTGAATAAGTTCGCCAACTCTCCATCAGGTGGCGAGCAACAACTGTTCTAAGACTTATCATCTCGCGCAATTACAGTGTTGCCATGTCTGAAGCCCTTCATCTTTCCCCACCTTTCATCTCTATACTATCCCTTTCCAAAGAAAGCAACACACTAAATATAGAAAATAGAGAAAATTAACTTTTTTAGTATTATTAGACCACTCTAAGGCTTTTGATACAGTGCACCATTCAATGTTATGCTTGAAGCTATCCAAATTGTTTAACTTCTCGCCATTTGCTGTGAGGTTGCTGTAATCGTACCTCTCAAACAGATCCCAATCTGTTACTAGTGGTGGATCTATTTCACGTCCCTTACAAGTGACTAGAGGTGTCCCACAGGGCTCCGTTCTTGGACCACTGCTGTACTCATTATATGCTAATGATCTTCCACAACAACTTCGTTATTCTAGCATACAAATGTATGCTGATGACGCTCAACTTTATCTTAGTTGCTCCAGGGAGTTAATTTGTTCGAAAACTCGGGAATTAAATTATGATCTGGATAAAATTTTCACATGGGCTTCAGTAAATGGTTTGCGACTCAATCCGAATAAATCAAAATGCGTAATAATAGCGAAAAAAAAAGTACAAGTTGATGATGAAATAAATATTTTTCTTGGTGGTACAAAAATTGATATTGTAGGCACTGCTAAAAACTTAGGTGTTACATTTAACAACATGTTAACATGGTCCGATCATATTAACCAGGCCAGTGGCAGAACATATAGTATGCTGCGAAATCTTTGGGTCACCCAACACTTTACCCCTTTGAAAGTTAGAATCCTGCTTGCAAAAACATATCTTTTGCCGACACTCCTTTATTCATCGGAAATTTTTACTGGTTGCAACTCTAAGGATATGAGAAAACTTACCACAACCTATAACAATATCATACGTTTCATTTATGGTTTAAGAAAATTCGATCATGTAACCCAGTATTCATGTCGTATATTTAACATGTCTTTTTTCGACTACCTTAAGTTTAAAAACATTATTTTTATTCATAAAATTATTATGACAAAGCAGCCAACATATCTTTATGATCGTTTGCAGTTTTCAAGATCTCTAAGAGGCAAAGCAATAACCCAATTTCGGCATCGTGATCATGCTTCCGAATGTCAATTTTTTATATTTACCATACGTCTCTGGAACCAACTTCCAAATAATTTACAGACCACTTCAAACGCAACAAGGTTTAGGAAATTACTTATAGAATATTTTTCATAAAATGTATCTTTCTTTTTTTATATTATTTATTTTTCATATATATATTTTTTTTTTTTTGTTTATTATTATTTTTTTATATTTTTTTTTTTAAAAAAATTTTTTTTTTATTACTTTTCATTGTTATTATAACTTGTCTGATTCTAGTACTGTAATTTATAAGATATTGTGTCTTGTTGTATTAGAAAAGCAATTTGATAATAAATACAAATACAAATACAATATAATCAAAAAAAAAAAAAAAATATAGGAAGTATTTCCTGAGTGTTGCCTCTCTTTTAAGAAAAAAAAAAAAAAGAATGTCGGCTTGTTGTGCGCCCTAAACAATCGGTCCTATGTCCCCTTTCTACCTCAGGAACTCCGTCGCACTGACGAAACTCCTCAACTTCTTCCATCCTATGCCCCTAAGATCCCCCAATGTGGATATTGGGTCACTGGATAGTATTTCGACCCGGATCCCGGGTGTTTCAAGGTCTCCTCGTCCTCCACAGGCCCTGCACACTTCCGAGTCCGCCCTACCAATACTGTGGAGATGCGCCCTAAGTGCCGAGTGTCTCGAGAGGATTTACATCAAAAGACTCAGTTCCTTCCTACTGAGATTCAGAATTTCCCTCGTCTTGTCCGTGTCCGGGTTGCCCCAGAGAATACTCGTAGTCCTGCCAACACCCGCATTTTCCCAGATGGTCCTATGCATGGTGTCAGCCCAGTCCACCAGCTCTGCCTCGAGCGCTCGAAAAGGTTTAGCGTTCCCCAAAGTGACTAATTCCAGGGAAGATCCTCCCCTAGCCAAATCGTTAGCCACTTCGTTCCCTGCTATACCACAGTGTCCCGGCACCCATATAATCTCAATGCGTCCCCGTGCAGAGAAATCGTTAATTTCCCCTTTACACCTGAGTATCGTTATTGATCCCACAGAGTCCGTAGATAAAGCCCGGATAGCCGCTTGGCTATCCGTGAAAATCACAATATCACCAGTCAAGTCCATGATATTCACCTGCTTAATGCACTCCGTAATCGCGGTAACCTCCGCCTGTAGTACGGTATTGAAGTCAGCGTCATAGAAGTCCAGATCCGTTTTCCCATCCAGTTTCGATCCATCCGTGTAAAAGTGGATCCCCGGGTGGTTCCCCAAGAAGGTCCCATTTAACCATGGTTCCCTGTCGGGGATTAACGTGTCACAGAGCGTCGTGACAGACCTGTCTGAAATCCTGTCGCAGTCCCATTCTGGGATGCAATACCCTGGCAACTGGTCCAAAATAGTAGAAATTTAATTTAATTAATGCTTTAAAAAAAACTTTTTAAAATAAAATCACAAAATTTTTAACTTTAAATTTTTTTGTATAACGATTTAACAATGAGTAAAATCAAAATAACAAAGATTTCAAAAAAAAAATTCTTTTTCTAAAATTACATTACTCTACAATAAAAAAGTATATATAATGTTATGATTTATAATCTACTCCGGCACTTCTCTACCCAACGGCAGCAATATATTAATTGTATCGATATGGTTGAACAAAGAATAACGATAATCTAACAAAATTATGATCTCAGATGTCAACTGTCTGAATATACCACATATCAGGCTGTTTATATCTCCCTCTGGGGAGATGTCGCGGAAACTCTTGTCTATGCCGAGAGGCGAACTAACGACCGTGACGGGGTTACCTCATAGTGCCACTCTAGTCTAATCTAATACCACATATTAACGAATTGGCGGTTAAAACGTAGTCTTTAGTTTTATCTTAGTACAAAAACTTTTGTTTTTTGTTTCGCTTCAAATAGATTTTTGTTACTTTTTGCCTAAAAAATATTATATTTAGTAATTGAATATTTTGTAAATATTTTTAAGAAGAAAAGGACAATTCAATGCCTGAACTCTTAAATTATTTGTAATATTACTTTGGAAATATCTTCTTATGTTATGTAAATAAAATGGAATTGAAAAAAATGATTGAATTTTTATTGAAGTTTACTAGGAAAAATTGAAATTCTACTGATGATTACTCGGAAGAGCATGAATTATGTCGCTTGAGCCCTAATTTACAATTTCTTTGCATACCGAACGATTAAAAACAAAATAACGGAAATTTAAAAACAAAAATACCTTTTTGTAATATTACATTCTTTCAACAATAAAAAAATGTCATTTAAATTCTACTGATGATTACTCGGGAGAACATAAAAATATTGCAGTCATTAACTAAACAAAAATTAATATTGAAATTCTATAGACGATTACTCGGTAAAGCATTAAATCATGACAAATTTTCTTTAATTTCCCATTTTCTCACTAGAAAACTTAATTGACGACATTTTTAACTTTAGAACTTTTTAACATAATGAAAACTATTTAAAAGTAAATAAAATTTATAAAAATAAAATGTTTGAGCTCGAGGCCTGGATTTTTCTTTAATTAAAATTCTTCTTTATTAATTTCCAATATTTCAAAACTCTTCGAGTTTCATCCTCAGGGAGTATAATGGATTTTAAATAAAAACACAAAATTCTAAAAATTAACGTTGACGAGTTATAAACAATGTTAATTTTTAGAATTTTGTGTTTTTATTTAAAATCCATTATACTCCCTGAGGATGAAACCCGAAGAGTTTTGAAATATTGGAAATTAATAAAGAAGAATTTTAATTAAAGAAAAATATAGGCCTCAAGCTTAAACATTTTATTTTTATAACTAAATTGGAAAGGTCGAATAAAAAACCACTATATTTTAGTAAATAAAATAAAAATAACTAACTTGGAAGAGCATGAAATTATTATAATCAATAGCAAAACAAATAATTATATCGAAATTCTATAAAATCATTTTAATCATAACACTTGTTAAGTTTATTCCACTAACGATTTTACGGGAGATCATGAAATCATATTTTTCTTATATATCGTGCGATTTAAACCAAAATAACTAGTAAAACCAAAATAACTTCAATTCAAAAAATATCTTTTTGTAAAATTACACTATTTGAACAATAACAAAAATTGTCATTACAATTCTATATATATAGCTCTTAAAAATAATTAATTTTCTTCACTCTTTCTAAAAACATATTAAAAAAGTATTTTTTTTTTTCTATACAAAATCTAGTTCAAAAAATTTTACTGTGCGCCCCGGTAATCTAGTTGGTAGCGCTGGCTTATCAGTGCGAGGGTCGTGGGTTCGATTCACACCAGAGGCACTGGTCTGTTTTCGCTACAACGCGCCGAAGGCTATAGTAGCTAGTGCTCGGTTAGGGTAATAGGATATAATTTGTAATTATATGATTATTAATTAATAAAAAAAAAAAAAAAATTTTTGAGTAGAAATATAATTAAACCAAAGTAACGAAAATTCAAAAAAAAATGCATTTTGTGAAATTATATTTTTTAACAATAAAGAACATTGTCAAAGAAATTCTACTATTGATGAGCATGAAATCATACACTTAGAGCCAGTTTTTGAGAGGAAGATCAAACTTAGTTTTACCCCTGTTTAGTTAAACTTTAATTATATATATAAACTGCTTTTAAACCTCCATGCTGTTTTTCAGTGATGGTTTAAAAAATCTCATATCAAATAAGATTGCCATATTTTACACCAAGAAAGTAATGAAATTTTCAAAATAAATATGGTAGCACATGCGAATGTAAAAAATTAAAAACAAACAAAAAAAAAAACGCGCGTAGAAAAAAAATGTTTGTTTATTTTGTGCCCGACAATTAAATATTTCTTTTTTTGTATTTTAGAAATGTTGAGGTTAAGAAGAAGTATAAACGTTTTTCTCTAAAAAATTATAAACACTATTAGTTTTTAAATCAGACTTGACTAGTTTCTGCTTCTTTTTTATGGACAGTCGTCATCCGTGATTTTCCATTTAAATTGTATTATTATTTGTGTATTTATAATTGTCAGATTGCCTCTATATGATACATTTTTCAACAACCTGCGGCTGTAAGAGTCAAACCTGCGCTCTTCTTACATTACAAACGTAACAATACCAAGTCATGACCGTTTGGCGATCACACCCTAGTATGGCCTCGAATGTAATGCAGCTAAATTGCAGTTTTCTTTCCTATTAGCTTTTCTGTTATTGTGTATAATACTTAGAAGTGACAACACTAACAACACAAGTATTCTATTTTTAGATTTTTGTTTATTTTTCTAATCTCCTCCGTCTCTATTTCACAATGTTATCAGATTGATGTATGGTTTTAACGCTCAGTGTTGACAAGTTTTGCGGTTTAAGTTGAGACATCGCCACAGAGCAAATTTTATAATGTATTTTAGTTCTTTTGTTTAATATTGGTTGTAATTAAATATAAAATGGACTTTAAAATAAATGTAAAAATGGAAGGCAGCAGACGGACAAACAATTTTTCAACAAAAGAAATTCAATTTTTAATTCAATTGGTGGTTAAAAAAAGACACCAATTTTATAAAAATCCTTTTTCAAAAATTTCTTATATATTGTTTTTTTGGGCTTTTACTTAACAGCTGTTTTATTTATGTATAATTTTCATTCATCACAGCTGTTATGTTTTGACAACTCAAAACTTAGTTTAAACGGCCAATGCTGGCCAGTTAAACTACAATTAAAATAAAATAAACTTGATCTCAAAAACAGCATTTTAAGTTTAAACTTCGTTAAAACTATAAACAAGGTTGAACTACATTCCAAAAACTAGCTCTTAGAATATTTACTATATAGGTAAAGACCACATGTAGTTAAAAACAAATGAAATTTCACTTGAAGAAAGACGTCTTACATTTCAGTAAATTCAACTAACATTGTCAATCAAAAAATGAACCACAATTGTAGTAGAAATGAACCACATACGAGGGCGGCTCAATAAGTCCGTGACTTTTTGAATGAAACACAGTTTTTTTTGCACAAAAAAAAAATTAAATAAGATTTTTCGAGGTCCATAAAATAATCATTTCTTGACCATATGGGGTCGTTTTTTTTTTAATCCTCGTTAAATCGGTCCAATAAGTTGCCATAATATTCGCCGTTTATTGTTTTTTCCCTTTTGAAGGTCATCGATGTGGATTATTCCGCGTGCATCCCAAAAAACTGTTGCCATCACCCTATAGGCCACGATTACCTTTATGGTCAATTGAGAGCAAACGCGGCACCCATCTTGCAGACAGCTTTATTAAACCCAACTGATCATTTCAAATCGAAACCACACTGCCATATAAAATACCTATGGCATCAACAATCTCTCGATCGGCCAACACCATATCGTGATTTTTTTCGACATTTTCGGGTGTGTTGACCTCAATTGGCCGTCCAGAACGTTCAGCGTCATTTGTACTTGTGCGACCACAACGAAAGTCAGTAAACCACTTTTTTACCATTGAAATCGATGGTGCAGAGTCCCCAGTGTATTTATCAAGCTTTTCATTGGTTTGATTGACGGTTTTTTTTTCGCAAAAAATAATGTTTAATGAGCACTCGAAATTCACTTTTTCCATTTTAAAAAAAAATCCACGAGGTTGTATGCTTTGAACAGCTGTTAAACGCAAAGTAAATTACGGAACTTGCTTCAAATTTGACAGTAGTCTATTAACAGGTGGTACTTGATGGGAACAGTGTTGCATTTCATATAACTACGAGGGAAGCTCGAAAAGGCACGGACTTATTGATCCGCCCTCGTATGCATTAAAAAATAAACAAACATTTATTTGTTTTATTTTTTAAATAAAAAAAACGACTATATCAAATGAATGTAAAATCATAATACAGTAATTCGATGTGGTTTGTTTTTTTTTTTAAATAAACTACAATTGTATTCGACTACAGGTCAATTTTGTAGCGCAGTGTATTTGATTTGATTGAAATAAAGTTAAAATATATTTTCTTTGTATTTAGCTCCACTGTCCAATGACACATACAAATAAATATTTAGTACATACTACGTACATAAATGTGAGTATTATTAAAACTGTTTTTTTTTTTTTTTTGTTATTTTTGTTAAATATATATATGTACAGATATTGTACTATACATATAATACCAGTATACTAAATATAACTATGCAAGTATTAAGAGGAATCTCCAATGTGTCTGAGTTATTTTTTTTTTATGTCTGGCTGCCGGCATCCCAAAAATTTTTCATTTTATTATTTTTAGTATATAAAATGAAAACAACAATAAAAAAACTAATACTTATACGATGTATCGTATATAGCAAAATACATAAACACATCATACTACATATTAAATGTATGTTGTATATATTGTATAAAGTAAAAACTTACAATAACGCATACTTCTAATAGTGGACAACTCCCTATAATGGTGGATTTTGAGAAAATTCAAATTACCAATACAAATATGTATTTTTTTTTTTTGGGGGCTTTTGATTTCTTAAAATTTGACCGTTCTGAGATTTTTCTTCACACAAAATTTGTTATAATGAACAAATTTTATTCTATCGTCGCTGTCCGTTGTTAAAACGTTTTACTGCATATGTTTTATAAAATTTATGTATACACTACTGTTCTTCTCTGGTACATAAAACCTTTTTATAAACTCGTATAATCCATTTTAACCGGCTTTCGTATTGGTTTATTTAAACACTTAAATATAAATACACTATTTACTACAATAGTATTTAATACATAAATAATATTAGTACATTTTATTTAAGTGTCTAATCTCTTAACAAATTCATTTATTAATCAGAAATGTACGTATTTAGGATTTTATGCATTTTTTTTTCTTTTGTATAAGAAAGGATGGCATTTATTTTACGGGGATATTAATACATTGCCTAACCCTCTAATATGCAAGGCCAACTTGAGGTACTATTAGGCTTTTAGGTTATACTTTTTCAAATTTACATTTTTTTTATTTAAAGGGAGCTTTTAAAAACTTTCGACATACCTTTCAGATAATGGTCTCTCAAATTTCATTGAACTTGGTATTTATATTCTCCAAGTATATTTTTTTCTTTTTTCCAAAATTAGTTATAGTTCGCGTTTATTCGCTGCCTAAAGTTGGCAGCATGTGTAAGAAATACACAGAAAAAAACTGAAATCGACTTTCAATTAAAATATAAGTTGATTCAATTAAAACTTTAATTGAATTCGGTCCCATTAAGGAAATTGTAGTATTAATTAAAATAGTATATAACTAGTTTTTTTTTATAAAGAGAAGCAACACTCAGGAAATTGTTCCTATTAATTAATATGTTGCTTTCTTTGGAAAGGCGATAGTGGAGAGATGAAAGATGAAAGATGGTGAAAGATGAAGTGCTTCAAACATGGCAACTCTGTAACTGCGCAAGTAGATAAGTCTTAAAACAGTTGTTGCTCGCTTCCTGATATAGAGTTGGCGAATTTATTGAAGCTTTTTGTTTCATAGCCCTGATTCATTAGTTTACTTCATTGGGGTTAAGTGCTATGGGAATACCGAAGGTGGGCGCTGCGATACATATAAGTGATAGAAAACTCATACATACTATTTTTCTAAATTGATGTTGTCGTCACCGGGAATCGAACCCGGGACCATCTGTGTAACAATCCAACGCGCTAACCATTACACCACATTTCATTTTCAATTAAGGTTTTAATCATATCTATTAAAAATGTAATTGAATATTGTTTGCATTTTCAAACCAATTTTTTGTAGATACTATTAAAACTTTAATTAAAAAAAAAAATCCCCAAAATAAAAAAAAACACAATTTTTAATTTATAATGAGCTTTCAACAAAAATAAAGCAAATCAAACATATTAGCTGGGGTGATATTAGCATTTCGATCTAGCTACAGATGTCATCAGAACCCAACATTTTAGAAAAGCTAGAGCCTCCAGAATAGGCAGAACTTTAACAAAAAAAAATATTAATCATCAATTTTGCTCCATTCTTGTCTTCTTACACTCATAATAATCCATGCATAAAAATACGAAATTATTGTCAAAACTACAAAAAATTTCATAAAATGTACAAATTTTCGTGTATTTTACAAAAAATTTGGTTATTTTGACATTTTTTTGTAATTTTACGCATGGATTATTAGCAGTGTAGTAATTAAACACGTGGCTAGGGATTTTTCTTAATAAGCAACATGACGTTACTAAACTTTGAAGACCAAAAATGTTCTATTTATATAAAAAATACAAAATTTCAAAATATCACCAAAATTTTAAAACCAAACCACATAATTTAAAAAAAAATAAAAATAAACCAAAATTGAATAAAGTCATCACAATTGAAGGAAAAAAGAGCCAAAGTTGAAAAAAATAGCTAGAAATAGGAACATTTTTTTTCAACATTTAAAAAATCGACAAAAATAAAAAATAGCAAATTTTAGAAAAATCTCCAAAATTTTAACAAATTAAAAAAAATCAAAAATGTTTTAATTTTTGTATTAAAAATACAAAAATTGTTTTTTCGGACTTTCTATATTTTTAGTATTTAGTTAGAATATTGTTCTACCTTCCAAAAATATATTATGATAAAGTTTGGTTATTTTCATGATAGACAATGCCATCGTTTCATTGGCATCACCCAAATCTTCAGTTGTATGCAATAGAAAAAGATGGCTTAACTAAAAAAATTGCTAAAATTGAAAAAAGGGCGCAAATTGAAAAAAAATTTGATTTTTTTTTCTATTTACAACGATTTATTTTAATTTGGAGATTTGAGATTTTTTTTTAATTATAGAAATGAAAATGGATTTGTTCAAGTTCAAGGCCATACTCACTATTTCTTTATTAGGATATTGTCCTAACAAATAATCTATAGAGTTTTTTGTTTTCAATTTATTAATTGAATACCTTCAAGAATTTGTTGATGGTTCCATTTCGGGGATTTTCTAGGTCCCCATCATCAGAACAAGTTTAGAAAGCAGTGGCTACCTCATTCACAAACTCAAACACTTATATATCCCATTTGTTAAAACAAATGAGAATTAAGTTGAGAATGAAAATAAAATTTCCACTAACAATTAAAAAATTGAAATTTTTTAATTATAGAAATTTTTACATTTTAACTATTTTTTTAGATTCTGAAGTTTTTAAATATTAGTTAATTTTTTTTTAAATATTAGTGAATTTTTTAATTAAATACTTTTTATTTTTTTAAATTTTCGTAATTTTTTAGTTTCCATTATTGTTTATGAAACTGAAAATTTTGTGTGCACCATATATTTAATAGATATTATTAAACTTTTAATTGAAAATGAGTTTAAAATCAAACAAGAGTTTTATTGAAATTTTTTTGACAATCATTTTTTCTATGTATACAATGTTTGAATTGTTATAACTTTTGAACGCGTAAAGTTTAATATCATTTTAAAGATGAAATCCTCTTCTTTAAACAGTGTTGCTCAAAAATTATTTATTTACGCAAAAAGGATAACGAAATTTTGAAAAAATACAAGACAAATACAAATTCGCAAATATCTTAAAAAACCCATAATTAATTTTTCTGATTTTTTTGTGCAATTAACTTAATATCACTAACAGCACACTCCGCAAAATTGTCAGGATTTCAATTAAATACCACCCTAATATGCTCATATTTTTATAATACAAACATTTATAGCTCTATATTAGAGTACCCATAAAATATATGAAAATGTTTATTTTATACCCAATTTTATTTGTTTTTAACCAAACAGTTAATTCGTCAATAGCTTTGAAACCTATATCTCAAAAAATAGGTATCGTAGATCAAAATTGTATGTTAATTTATATATATATGTATATAAATGTATCAAATAATTGATGCTCATCAGATGACACTCCTAAATAACTTTTTCTTGTTACTTGAAATAAGAATTTCATATTACTTAGGCCATAAATTGTAAAAAAAAAAAAATTCACTAACAAAGTGTTTACTTATGACCAGGGCAACCAGAAATATGAAAAAAAATGTATGAGATATTTATTCTTTTCAGAACAATTGACGATTTGTTAGAGCACATTTTTGCATATTTTGCTCTAAATAGCATATTTTGGCATATTTTGCTATTAATTTTTGGCATATTTTGATCTTAAGTGCATATTTTTGATAAAAAAAAAACGTCTTATATTTGAGTATATTTTTGTACTTTTTACAACAAAAGCATATTTTAGGAGCATATTTCAAGTTATTTTAATTTGCCGTTATCGAATAATATATCAATAAAAAAAATTTCCAAAGCTTATTTTCAATATTTTCCGGGGTTCGCAAGCCAATTGCGGAAATTAGCCATTTTTGCAAAATTTAAATTTCCTGGTTTACAAAAGTTATTTCAACTGTACTGAAAAATAAGTCTTAAAATACGATTTTGTAATGATAAATGTGTTTCAATGGCATATTTTTCAAATTTTAAGAGCATATTTTCCGTTTTTTAGATAATTTTTTATGGGCATAAAATTGATTTTATATAGCATATTTCTGGTTGCCCTGCTTGTGACCGTTGATATTCAAAATTTGTGTTAAGTGTTTGTTAAAAAACTTTTGCTAAAAACTGAATTTGTAATGAGAAAAACTTATGTTTAAATAAAAATAACCCAGCAAATATTGAACTTCAGCTCATTACCAGGCTATTTACATGTAACATTACATTTGTTTACAATGTCACAAAGGTAATGGGTAACTATTATTTTGTATATTTTTTTCAGCGAGAGGGTAATAGGTACTCATTATTTTGCCACATTTTGTAAGCGAAAGGGTAATGGGTACCAATTACTATTGGTACATTGTGAACAAAAGTAATGTTGCGAGTAAAAAGTCAGTCTGCACTGATAGAATTATCCACATGATATGAATGACATTTTCATTAGTACTATGAATGTGCCTAAAACTCGTCCATTGAAACTTTTCATTAAATTAATGCAGTTTTTCATAAATTTTAATGAAAATATTTATTTTATTTATTAAAAATTTCATACGACTAATGAAAAAGTTTCATTAAAAATAGTTTCATTAAAGCGATGAAGATTTTTCAAAAAGTTAAAGAAATTTTTCATTCATATTGTGAAGAAAACTTCATTAGTTTAGTGAAAAAATTTCATTAACACTAGTCCAAGAAATTCTCTGTGTGGCAATGAGTGGAAGCCCTGTTTTTGCTAGGTAATTTTTATTTAAAGATTAGTTTTTCTCATTATATATAAAGTTTTTAGCGGGTATCATCTTATGACTACATATCAATTTTTTTATACATTTTAAAATCTGTAACTTAACCCTCTAACTGGCAAACGATGTTTTGCAACGAAATTCATACAATGTGCTCCACTCGAAAAACAAATAATAAGTTCTTCAACAAAATTGTTTATCGTTGCCTAATTTAGGCGATATGAGCCAAAATATTTAGGGTGTAATTTGGAAACTAAAGCATATAAAAGAGAAGTTTTGGACAAAAAATATTTCTCTTACCAAGATATAACCACGCTCGAAAAACTATTTTTTTTCTGCTCCTATGCAAGAAGATATCGCTATTTTCGCATTTTGGAAAAAGCGAAATTAGGCGAAAAAGTGTCGAAACTTTAATTTATATTGTTCAAACTTCAACGCTTTACTAAAGGATCCGCCAAATAACTTTTTTTTTTTGAACTCCTGAACCAATTGGACTTTGTATGGCGTCATACCAAGGTCTTTATGCAAAATTCGTCTCAATGATGTCTCCGAAATGTTCAATTGTTGAGAACGACGGTGAATTTATGTTGATGGCGCTTCACGCACACTTTCTGCCACAGCAGCAATATTCTCGGGTGTACGCACTGTTTTTGGCTTTTCACGCTTTGGTTTATCGATGAGGATGCCAGTTTCTTTCACTTTTTTCACAAGATAACGAACATACGGAGCTGACGGTGCTTCTTCAAAGTAATGTCGCAATATTTCCCAGCGTTGTTCAAGCGTATACACAACCATATTCGTTCAGCGGAAGGATAAAACTAATTATCTGTCAAATCAGACATGAGCTAAGTGTTACCATTCACGATATAAGAACTAGTTGAAAAAAAAAAACGTTAGATGGCGGAC
The DNA here is from genome assembly GCA_021234595.1 of Delia radicum. Lineage (NCBI taxonomy): Eukaryota > Metazoa > Arthropoda > Insecta > Diptera > Anthomyiidae > Delia > Delia radicum. Next base: position 33,179,193 of record CM037855.1, on the reverse strand, counting down.
CCTTTATTAATACTTAATGTCTTCCTTCTGCCAAATTTCATAAAAATCCGTCTATTAGTTTAGAAGTTAAGACGATGTCCTTTAGAGGAATCCTGATAAAATCCAGTGAGTCCTTATACTAAAGTAAGGACTTGTTATTAATTGAAACAAGTAGGGAAATATTTTTTCTGTGTAGAAGAAATTTAATTTTTGCCTACATATGTAGTTTATTTAAAAAAAAACAAACCACATCAAATTACTGTATTATGATTTTACATTCATTTTATGCAGTAGTTTTTATTTATTTAAAAAAATAAAAAAAATAAATGTATGTTTAGTTTTTACTACATATGTGATTCATTTTTACTGAATTTTTTGAACAAATGACAATTTTAGCTGAATTTACTGAAATGTAAGTCGTCCTTTTTTCAAGTGAAATTTCATTTGATTTTAGCAACATTTGCAGTGGTCTTTACCTACATAGTATTCTAAGTGTATTTATTTTCAGAATTTTCCTTTTTGTATTTTCTATTTGCATTTTTCTGTCTAAGCCACTTAACATTCGAATGAATTTCGTAAATTTCTATAATTTAAATAATTTTTTATAGCATAATTTTTCTTTATTTAGTAAATAAATATATTTTTACGAGTATGATGGCAAAGCAAGTCACTATCTTTTACACATATGAATAAATCTACACTCATTCCTTTTATAACATTTATATTATCATTACACTCAAAAAAAAAAGTCTGTAAAGTCAGCAACATTTTTGCTAGCAGAATCATTGCAGAAAAATTGCTAATATCAGCAAAAAAAAATAAGTAAATTTAGCAAAAATTTTGTTGAATTTAGCAAATTTTTTGCTGATATTAGCAATTTTTCTGCAAGGATCCTCCCAGCAAAAATGTAGTCTGTACAAAAATGTACAGACTTTTTTTTTTGAGTGTACATATTTTTCTTATTCTTTTGTTCTATTGTATGTAGGGAAATTTATAGAAAATAATATACAAAATAACTATTGTTGCTTCTTTGTTTTCGTTTAAAGTTAACTTGCAACATACCCAAAGGAATTGCGAAAAAAACATTTTTCTAAAACAAAAGAAGTTAACTTGTAGTATTGCTAAAGGAATTGTAGAAAAAAAATAAGTTAATCATATAAAGGAATATACCCTAATGTGGCCCTACACCTGGTATTTGGGCTATATAAAAAATATAAGTAAAGTATTCCAAATCTAAATACATCAGCTTGTAGGGCCACTCCTTGGGCATCTTTAGGCTATAGATCTTTCTCTTGTAGGAACTAATTTAAAAAAGTTATACACTGCGTTGCGTAACTATAATTACAAATTATTTTTGCTCTTTTTTCTAACAACCATTTTATTTTAAACCTATAACGGTTTTTAAGAGTATGATAACTGATCTCTTATTGTGTTAAATTTAAGAGATTACTTAATTGATTTAAGAGAAAAATTGTGTAATAATATTTTGTTAGTGTTTCATTACTATTTATAATTACATATAACGGTAAACAAAGAAGAATAGCAAATATAGAAAAATTAAAGAATTATTTTTGTTTATTAAGCAATTTTAATCAATTTACAATAAAATGCCTCGTGGTTCATATCTTACTGATTTTGAAAAAGGGAATATTTTATTCAAAAAGTGGCTTAAATTTTCGTGAAATTGCTTGAAAAATAAACCGTTTAAATGTGGCTGTCACAAATTTCGCAAATAATTCGAGTGCTTATTGTAAAAATAAAACAGGCAGCCCGAAAAAAAGCTTTCTGCTCGGGACCGGCGTAAAATAATCCACTGTGCCAGCAACTCAGAGTGATAAGGTAAATGTGTTCAAATCAACCATAAGTACGCTCTTAAAGGATTCGCAGAGAATTACTCGCCAAAAGCTGATGTCTGTGCCAAGTTTATTACACCGCCACAAAACTGTTCGACTTGAATTCGCTAAAAGGAATTTACAAACCTACTGGAGAAAGATACACAGAAAAAACTAAAAATGAGTTTCTATTAAATAATTTATTGAATCAATTAATATTTTAATTGATTTTGAACCTATCACGGCAAAAGCTGATGTCTGTGCCAAGGTTATTACACCGCCACAAAACTGTTCGACTTGAATTCGCTAAAAGAAATTTACAAACCTACTGGAGAAAGGTACACAGAAAAAACTAAAAACGAGTTTCAATTAAATAATTTATTGAATCAATTAATATTTTAATTGATTTTGCACCTATCATTGATTTGCATTGATATCAATTAAACCTTTATTGAAAATTAAAAAGAAAAAAATGTATAAATAACGTCTATAAAAAAAAATATGATATTCACAAAATACGTGTGAACGATACGTTGGTATGTGTGTTTTTGTTAATGCTGAATCTGTTTGTATGTGTGTTTGTTTTGTTTATAAACTTCAAATGCATTTGGAACTTTATACTGAAAATTATCTATTTAAGCATATAGTGTATGCAAAAATAGTTTGAGAATTAGATCTAAAATAAAATATGTATTTATGAGATTTTATTTGTTCGGTTTTAGATCATGACAAATTTTTCTCTATATTAACAGAAAAATTATAATTTTTATATGATAATTTACTTTGACTATTAAAAAAACACAGAAAAAGTTATTAGACACTAGCATGAATGGAATGCATTTTCTGACCCACTACGGTCTTCATCAACATTCTTCGTGCCATTTAGTGTTAATCGTAAATATCTTATATTTAACTCACACGTTAGAGAAATTGGGTAACGTTAAATCCCACATTACTCTGTGTGTTGAGTTAGAATGAAATTTACCACGAACGATTTCTATTTATAGTGTGTTTGTTTTTTCTCTAGTCATTATCATAGTTGCCAGTTTAACTTTCAGTTAAAACTTTAAATGGCAGTTCTTTTCTCTAATGTCATCATATACTATATGTATATTATGTATTTATATATTTAAAAGTCAATTAAAATAATAATTGATTCAATTAAATATTTGTTTAGAAACAAATTTAATTCAAATCAAATCTTTAATTAGATATTTTAGATTGATAATTTTTTCTGTGTAAGTCAATAATGGCTTTGTTTGGTAGGATTGTTTAAACAAAAATTTCTTTTGAAGGTGATTTTTTGTGATACGAAAAAGTTCAATCTTAATGGTCCAGATGGTTTTAACAGCTATTGGAGAGACCTGCGTAAGGAATCACGATATTTCTTAAAAATTAATTTGGAAGGCGGATCCTTAATGGTTTGGGGCTACGGTATGGTTTATTTGGCATTTCCAAGCACTATAATGAATTATTCTGAGTACATTACAGTATTAGAAAAGAATATGCAGCCATTTTTTGAAAATAGCAACGAAGAAGAATTCATTTTTCCACAATAAAATGCCTCAGTACATGTAAGTCGTCAGACAATGGAATGGCTATCATCAAAAAATATAAAAAATTTAAATCACCCGCATGTTCTCCAGTTCAAACCCCCATTGAGAATATTTGCGAAGCATTAACCAGTCGAGTTTACACAGAAAACTCTCAATATGAAAGCGTTTTTCAAAAAAATGAAACATTTATTGATGCGTGGAGAACTATAACGGAAGAACTTGAAATAAATCTGGTAGACAGTATGTCTGAGCAAATTTTCGAGTTGATTGAAAAAAAAAAAATTGTAGGCCTCACGTACTATTAAAACCATTTAAAAAAAGACTAAAACTTGGAATAAAATCAATAAATAAGAAAATATATTGAAGATTCACTTTAGGGAACATTATTAAAATTTAATTGTTTAGATTTTTTCATTGATTTATTATATTTTTATGGAATCAATTATTTTTATTAAAATAGTGAATAAAATTCTTACCGTTTACAAAAATACGACTTGGAAAATTCTTTAAAACGCGTTTGTTATTCACTACTCATGTTTACTAAAAATTAAAACGACACAATAAAACCAAGAAAAATGTACGCAATCAAGTTGAGAATACCACAATTGGGAACACTCCCTTAAAGAATAGTTTAAAAAATAGAATAAGCTTTTGGAATTCATAAAATTTCTTGAACATAAATATGATAAATAAAATAATATTTTTGAAACTTTAGAAGCAGTGCTCGAAATAACCGAATTAGTTCGTTCTTTTAGTTCATATGTTTTGTTCGACTATTTTTTTTTAATTATTTATATTAGACACTTGTTTGTTTAACAAATCTGCATAAAAATAGAGAAAAATAATTCCTTTTTAACCGATTTTCGCTTATACTGTGCAGATTTGTTAAACAAATAATTCACCAATAACTATAAGGATATGAATAGTTGGAAAAAAAATGACAAACAAACAAATGAACTAAAAGAACGAGCTAGCTCAATAATTGCAATAATCAATAATTGCTTCCTGAAGAAGTCAAACAATATGGAGACGAATACATATTATAATTTATGAATAAAGGATCTTAAGCTTGTTTAAATAGAAAAAAATTAAATAAGAGAAGATCAAAGAGAACTTACATTTCTAAAAAGTAATAATCTAAAAATTTGTTGAAAGTCAATTTTTAGACTCATTATATTTTCAACTCTAATAAGTAAAGGGTCCGCCATCTAACTTTTTTTTCAACTAGTGCTTATTTCATGAATGGTAACACTTAGCTCATGTCTGATTTGACAGATAATTAGTTTAATCCTTCCGCTGAACGAATATGGTCCGTATGTTCGTTATCTTGTGAAAAAAGTGAAAGAAACTGGCATCCTCATCGATAAACCAAAGCGTGAAAAGCCAAAAACAGTGCGTATACACGAGAATATTGCTGCTGTGGCAGAAAGTGTGCGTGAAGCGCCATCAACATCAATTCACCGTCGTTCTCAACAATTGAACATTTCGGAGACATCATTGAGACGAATTTTGCATAAAGACCTTGGTATGACGCCATACAAAGTCCAATTGGTTCAGGAGTTCAAAAAAAAAAGTTATTTGGCGGACGCTTTATATATATAACTACTTATTTTTTTGTTAGCTGGAAAGTAATGACATTTTGTGTAAACAAGTCATTTATGTTTTTATCTATCAAGTATACTCCCAGGTAGAAATTACCGATGGTACAAAAAACAAAATTTTTTCGTATTTCAATTAATATTTCAAAAATAAAAATATTAAAATTAAATAGAAAACAAACTAACAGGGAAACTGCACAGTAGTGAATCCGCTGACTTAAATTAAACTTGTAACATTTACAACATTTTTGATACCCGTATTGCCTATGCTGTGGGCCCAGGGTTGCCACTTATATGAAATATTTAAAATATGGGTTATAAAAGCTATTCGTCTCAAAGCCGAACGATTGCAAAAATCGAAAAAAGCCCAGACACTCCATCGACAAAATTAAATAAGCACTATTATATGTTAATTTAAACTCAAACCAACAACATCCCATACAATTGTGGCATTCGTACATGCACCCGCAGGATTTATATACCGGTGGATGCGTCTTTATAAATACCTTTCATATGATACCAAACTTGCCTATAGTTTGAAAACTTATAAATTTTAAATACCTTTCATATGATACCAAATTTGCCTATAGTTTGAAAACTTATATGAGAAATATATTCGAAAAACATTAAATTAGGTAATTTTTGACCTCACATTAAAACCCCTAAACTTATGATTGCTCTTAAAAAAACAATAATTGTCTAATATTTTTTTTATCTTTAACAACATACAAAAGATTTATTAAAATCTGTGGATTCACCACTGTGTAGATTCCTTGTTCCCTGTATCACTTTTCGATCCCGCATGAATTCTTGATGAAATTTGGTAGAAGGATTTAATTCTGTCTCAATAAGCTTTTTCTGAAGTCTGTGTATACTTATTGCGCCCTCTAGCGTTGGTATTCGCGATTTAAATTCAAACTTTAATGCTTTGTATGTACTTAATGGGTTAAGTACATGCAAAGTTAAGTACATCAAATAATAATTTTTATTTGTTGCTAAAACACATATCTATCAAACTGTAATATACAGTTTATCTATCGAATTTTCACGCTTTTTGAGAAAAGTATTGGTGTTTTAAGAAAATGTTCAAAATTGAAATATGGCAACACTAGTGAATTTTTTTTGTTTGTTGCAAGGAAATAACTAATTTTTCACATTAAACGAGAAAATTGATTAATTTTCTGCATATTAAAGTCTTTACAAGTTCGGAAAGTTCTTGATCCGATCTTTTAACCCTCTAACAGGTAAGGCTGACTTAGAGTAGCCTTCATAAAATTTACCACAAATGATTCAAATGAGCGTTTTATACTTAAAAATTAATATAATCCGATGGAAAACTAAATTTGCTAAATAGTTTGCGAAGAAATTTTTCGTGTGCCGTCTACAGGTTGGATGCGAGAAAGCTTCAAAATCAAAATTTCGTAAAATTTCAAAAACTAATTACAGTGCACTCGCGATAATGTAAACTAATTAAAACCGGGAGTGTTCACGTTTGTGAGCTGTTCACCTTTCCGAATGCCAACAATTTAAGGCATAATGTATCAACAATGCCATAAGTTTAGACTAATTATACGTATTGAAATAATAATTGACATTTTATTAGAATAAAAGAAGTAAATGATTTATTAAGAAAATTATTTACATACATTTGTATGAAGATTTATGTAAAAATACTACATATCGTCGTATGAATATTGGTGAGACCTATAGACCATTTCTGCCAAAATTGAGTTAGGAATTTATTATATATGATTAATGTGTCCTCTTTCTAAATCTTTAATCCGTTTTTATATACCTCGTATCAATTTATAGATATCCAGCCCCATATGTGTTGCGTATCCCTATTTTTACAAATTTCTTAACATTGGTATGGTGTATTGACCACTTTTTGGCCAATGAGTCCAACTTTCTATAGAAAAATAAAAACATTATTCGTCAATCTTGGTTTGACACATTTGAAATAAGCAACGCATATAAAACAAAAAACAATAAAAAAGTTTAAGCATTGGTTTGCACTATGACAACCTAGTTTTATAATGGTTAAAAGAAAAAAAAAACTTTTGACCTACTTGAAAGAAAAACAATAAAATTGTGATAAAAACGGCTTATAGGCCATATAATAAAAAAATCTTTTTTAAAAAATTGTTAATAACTCTGGATACGCAGTGCAAAAAGGCGTAAAAATTAACAATATTGTTTATAATAAATGCAGCTATAGATTTAGCAAACAAAAAAGAAAACCTATCTTGTAGAAATTTAATAATTTTGTTGTAAACTTTCTTTATCGTTTTTCTCGCAAAAATGTTTTTGGTCGGTGCGGCTCTCCAATAGTCAATCGACGATATGTAAATACGAAAAACAACCTTTCAGCAATAAGTAAAAATAGCAACTAAATTAGTTTCTATGTATCTTCTGTCCTTAATGCAGTGAAACAGTTAAAATAGGGGAATCCCAAAACTTAGAAAAAATTTAATTCTTAACGTATTTACGCATTTCCAACTACCACATTGACTTTTTTTTCTGTTCACATTATAGGGCTTTGTTCACCTTTTAGAGTAGTCAATGTAAAATAAAATGTGTTAACATTAAGCGGTGTTCACGTAATGCAGTGTTCACATTATCGCGGGTGCACTGTATTTTTTAAAAAAATATAGTTTTCAAAAATCTAAAAAACCAATTTAAGTTGACTAAAAACTCTTTAGAATAAAATATAAGTAAGATTGAAGCTTTGTCTTTAATAATAAGCCCTTACTTTAGTCCAAGGACTCACAGGATTTTATCAGGATTCCTTATAAGCCCTTACTTTAGTCCAAGGATTTTATCAGGAATCCTCTAAAGGACATCGTCTTAACTTATAAACTAATAGACGGCTGTTTATGAAATTTTGCAGAAAGAAGACATTAAATATAAGTAGCAAAGCGTTGAAGTTTGAACAATATAAATTGAAGTTCAGATACTTTTTCGTCTAATTTCGCTTTTTCCAAAAATCGAAAATCCCGATATCTCATTAAATAGGAGCAGAAAAAAAAAATTGTTTTTGAGCGTAGTTATATCTTGGTAAGAGAAATATTTTTTGTCCAAAACTTCTCTTTTATATACTTAAGTTTTCAAAATGCACCTTAGCATATTTTGGCTCATATCGCCTAAATTAGGCAACGATAAACAATAGAACTGTTGTGTTGTGTTGGAGTTGTACTTCTGAGATTATGTATGCAAGAACAAAAACACCGTGTATTGAATAAAACTAGTTTTAATCACTACAAAACTCGACCTGACGATAGATCAGGGCGCTAAAGCGATCTGTCTAACGTGCAGTGCGAGTGCATGTGGCATTAGAAATCAGTTTATCTATACCAGGGTCAGTGACTGCACAGAAAATTTCATATAGACGCAATCGAACAAATAAAACAAATATTACATTATTCAAAAAAACAGGGTCACTGACGAAGGTTCAATACCAGAAACTGCGCAGTCTGATTCAGAAAATTGAAAATTTACAATGTAGTTATGATTTTTAGAAAATACACTCATTCTTCTCTACCACGCCTTACACGATAAACAATTTTGTTGAAGAACTTATTATTTGTTTTTCGAGTGGAGCACATGGTATGAATTTCGTTGCAAAACATCGTTTGCCAGTTAGAGGGTTAATTTAACATAAAAAGTAGATATTACACAACAATTTTTCCTCTTTAAAACTGTTTTTCCATGCATCCCTAAACAAACCAGCATTTAACCTTTATAACATCGGCCATCTTTTTATAAATAAATAATTTTTTCAAAAAGTGTTATTACAAAATGTCAAAAATTGTTTTTTTGAATTAATTATATGGCAACACTGGAACAATAATTTTTAAACTTTCTTTAATTACTTGCAAAGTGTAGACCTCAAACTATCACATATCTCCCTTACTATCCAAAATTATTAGACCCTAAATGTAGATGGTGGTTTGAAGCAAAGGCAGTGTAAAATGGGTTAATTTAAAGTTATTTCTAATTGATTTTATAATATTTGTTCTGTGTTTATTTAGTTTTGGTCTCTCAAATATTTAAAATAATATTTAATATTCTTTTCTAAATGCTTTCATATTCAAACGAATAAACACTCCTTAAAAACTAACAAATTTTTCGATATTTTTTGAACAGGGTTAAGGTCAGTCACATACACACTTACACATGTCTATATCCTTTCCAAGACTTAAACATATGTCGAAAATAAAACTTAATGAATTGATATTAAAACTAAAATATAAGATAAAAATAAAATAGAAAAAGCTTTCAATGAAATTGATACAATGAAGTGAAGAAAATGAAGAAGAAGAAACAATTTTAGAAAAAGGAAAATGTTAGGGATACTAATAGTTAATAAACACAATAGTAACAACACCCATATCCGGTCAATAAGAAATTGATAGGAAATATTATGAAACCATATCCGTTCGAAATTCGAAAATACAGAAAATATGGATTTCTTGCTTGCTAATTTTACACCCTTTATTGAAATAAGCTAAATTAAATAATAAGACTATAAATAGAAAATTTAAAACAAAATTTAATTTAAGAACACCACTAACTATACACTCATAGAAATAAACCTGTAAAAATAGCAGAAAATGCTACTAAAATATGTTAAAAATTATCTTGCAAATGCTAAATTTAATAGAATTTTTTTTGCCAAATATTAATATGAATAAGAACAGAAAATATAAATCTGTTAATTCTTCTTATTTTAAACGAGCTTAATTATAATTATTTGTTTCCAATATTTCGTCTCCACATTGCGTGACTTCTTCAGGGAACATTTATTACAATTTGATTGAAAAACTTGTTTAAAATAAGAAGAATTAACCCTTTCGACCCCGAAGTTGCCTGTGGGCAACTTCACTGTTTGTGGTCATTTAGCACAAGCTGTGATTGATATATTTCTTTTGTTTAAGTAGTTGCTTACAAATTAATGTTTTTAGAAGTGAAATCAAAACAAACCACGAAAATTTTACAGTTACATTTTTAATTATTTTCAATAATGTGCAGTTGCATCGGCGATAATTAGTGATTTATTAATAGTTAAAAATATATACATAATTTGAAAAAAAAACTCTAAAGTCGTATGATGAACAAAGTTAAAAAACTTTTTAAATTTTATGTAGAGTTTAGTTTAAAAAAAAATAAAAAATTTAAATTTTGGAAAAATGTTAACCCGTTCGGGACCGGCAGCTTGTTAAAGTTCTAACTTTAGGTACAAATATTTCCGCTAGGGGTGCTGCAAAAGCCATGAAATTAATACAAAATATTACTTTACCATAAATCAATGTTGCCACAAAGTTTGGTCAAAAAATTCAAAGCCATTAAAAGTTGGGGTCGAAAGGGTTAAATAAAAGAAAATCAAATAAAACTTAACACTTTTATAAATCTGTGAACTTAACAAAATTTTAGTTATATTCGATGTGAATTTTAGTTAATTGAAAATAGCATTGTACTCTGTGAAATTAGCAAAAACTTTTACTAAATATTTGTAGACTCAAAATAGCAAAAAAAAAATATGTAATATTACCCAAATGTTTGCTATATTTACCTCAAATTTTAGTAGAATGCATATAACAGTTTATTTTGGTAAAATCGACAGAAATTTTTGGTAAAAAAATTGTAGATTGCTGATTTCATAAGGGCAGACATTTTCGCATTAAAAAAAACTAAAAAAACCATTTGAATTTTTTAATGATTATTTTGTCTACTAATATTTAGTAATTGTTTTTCTGACTTTACCAGATTATTTTGCAACTTTCAATTAACAAATGCTTAGCTCAAATATAAATAAATATTTGTAAATTTGACCAATTTATTTTTTTTACAGTTTTATCAGTTTTTTGTTTTATATATATCCGGATTATTTTTTTCTTATTTTTATTTTTTAACGATTATTTTTGCTATTCTTATATTACTAATATTTAGTAAAAAAAATCTGCTAATTTTAGCAGTTTTTTTTGCACTAATTTTTAGTAGCTTTTTTTTGCTATTTTTGCAGGTTTATTTCTATGAATGCATTAACAAACAAATACCGCGTAATGTCAGGCTTAATCAGCATAAGGTGGGTAATTTTGTATATTACTTTTTATTTGAAAATGTAAGCAGTCTCAAAAGTTTGCATATGTTTTAAGATGTACAAGGTCGGTTCCAAAATTATAGATATAGATTATAGATCGTATAGATCGCGCCTGTAGTTTGAAAAAAACTACTTTGGTGAAAAGTGGCAACATCATAAAACATATGTTTTAAGTTTCAAGGCGCCACGTTGTTTAGTATTTCTTTTGGAGCCATCAAAAATAATTGAACTCAGTGTATTTGTAAACATGGAAAAAAATTGTCACCGCTATGTTATTCAATAATTTCAATTAAAAGGTCTAATTCGAAACAATATTAAAACCAAGCTAGATTCTACTCTGGGGGACTCCCCCTCCATCGTTTACGATATAAAATATTGGGTGGCAGAGTTTAAACGAGGCCTTACTAGCTGAGAAGACGAACACCGTAGTGGTCGACCAATTCAGGTGCCCAAGTCAGAAACAGTTAAGAATATCCACAAAATGGTATTGAATGATCGTCGGCTGAAGGCTCGTGACCTGACTGAAGTGATAGGTATTAAACAAACAAAAAAGAAAACTGGGGCTATTTTTTATCAAAACTTGTTAACCCTTCAAGGTAAGAGTGGTACGATAAAGAATTGCGCTTGTTTGTTAGTTTAGTACCCTTCATCACATATCCATATCAATCTCTAAAAAAAAAAATTAAATTTATTTTTAAAAAACAACGTTTTTGCATTTTTTATTTTTATTTTACGTGGGTTAATGATATTCGATGAAGTCAGAATTGCTAAATAATCTAAATAATCAAATAAATCTAAATAATAATAATAACCCGGAGAAATGCGACGCAAACCGAACCATGATTTTCCATACATCTGTACTGATTTTTATTTAATTGGCTCCATAACCCTTTATTTTGGCTTAAAAAAAATATTTTTTGATAAAAAAAAAACGTTTTTTCCAAAAAAAAAAAAATTACTTTTGTATTATTTTTGGAAAACATGTTTTTAATAAAATAAAAATTTGTACGAAAAAATTAAAATAAAAATGTAAAAATTATAAAATTCGTATAAAATTAATAGTTTGAATCGATGCGTTTAATTTTCTATTTTAAATCGATTACCATCTCTACAGTTTAATTTTGGCAATCTTGATAAATTTTTTATTAAACGATCTAAAGTTTGTTGGATTGTAAGAGCTTTTTTCAAATATATTTCGTTGTAACAATTAATAGCATCGGCTACATATGTTGAAACTTTTAAACTGCGATCTTCGTTCCGATCATTATTTTGAAATACTTGCAATATCAACTGCATCGCTTCAGATATTAGCAGTGTTAAGCTTTTTGTGTTAAAAAAAAATCAGGTTTCGACAAACATTTTCATATTAACGACGCAAATCGTAGCATTTGTGACGAAACTTCGAAGCCATGCGACGCAAACTGAAACATAAACAACACAACTTTGAAACGACGCAAATCGAAGCGACGCAAGTGTATATTAAATGAATAAATGGGACAAAAATGTTTGGGGTAAAGTGTTTGTAACCGTCATATAAATCGTAAGTTATTTTATTTTTATTAATTTCTGAAGATTTTTCTATTTAGATTTTTACAAAAAGAAGAAGAAGAAAAAATTTTTATTGAAAAATTTAACGATCACAATGGATATGCCAGTCTGACGCAGTTTCGCTCCCTACAAGGACTCGTCAGTGGTTAATTTATGTATCAATTAAACAACGTATTTTTTTTTTTTTTTTTTTTGTTAAATTGCTCTATAACAAAAACTTTTTACTTTGAGTCAAGGTCGACACAGCGATGAGTGTGGATAAGTGAAGTTTTGTCAATCACAGCATTCACAATGTATTATTCTAATCAGAACCTATGAACAATTCGTTTTTCAACTAGAATGCTTTCTCATAATTAATTTTATTATAATTAATTACTGAAGATTTTTCTAGTTAGAGTTTTACAAAAAGAAGATGAAGAAACAATTTTTATTGAAAAATTTAACGAACACAATGGATATGCCAGTCTGACGCAGTTTCGTTCCCTACAAGGACTCGTCAGTGGTTAATTTATGTATCAATTAAACAAAGTATTTTTTATTGTTAAATTGCTCTATAACAAAAACTTTTTACTTTGTGTCGTAGTGAGTTTCAAACCCACAACCATCCATACATCAGGCTATGACTCGCAGCATCACCTCTTAGCGAGTTGAGCCAAGGTCGACACAGCGATGAGTGTGGCTAAGTGGAGTTTTGTCAATCACAGCATTCACAATGTATTATTCTAATCAGAACCTATGAATAATTCGTTTTTCAACTAGAATGCTTTCTCATAATTAATTTTATTATAATTAATTACTGAAGATTTTCTAGTTAGATTTTTACAGGAAGAAAAAGAAAACATTTTTATTGAAAAATTTAAAGGACACCATGGATATATGTCAGACTGTCGCAGTTTGGTCCCCTCTAAGGACTCGTCAGTGGTTAATTTATGTATCAATTGAACAAAGTATTTTTTATTGTTAAATTGCTCTATAAAAAAAAACTTTTTACTTTGTGTCGCAGTGAGTTTCAAACCCACAGCCATACATCAGGTTATGACTCGCAACATCACCTCTTAGCGAGTTGAGCCAAGGTCGACACAGCATTCACAATGCATTATTCTACTCATAAGAAACAGAGTTAACTAATACCTATGAACAATTTGTTTTTCAACTAGAATGCTTTCTCTTATTTTATCCTATTGTTATCTCTTTTTACACTTTATTCACGGTGAACGAAAAATCGGAAAATCGTGGTTTTTAAAGGACATCTTAATATACCTAAATGGGAAGTTTGTTTGAAAAACGTCAAGCAGATTTCTGAAGTGTCTTTAATGAGTTAAAGAAAAATGTTTTAATTGTTTATCAAGATGGTTCATAAGTTCATTATTTGCGGATTTTTGCTATACTATAAAAGACTTTACGCTAAAAATTTAATAAAAATTTAATAAATCTAATAAATTTGTTAAAGAACGTTTTTTTTTTTTTTTTTAAATTAAACAAAAACTAAAAGAAAAAACTTTGTCACACAACACAGTCACTAAAATTGTTTTAAATATGTGTGTGTATGTAAATAAGTGCAAAAAAATTTAAATTCAAATAGGTTGAAGTTGGTATATTAAGGAGACTAAAAGGTTATAAGTCGTTTAAAAAAATGTCTCGTATAAAACCATAATCAAAAAGGCTCATATTACAATAAATTTTACACCAAACTCATACATTCGCACATACAAATACGTTGGATATCTAAACTTACATAGTCCTGGGTATAACATTTTGTCACTATTTATGAGGATGTGTGTGTGTGTATAAGGTTTTTACGTATAAGGTGTATTTGTGCCTTACTACTACTATCTACACTTCCGTTTTGTTGGTGTCATTTTAATCTAATATTTTTTGAATAAGACCTTTTTTTTCTTTTTTTTTTGCTCAAGACAACACAAACCAAACAAAAATTTTTGAAATAGAAAAAAAAACACAATTTCGGAAAATATAAACTTTCCTTAGGGAGCATAGAGAACATAAAATTGCTTTTATTTTGATCAAATAATGGAAAGAAAAAAATACGTAGAATAGAAAATTTAAGACAAATTTTAGCCTTAAGGGTTGCTGGTAAAAAAAAAAACCAAGAAGGATTTCTTTTTGTCTTTTTCTTTAACATATAAACACATTTCACTTGAAAATTTATATAAAACGAAATATAGGAAAAAATTCAATACAAAACACATGACCCTAAAGTAACAGAAAATTAAGTTGACGTGTTGTTGAAAAGCTAACCTGAATAAATTTGACACCTGCCAATTGTAGTATTTACAAGTGTATATTGAAAAACCACAAAAAACGTAAAGAAAACTCCTTAAAATTTAAGAAATCAATAAAGAAAGCAACGACATGTTTTTAAATGAACCATATTTAAAATGTAGAAAAAATATTAAAAAATAAAATTGGATTTTATTTAATGTTATTTTTTTCGGCATATGTTTGAATTAAATTTAACCACTACATAGCGCTACAAAATGGACCAAATTGAGTTGAAATTAAATTTTAATACACCCCAGCAAAAAAAATTTCATTACCAAAATAAGTGGTTATAACTATAAGGGAAATTCATAGCTTTTCCACAATTTATTATTTGGCGTCTAAACTCATCAATTTTGTTTGGAGAGGTTGTGTTTGTTAGAAGTCACGCTTACCCGCTCGCTTACAAATAATAAGTGGTTACAAACTTGGTTACAAAAAGTTGATTTATAAGTAGTCTACAAATTTTATACCGATAACTAAGTATTGACAAAAATTACTAAAAAGTAAGTAGGAATCGCCATCCGTGTAAAAAAGATTAAATCTGATCAGATCTTATTAGATATGATTGAATATAATTAGATCTGGTGTCAGATCTGATCATATATGATAAGTAGGGCAAGGAATTTCATGCAACTATCCAGTGTAACTACCCTATGGGGAATGAGGAGTCAATTGACCTAAAAGTGACTGGTTAAAGAAGGACTTATCACAGGACTGGTATAATTTAATACCGAAGTGTGTTAAGCAGTGTCAATTGTCCTAAAGTTACAAATCCTGTGACTGGTAAAGGGAGGACATACGACTTAACCAGAATGCTTATTAACAAGAAAAAGCCAGTCAGAATTTTACCCATTGGAAGCTGTTTAGTTTTCGTTTATTTTATACGACATTACCCTTTTGCGACAGTCTTGTGGTATGCCCATCTTTGGTTAGTCCTGTGGCATGCCACTATGTGGTTTAAATCAGGACAAATGACCCCCTCCTATGACAAGCCAATGTTAAAGTTGCCAGTTGTTTACATAGGGTAGGGTTAAGCAGAGGACCGGTCTCTGGCACGAAGGGACCGATCATGTGGCACACGCAGAACCGATCCCATTCCCCATAGGGTACTAACCAGTAAACTATAACAGAAATTCAAAACTTTGAACAATTTATTATTTGGAGTCAAAACTCATCAATTTTGTTTGGAGAGGTTGTGTTTGTAAGTAGTCACGCTTACCTGCTAGCTTTAAAAAAAAAAAATAGTTATTAGATTCCAAATAATAAGTGGTTACAAACTTGGGTACGAAAAGTTGATTTATAAGTAGTCTACAAATTTTATTCCGAAAAATAAGTAGTAACAAAAATTACGACAGAGTTAAAAAGTAAGTAATAATAGCCAAACATGTAAAAAAGATTACATCTGATCAGATCTAATTAGATATGTTTAAATATAATTAGATATGGTGTCAGATCTGATCATATATGATAAGTAGGGCAAGGAATTTTATGCAACTATCCAGTGTATAAACAGTAATGACATGTCATAACTTCTCTCACTACTAGTAATAACACCAACTCACTCTCTGCACTACTTTAACACAAATAATAAGTACTTATTGATAACTAGTTAATTTTCCCAATATTTCAATACAAGAAATAATGCATTATCCATAAGAACTTCTTTTTATCATTATGTATTTTAAATATAAAGTAATAATCTAAAAAAAAATTTTGTGAATCTATTTTAGATTCATTATTTCTTCTAGTAAGTACACATATAACTACTTATTTTGGAGTTTTTGTAAGCTGCAAAGTACTGACATTTTGTACAAGCAAGTCATTTATGATTTTATCTATCAAGTATAACATGTCGAGATAGCACAGATGATAGAGCGGTTGATTGACAACCAGGGTTGTCACTCGAATAAAAACTATTCGATTAATCGAACGAACAGAACGAAAATTCGAACGAACAATTTAATAAATTCAGTCAAAAATTATTTGGTCGTTTATTCGAACAAAATCAAAACACGAATAATTCAACACTACTGACAACCTGGAGTACTGGGTTCGAATACCGTGTGGGCACATTTTATTTAAAAAATAATTTTTCAATAAAAAACAAATTTGTTATTGAATTCAGTTTTTTTGAAAATTTATTTTTAGACTCCATATTTTTGTCCATACTAGTAAGCATATAGGTAAACACATATTTTTTTTTTTTCGTAAGGTGTTCAGTAATGATGTAATTATTTGGCGCTACATCCCCATATAAAAGTAATGAGATCTGTAATGACAATTGTAAGTACTTGCATTACCACCCAGTGTAGAAAAGCATTACCATATAAGTGGTTATATAAGTACATATTTGTTAATGGCAAGTACTGACAATTGTCATTACAACACTCATTACTTTTATATGGTGATGTCGTGCAAAATAATAACAAATCATTACTGAACACCTTATGAAAAATCAAAAAAATATCTTGTTACCTATATGCTTACTAGTATGGACAAAAATAATGGTTCTAAAAATAAATTTTCACAAAAAAAAAATTTTTTATTGAAATTTTATTGGTATAAAATATCCGAATGTAAATTACAGAACATCTCAACAATTCGGAATGTTACTTAAATTTTGTATGTGTATTCGGAACTCAGATTAGTGCAGAAGGGCTAGTTTTTATTGCAATCCCACTACACAGAGAGAATTCCTTGAACGAGTTTTAATGACATTTATTCACTAAACTAGTGAAGTTTTCTTCACAATGTGAATAAATAAATTCTTAAACTTTATGAAAAAGCTTTATGGTTTAAACTATTTTTAACGAAACTTTTTCATTAGTCGTATGAAATTTTTAATAAAAAATATGAAATTTTTAATAAAAAATATGAAATTTTTAATAAAAAATATGAAATTTTTAATAAAAAATATGAAATTTTTTAAAGAAAATATGAAATTTTTAATAATAAATATGAAATTTTTAATAAAAAATATGAAATTTTTCATTCAATTTTATGAAAAATAGCATTTATTTAATGTAACGTCTCAATGGACGAATTCCAGTAACACTTCATAGATCTAAAGTAAAAATTCATTGAAATCATGCAGATATGCTTATAAAATATATAAATCATGCTCTCAGTGTATGCTTATAAAAATTATAATGTCAGGGTTGCCATATGACAATTTTTAAAAAAGGTTAAAAATCTTTAATCTTTAATGAGTTGATAAAATAATTGTTTCTTACATTTAGATTACTATAGGTAAAGACCACTACAAATGTAGTTAAAAACAAATTAAATTTCACTTAAAGAAAGGACGACTAACATTTCAGTAAATTCAACTAACATTGTCGATTGTTTTTTAATGTTCAAAAAATGACTAACAATTGCAGTAAAACCACATGAGCCACATGTTAGTAAAAAATAAACACACATTTATTTTTTAAATAACAAAAAACAACTGTATAAAATGAATGTTAAATCATAAAACAGCCATTTTATGTGGTTTGTTTTTTTAAATGAACTACAAGGTTAGTAAAAAACTTAATTTGTTCTACAAATGACTGACATTTACATTAAAAACAAGGAAACTGTATTACAACCCAAACAACTACATATTTTTAAAGCAGAAGTTCCCTGAGTTTTTTACTTTACTTAAATCAGCTTTCGCTCTTTAAAATTCTGCTAAAGAACGTTTTTAATAAATAGAAATTTCTGTTCAAAAATGTCATAAATTCTGTTTAAGTAGTTAGAAAAAATCTTCCACAATCTCATTGATTTGTTGTAATATTTATTATTACAATTGACCGGGTTTTTCTTTTCTATTTCGTTACCCTAAATTATCTTCTCTTTATTTATTACAAACTATTAACTTTTTTGTGTGCTTTATTTCATGAAATATAAATTTTCTTTTTGATAAAACTTTGTTGTCTACTTATTGACATATCTTGTTTTTTTTTTGCTATGGTATATAAATTTGTTACTTACATTCATATATAGCAAGAACTGTTTTTTCATCTGAATTATTTGTCCTTTGTGTCTGTCCATCTATAACAATTTTTTTTTATTTTATACGCCATTGAATTTTCTAAACACTAACACTCAAGTTGCCTCATTTATTTTGATTACCTTGACCATTACCACTTTTAATTTTCACAATATCCATACGTATGGCACAAATCTGGGAAGCCTGTTTTCAAAGGAAAACCTATAACTCAAATCAAAATGACCGCCTCTAAAAGGGGTTCCGAAAATTGACAACAAAAGCGTCAAATTGTTTTTTCTTGATGTGTAGTGCGAGTGCATGTGGCATTATAAATCAGTTTATCTATACCACGGTCAGTGATTGCACAGAAAATTTCATATAGACGCAATCGAACAAATAAAAACATAACAAATATTACATTATTCAAAAAATTAAAAAAACAGGGTAGCTGACGAAGGTTCAATACCAGAAACTGCGCAGTCTGATTCAGAAAAAATTGAAAATTTGCAATGTAGTTATGATTTTTAGAAAATACACTCATTCTTCTCTACCACGGCTTTCGCAATTAAATTAAATAAAATTGCATATTAATTATAGTATTAATTGCAATTGTCTGAAAAATACGTTAAAATTCAAACTCAAATAATTAAATTTATGCATTTTGATAGAAAACTAACTTGACAAATTTTTTTGCAAAGAATTTTTTCATTTTCTAAGTACGTTTTAAAAGTGATTATTTGTCAGAAAAAAATTAAAACAAAATTCCTCAAAATGTACCAAATCTAATATACTATACACTCAGGGAACTTCTGCTTAAAAAATATGTAGTTGTTTGGGTTGTAATACAGTTTCTTTATTTTAAATGTGAATTTCAGTCATTTGTAGAACAAATAAAATTTTTTACTAACCTTGTAGTTCATTTAAAAAAACAAACCACATTAAATGACTGTTTTATGATTCTACATTAATTTTTACAGTAGTTTTTTGTTATTAAAAAAAAATTTAAATGTTTGTTTATTTTTTACTAACACTGAACATTAAAAAAAAAAGACAATGTTAGTTGAATTTACTGAAATGTAAGTCGTCCTTTCTTTAAGTAAAATTTCATTTGTTTTTAACTACATTTGCAATGGTTTTTACCTACATAATATTCTAAGTGTACGCATAGAAAAAACCCTGTAAAATTAGCAGAAAATGCTTAAATAAAAACCATATATTAAGTTAAAATATTGTTCTACCTCAAGTCCAAAATCTAATGGTACCAATACACAATATTTTTGTGCAGCTTTTGCTATTGTACAAAATGTTAAAAGCATGAATTGGAAAGTTGTACAATATATTGGAAAAAATCAAAAAGGTTTTGATTTTTATTGCGCAACAAGGATATGTGAAAATATTTTATAAACATTATGCAATTTTTATATCCCTCTACAACAGAGTGGTGCCATATTTTGTGCAAAAGTATTGGACATCTTATTGCACTTTATATGGCAAAATGACAATAATACTGACAATAATATTTTTAATAATATTGCAAAGTGTGTGAGTAACTTAATATAATACGAGTATTGTCATATTGGATTTTATTTTATGCTTTTTAAAAAGTTTAATAATTTTCATGAAAGACAATGCAATTGTTTAATAGGCATCACCCTAATCTTCAGTTGTCCGCAATAAGAAAACATTGATTGGCTTAACTCAAACAGAGACATTACATACAGCCTACAAAATTAACTTTACGGGAATTTTGTCTGCTTTAGTGTTTAAACTGGCTGATTATGTAAACCTAATCATAAAATAAAAAAATGGTTGTTTTTCAAAAAGTTTCGAGACTCAAAGCTTATTTTAAATTAATCGAAACTTGAATTTTTCCATGGAAAATAATATAATTTTTTTTTAATGTTAAAAATCAGTAAAAAAAAAATTGTAAAAATCAGTACAAATCAGTACAAATCAGTTCACTATTTTTTCATCAGTACACGTGACCAAAAATCAGTGGTCATTCTAATTATTCAGAAACTGGTTATTCACACAAAAGCATTTAAAAAATTGCAAATAGAACATTTTTGGTCTTCAAAGTTTAGTATCGGCATGATGCTTGTTAGGAAAAGGCCCTAGCTACGTGTTTGATTACTAACATTACAAGAATGGAGCAAAATTGATTATTAATAGGTTTTTCGTTAAAGTTCTGCCTATTCTGAAGGCTCTAACTTTTCTAAAACTTCGGGTTCTAAGGAGATCGTTAGCCAGATCGAAATACTAGTATCAACCTAGCTAATATGTTTGATTTGCTTTATTTTTGTAAATATTTGGAGGTTAAAAGCTAGTTATAAATTAAAAACAATTTTTGAAGTTTACCGATTTTTAAATTTTTTTAAAAAAACGTGTTTTTACCATTTTTTAATTTTTATATAGCAACCCTATCCTTAAAATGTTTATAAATAGTAGTAGTTATATTACAATAAAAGCTAGTCATTATTTATGTTTTAAGTGAAAACGGAATAATTTTTGTCATACTTTGCTTACTTGAAAAATTTGTGGTACGATAGTTCAGATTTTTAAAAATTATATGCAATTGGTGAACTTATTTCTGGTACACTCAAAAAAAAAGTTAGTTGAAAATGTTTTCTATTTAAAATATTTAACTAACTTGCAGCAAAATTTTTTTTGGTGGCATCTCGTTTTCAGCTAATTTTTTGTTAGAAATTAAAAATTAATTGAACTATTGTTTAACTTATTTACGTTGCTAACAAAATTGTGCCGATAAAAACTTGTATAGAATGGAGAACAAGTAAAAAGAAGATAAAAAAGAAAATATTTGTATCAAACACAACCATTATAAGACTTACACAAAATGCAACCACGCTTGATTTTGTTCAATTTAGGTTTTCCCATTGTATACTACACATCAAACGATGTCACGCATGTGCGTGATAATAAATATTCTGAATATTAAAAAAATATAAATAAAACCATAATCAAATTAAATAAACTAATTTAAAAAATTTACAAAATGAGACATATTTGGATAAATTTGAAAATTAAAGATGCAGGCAAAAATATTAAATATGTTTTGGAGCGACGCTACAAACCCAGAAAAAACAGACAATAACAAGTAATTAAGCGCGTAAGTGGCGCACAAAGGGGATTTACTAGTTACCAGGCTATTTACTCGCTTGATTACTTTTATTTGCGATGACCCAAAATTCATGGGTGATCATTACCCTCCCGCTTACAAAAAAAAGTGAGTATAATGAGTTACCTGAAATTACTCATAGTGAAAGAATAAGTTATTACTTTTATATTAGGCATAAGTGGTTACTAACAATGTTAGAATAGGTGGTTACCAAGGAGTTACAAAATAAGTGGTTATCTTTGTTATTTTTTTAAGAAATCTCGAAAAAAAATTAAAATAACTTTAGCTTGGAAAATTTATACTATACGAGTACTTTACTTGTAAACATTTTTAAAACAAATTAATACAATATTAGAATCTAAAATATTAAATCGATACTTATGTAATCAATTACCAGTAACTCATTATTTTGTATTTTAAAGTAATGCAATAGTTAATGACCTATTATTACTTGGTAATCTATACGGTAATGACCTGTCATTACCATGTTTTTGCTGGGAAACAATAAATGCCAGTCCATGTGGCTGTTTTTAAGACATAAAGCGTTTTTATGATACTTAAACATATTTTGAATACTTCTTGTTTGTAATTTAAAATTATCTTCATTTGAAAATTGTAAAATTGCGTCATACATACATACATGAATGTAAGTAATTGGGACTTATTATGCGTTGTCGTTTAAATAATAAAATATTTTGTTTATTTCCAGAATTTTTATTTAATTGCATTATGTTAACGATGTGGAAGTCCTGACATTTTTATATATATTTAAATTTTTATATATCAAAAAAAAATTTTATTTAAATTTCAGCAAAATAAATTAACTAAAGTAAAAATTGTATACAAAGTTGTTTAGTATTTTTCAATCTACTAAGCTCCAGCAAAAAATTTTAACAAGTCGATTTTCATTTGCATTGAACCAAGTGTCAGCAAAACAATGTCCTGAATTTGCTAATTGTTTGATAAAAATCAGCTCACTGACACTTTTGCGGATAATAGCAATTTTTTTGCCTCAACTTACTTTTTTGCTAACTTTACGGTCTTTTTGTTTTTTTAAGTGTAGAGAAATAAATTATGGTATTTCCTTAACAATTTAACAATAAAAAATATAAAACTTTGGATGTTTTTTTTTTTAATTTTTTAAAATAATGTTTGAAACAGGTTCGAAAAAATAAATACTTGGCAACTCTGGATAACAATCTTGTCCTATTTTTTTTTGTAATATTCGATTGTAGTCGAGACCATAGTATAATATGACTCATTAAAAAATTGAGAACGTGTCCAGCAAAAACATGATAATGACTACTTATGATTTTATACATTACGTTGTAATAAGTACTTAATACCTTCTGCATTACTTTTAATAGTAAAATAATGGGTTACCAACAAGAAACTTATAAGGGATTACTTTCATACAAAAAATATTTAGTGAACAATAATGGGTTATTCATCTTATTACTTCCAGGTAAAATATAATGATACAACATTTTTAAGAATTCTATTTTTAGACTCATTATAATTCCTCTTTTTGTAAGCTAAATTGTAAGGTGTTAGTTTGGTATATCGAATTTACATAGAAGAATACTTCATTTATGTTTTAAACTATCAAATGTTATATGCCTCGGTGGCTTAGGGTATAGAGAAGTCGCCTGTTAATCTGACGACAGGGGATCGATTCTCGGCTCGACCATGTTTTAAAAGAAATTAATAATATTTTTTTTTAAGTCGTATTTTTTTTTTTATCTATTTTAAGACCCATTATTTTTTCCTTCTGGTAATGGTTTATTTTTCATAACCTTATATGCATAAATCATTACTTTTGGGACATTTCATATTAAAAAAGTTAGAATTATAATATAAAGGGTAATACATCCAAACATTCGAGTTTAGAATACTTTTCTCATTATTTTGTAAGGTGTGTTTTTGCTGTTATGAATACTACTTTATTTTTTCAAATGACAGAAAAAGAGTCCTGTTACTATATTATGCTATGGTCCAGACGTTGAATTATTTTAGGGGTTTTAAACATTTTAATTTTCTAAGTTTGATATAATTTTTATTAAAAATAAAAATTATGTTTATCGACCTTTAAGTGTGCAATGAAAATGAAAATTATTCAAGTTCGAGGCCATACTCTATATTTCTTTATTAGGACATTGCCCTAACAAAATCTATAGAGTTCTCATTTAGTGAGAAACCTAGTTTATATGAATGTTTGATGTTTTGCATGGTATTGTCACTTCTCTCAAAACGTGTTCTGATGATGGGAACCTAGAAAATTCCCGAAATAGATCTATCAATACATTCCTGAAAGAGGTCAATTAATAAATTTGAAAACAAAGACTTTATAGATTAGTTATTAGGACAATATCCTAATAAAGAAATATAGAGTATGGCCTCGAACTTGAATAATTTTCATTTTCATTGCATTTTAATTATCTTCATCCGGTTTTAAACATATAACCGTTTAAAAGTGCTGCGTTGAAAACGGAACAGCTGATACACATAATAAGTTAAAATTAGCAGTGGCAATAATCCTCTAAAATTTGGGACTGACATATTTTGTATGTATTTGTATAAGTATCTAGATGTTTGAATACACAATACGTTTAATATTTTTGTTTTCACTAACAATGTGTGAAAACAAAAAAGCACATGATGTCACTATCAAAATTTATATTGAGTATGTTATATCGGTATAAGGGTGGATCGATTTTGAATTTTATAGAAATTTCGTTAAAAAAAGGAGTGGTCGAAAATGTTGTGAATATATAAACCAGTGGAAGCTGTGACGAATTTTGTATAGATGAAAAACTACTTTTTTGAAAAGAAATTTAGTGAAAAAAAAAATTTCACGGAAATTACATTTTAAGGCTTTACAGTTTCACTCATAATTTTTGAACCCGTGGACCGATTTTGCTCATTTTCAATACCAAACTGCTTATAATATCAATAAACAATTTGATTAAAAACAATTTGATTCTATATGGGTCGAGTATAGAAAAGATTAAGTTAAATCCAAAATCATTTGCAGGTTTTGTTATATTTATATAAATTCCTTCCAAACTTGAATTCAATCCAGCCTTATCAGAGTATCTATAGAAAAACTACGTTTGTATGTAATACATAGTATACATACATATTTATGTATATGGTATGTCTAACACAGTCATTTATATATTGGGTAGTATTTGTATTTATGTGTGTTAAGTTCAATCCTTAAAACCTTATCATATTTTAGAAGTGTTAGTGTTGTCGTATCCCTTATTGTTTTGAAAGTGTTCTTTATACGTATGTGTGTTTGTGTGTGTGAGCACATGTTTCAATGTATGGTATGTTCATGATATGTGTTGTATTTTAATGGAGTTTATTTGTAGGAAATTGACTTCAATTCATTGTCCTCCAGGATATCATTTATTTTTCAACAAGATGTATGTAGAATATTAATAAAGTATGAATAAAAAATAAAGAAAATAAATGGTTTGAAACAATTTGAAAGAAATACCAAAACTAACAAACAATTTTTTAATTAAAAAACTAAAAAAAAAGAAAACTTTAAATTTTAACTAAATCTTAGAAAAGATGTTATTATAAAATTTGTGTAAAACTTTTAAAAATTGCAAAATTTAAATTTTTAGCAGACAAGAATTTTACATCGATATTTATATGGATTTGTTATAAAAAAGGACTTCAAATGTAAAAAATGCTTTCACTTATGTTTGCAAAAAATCAAACCGTATATTTGGACATAAAATCTAACGACAATGTCGTTTATTAAAAATTTCTTTTTATGGCTGAAAAAGTTACAAATCTATCTTTTCATATATTTAGTAAGATTATTGTTCTACCTTAAGTCCAAAATCTAGTATGATATTGTCACATTAGATGTTATTTGCTGTTTTTCAAAAAGTTTGATAATTGTCATGTTAGACAATACAATTGTTTCATAGTCATCACACTAATCTTCAAACGATAATTGACTTAACTCAAACCGAGACATTACATACAACAGACAAAATCAACTTTATGAGAATTTGTCTGCCCTAGTGTATAAAAAAATTAATTTGGTAGACCCAATTATAAAATCGAAACTATTTGAAAAGCAAAATTTTTTACATACCAATATATTTTGTATATCACTATATATACATCTACTATGTGTGTTGTATTACTATTTGTAAAAACAACTTATATCCCAACCAACAATGTTTGTACATATGTTCTTGTTGTTTCCCATAAAAACTTTAAATTTAACAGTTTGTTAAATTTTAACTGGACATTCAGTAGTCTAGGGCCTTAGGTAGACAAATTCTCATAAAGTTAATTGTGTATGTAGTAAAAAAGCCTCGCGGTGAGTTAAGCCAATTATCGTTTTCTTTTGCGGACAACTGAAGATTACGATGATGCTTATGAAACAATTGCCTAACATGAAAATGATCAAACTTTTTGAAAACCAACAAATAAAATCTAATATGACAATATCATATTAGATTTTGGACTTGAGGTAGAACAATATTTTTACTAAATATATGAAAATGTGTAGAAATTCAAAAAATAAAACAATTTTTGTAATTTTAATACAAAAAATTTGGTGTCGTTTCAAAAAAAAAAAAAACGCAAAACGACGTGTAATTTTTTGTAAACATAAGAAGTGAATAACAAACAAGTTTTA
Organism: Delia radicum; assembly: GCA_021234595.1. Classification (NCBI taxonomy): domain Eukaryota; kingdom Metazoa; phylum Arthropoda; class Insecta; order Diptera; family Anthomyiidae; genus Delia; species Delia radicum. The sequence goes on along the minus strand of CM037855.1, from coordinate 33,152,519 downwards.
AAGAATTTTCCAAGTCGGATTTTTGTTAAACGGTAAGAATTTTTTTATTCACATTGTTTTTTATATTGATATGGTATAATTAACTAGTTACTAGTAAGTTGTTATTATTCATATTAAAGTAATGCAGAAAGTAAGCTGGTATTACCGGTAGTCCGAAAAGTAATGATATGTCATTACAGTTTCTCTATTAGGTAATACTATATTGATTGCTTACAATTCTATATTTTCTCCCCTAAATTAAAATGTTTTCCAAAACCTTTTACACTCAAAGAGGTTATAAAAAAAATCGTTCACTTTTTTACTTAAAATTCAATTAACGTTCATGAATATTCATAGCCTATATTTATTTAACAGCCTAAATTAAAGCCTACTTTTGTTTAAAAGTTTTGTTGCCTAGTTTAAGGCTTAAATTTAAATATATTTCAATTTATTCTCTTATACAAAAAAGGATTACTCGTTTTTTTTAAACAGATTTGCCAAAAATGGCAAAAAAAAGGATTTTTATCATCTAGCAACAACATGTTCTTGTTTTTTTTTTTTGATTTTTTTTTAATATGCTATATACCAATTTTAGATAGAACAGGTTCATGTTTATGTGTAACCATATATATATAGTACACGTCTAAAATTATATGTAGTAAATATGTATGTATAGTACATATAAGGTTACACGAATGACAGCTTTCAGACATTTCCTGCTAACAAAAAAAAAAAAAAATAACAAAATTCTATAAAAAAAAAAGAAGAGACCTTAACATCCTTACAAACCTTTACACCTAAATGAACATACTCGTAGACTACATAGTTACTATTACACCATTTAAAAGTTTTGATTTGAATTAAAGATTCTTTTTATTGGTGTTTTTCGTAAAGTGTCGTGTGAAATTTAATTATTTTAATTTAAAAATTTGTTCAATTGAATTTGGCCCCTAAAATTATGCTATATAGCAGTTTATAGTTTGTAACAAAAATTACCTTAGTGCTTTAACAAGTGCTTTTAAATGACTATATACCATTTTTTTACCATATTACAATAATTAAGTGGTTTAGAACCCCAAAATAATTAAACATCTTAACCACAACTACATATAACACGCTTCTTCAAAATGAACCAATTTTAATATTCTTGAAAAGTGACCTAGTGGGTTTTGTAGGTCAGATTAAAACTTTTAAGACTTCGCATGACTAAAAATATGTTATCTTAGTAATTTTTCAATCGAAAAGCAGAATAGTTGAGCTTTTCAAATATATATAAAATTTTCAACAGGTTTAACAAAAGTGTATGGAAGTATTTACATAAATATCAAAATTTTTATATTTTAATTTAGTAAACATACAAAAATACATTTTATTCACATAGTATCTTTTGAATGACGAACTAATATCATCAAAAAGAAGCAAATTGTTTAAATTATGTAAATTTCTGTGTACATATTCAATTTGGGGTGAAGTTTTAATAGTATTTTGGGATCAGTATTACTAGCAATTTAAGCAATGTAAGAGCTTATTTATGTTATGTTAGCAGAATATTTTTTTAATGTGAATTTTTTAATTAATTTAAGAGATATGCCGCAAAAACACATCAAAAATAAAAATCCAGCCATAGTCAAAAGTGATTCGGTAGAAGCAATAATGGATTACATGTGTAAGAGAATTGTTTACATGAATTGTGCGAACATAACTGCCAGTTTTTTCATATGTGTCCATTGTGACTTACAAGGGGAGTCTTCCGATGGGTTCTCTCTGATCTTAATGGAATTTTGGATAAGTGATAAAGAAAAAAAAAAGTGGTACGTATTTTTTTTTTTTTGCGGCCCAATCTCATGTTTAGGGGCTAATTTAATGAAACAATTTCAATATTTTTTTTGTAGATTCAATGAAGAATTTCATTATATCCAAGAAATTTTATTAATATTAAGAAATTTTTCATAAACTTTTTTTCATAAAATTTCATAGTTTCAAGAAAAAAAATCATTCGATTTCATAAATTATATCTTCATAAATTTAATGAAAATTTTCTCTAGAGCTATGAAATTTTTTCAAATTTTTTTTTTTTTTTTTTCATTAAGTTTCATAATTTCATTAATTTTCATACATTTCAAACTTTAGTTTTAAGATTTAATTCTCAAGTGTTCAACATATTTTATAAAGTGCTTTATTATTTCAATGTAGACTTGCATTAATTTTGGACATCTATGAAATTGTTTAAAAAATCATATGAAGCCTTAGTTCCAATGCATTTTCAAGACATTCATGAAAAGTTGTATTAATAAATTCTATAAACGTTTCATTGTCAGAATGATTCATTAGTTTTACGAAGATTTTTATAAAATCTACAAACACTTCATTAACACTTGATTAACATTAATGAAATATATTTTATAGATTTTATAAAAGTTTCAATAGACGAGTTTCAGTGACAATTTTCATTAAATCTATGAAGAAATTCATTGATGTAGAGGGCGCTTAAAGGTGAAAAGAATCACAAAAAGTTCTTAAAAAAGCAATGTTCTATACATCTGCAAATTTTTGTTGACGTTTCCATAATGAGCTAAAAATTGTTTCTAAATAGGTTTTTATTTAAACCCGCCTACTTCGCACATTTTATAGACAAATTTAAAAAGTTAGTCCGTAGGGCAACAAATACTGTAATACATTTTTAAGCTGGACATTTATACATTTTTTTAAGCTGGCCTTTTAACTTTGGAAGCCTCATGTATTCAACTTAATATTACTCCTAAAAGTATGCTTCTTTTTTATAGTTTTTTCAACGGAAACTAATGGAAAGAACTTAACCTTTAAAATTACATTATTTTTTTCATTTGTGGTTTTGCAATTCTGTTCCTTAATTTGCAAAAATCTTTGTTAAAACCTTATAATTATTGATTTTTAAGGTCTTATTGTGAATTTTAAAAATTTATCAAGATTATTTTTCGCAAAACTGTTGGCAATTGTGTTAATTCGTGTTTTTTTTTTTTGTTTGTGGTTGCTGATTTTATTTTCTGTTTTGTTAGTTAAGTTTTTCCTTTTTACCATGAAACGAATTTGCATGATGTAACGATTGTTAATAACATACATTTAGCCGCACGTAGAAACTATAAGTTTTATAGTACATACACTTACAAATACACACACACACACGCAAATATACCAACTACATATATATTTTGAGTAACAATTGCATATGTTTTTAAACACCACTTTTGACTACATATAAATTGGTAGTACAACACTACATCATATGTTGTGACATTTTATCTGTTTTCTATCTATAGATGTCATACAATTTATAGTCAACATCTACACCAGTGGTTCCCATCAACTTTTGCTTGACGGACCCCTTAATGCGCTTCTACTTGTGTACGGATACCAAAAACAATATACATTTTTTTTTTTCATAATAAAAAAATGTAAAAGTAAAGAAACAAACAAAAATTTGAATTTGTTTAAATGAAAAATAAAAATTACAAAAACCAAATGCAATTAAGATGGACTCCGAGGGAGCAAAAAAATGAATTGGTTATAAGCGAGGACCGTATTTACTTCACACAGAGAAAAATATTGCTATTTGCCAACTGAAATGCGTTTACCACTACTCAAATTTGGTTATTACGAATTTCACACGGTTGGCACAACTTAACATTAATTTTTATAACAAAGTTCGGTTAATTCATCTGAATTTTATTTGCAATACCCAAAATATTCAGAAATCGAATGTAAATATTGTTGTACAAACTGAATTTATATAATTTATACACTTTTCAATTCGGTTGGCATTTTATTTCTCTGTGTGTGGATTAAATTTCTTTTAATTTTTGTTACTGTCCACAAAATATTACAAATTTTATAAACTTTTTTAGAGATAGTGAAATTTTTTCATTTGATTTTATAAATGGATACGTTTAGGAAGGAATTTTCGCCTGTTCGGATTAAAATATGTTTGAATTTAAAGAAATATTTGAGCCAAACACTTTTTTTATTAGTTTTCGTATTAAAAAAAAAAACTCGTTTTGAAGAACTACTTTCATACAAAAATGTTAATTTTTAAAATACAATTTTAGACTGTGACTCTTTTAGGACTACTTAACCTCTAACCGGTAAGCCCGCCTCCAGGCGGTATATTTTAAATGATCCATTAATGTTTCAAATGGGTGTTTTATAATAAGAAATTAAGGTATTTCGATAGAAAACACAATTTACAAAATATTTGTCTCATAAATTTTTGTGTTCATGTCAAGGTTTGGAAGCGAGAAAGCGTTAAAGTTAGAAAAACTGTAAAACTTCCAATAATAAATATTTGGAAATGAACACAACTTTCAAAAATCTGACTAGAAAATGTTAATACTTAACACAAAGTAAGATTAAAGCTTATACTTTTCCAAAAAGTTCTAATTTTGGTACATGCACAATGCAGGATTCCAATAGCATGACTGTAAAGGACATTGTCTTAACTTGAAAACGTATGGACGGTTTTTTTTTTTTGAAATTTGGCAAAAAAAAAACTATATTAAGTAGTATTGTTAAAGCCGTTAAATTTAATCAATGCATGTTAAAATTTACGTAGGTACGTTTTCGCTAAATTTCGCGTTTTTTGAAAAACGAAAATCGCCATATCTTCTTAAGTAAAACCACAAACATGGTAATTTTTGGACTGTAGTAATCAGTAAGTTGATAAGAGGAATAACTTATGCCTAAACTTATTGAGATTTGCTCTAAACCTATTTTGGCAGATATTGTCTAAAATAAGCAACGAAAAAAATTTTGGTAGAAGAACATATTGTTTATTTTTCGTGCCGAACAAGTGGTATAAATTTAATTGAAAAATAGCTTAGGCCGGTTTGAGGGTTAACACATGGCGAATACAGTCATAACTAGATTCCTAGACTTTTTCGTAGTTACTTTTTTGAGTCGTAGTAACCGAGTTTCAGTTGGCAAATAGCTAAAGTTTTCTCTGTGTGTAGGTTTTAAAAATTGTTAATGGAATCAATTATAAAACCAACTAGTTAGAGGTAGTTATCAAATATAGTGCACAGTTATTAAAAGGACCTATTGTAAGTTATATGAAATTTTAGGCAAGAATGGGTTAACCTTATAATGAAGTCCAAAAAATGTTTTTAATTATTGAATTAAATTTTTTTTTTTTTAAATTTGGAATATTAATAAAACTGCAAAAAATATTGTAAAATGTTTTTAAATTAGTTTTAAACATTACTTTTGTCGGACCCCAGGGGTCCTGTAATACTCCTACGGTCCGCAGACCCCCATTTGGGAATTGTTGATAAACACTAACACACCAACACAGACTGGTTTTTTGGTTTCTAGCTTTCATGTAAAATTTTTTTAAATTTTAGATTAGATCAGAAGGCACTATGCACCGCGACCAATGTAGGTCTTTTGTGCTGCATAAAGTTGCTACCTATAAAGCCAATTATCCTATTAGGCAAAATGTTCGCGATGTCGGAAGGCGAAATGAAGCGATCATCTAGAAACCTAAGTCTCCTAAAAGCCTGGGACATTCGCAGAGAACATGCTCCGAGGTCTCAGACACCATCTCACAAAACCTACACATATCCGTGTCTTTTTAAATTAGTTTTAAACATAACTTTTGTCGGAACTCTTCGCGGAACCCCTGTAATACTCCTACGGACCCCTGGGGGTGCACAGACCCCCATTTGGGAATTGTTGATATACACTAACACACCAACACAGACTGGTTTTTTGGTTTCTAGCTTTCATGTCTATAGAATGTACCATGTCTGACAATGTTTTGAATTGTTTTGTGTGCAACATAATCAAACATGTTGTCTACAGTTAAGGATTTTATGTTTTTTTTTTTCATAGTTTCTTTAAATTCTAATACATACGAGATAGTTATAAATATAATTGAGTGGATGGATGACTTAAAATTTTATATGAAAAAAAAAATCAACAATAGATTTTGTTTTATTTGGTATTAAAATCTTAAGAATTTTCATATTTTAAAGATGATCTATAAATGTTCACTTGGTTATTTCAAACTATACCTTTTAAACGTATGAGTAATATGAAATTATTAAATGAAATATTAATCATACGTAACTTAATACCATAAGGCAAAAAAAAACTAATGAAACCAGCTCAAAGCTAAAAATAATATCCTGAATAATGTTGTACATGGGATTATAGGCAACATTTGTTTTAATCTAATTTTAATTATAATTTGATTACCAAATTTGTTGCCTATTTTTAGGATGAATGTGATAAAAATGGAGTATTCTATGAAAAAATTAAATAAAAATTTTAAATAGCACATTTCTTAAAAAAAAATCTGTTATTATTTATTAAAATCCCTCTTAACTTAACCCATTTTATACCACTCATCGAGCCCGTGGGAATTTTTTGACGAAATTTGGTAGAAAGGTAAAATTGTGTCTCAATAAGCTTTTTCTGTAGTTTTGTACACTTACTGCGCCCTCTAGCGGTGGTATTCGCAATTTAAATTCAAATTTTGACACTTTGTATGCATTTAAAGGGTTAAGATTATTTTTTTTTTTAATTATAACTTTTATTTGTTGTTACAGTAAATATCTATCAAAACCTTTTTTGATCTGTCAGATCTTCCGGATTTTTTGAATATTTTAGTTTTTGCAAATTCGGAAAATTCTTGATCAGATCTTTTAATTTAACATAAAAAGTACACATTGCATATCAAATTTTTCTCATTCAAATAATGACATAGCATTACTAAACACATTACAAAAATAGAAAAATATGTGGTTACATACATACAAAAAAAAAAAATTAAAAAAACTAAATTTAATAAAAAAAAAATTTTAAATGTTTTACTTTTAAATTTTAAAAATTTAAAACCAAAAGTTTATTTTTCGATCTTTTATCATGAATTATGATGTGAGCAAAATTATTCAAGTTCAAGATAATTTGTTTTTTGTTAAACAAAAAACCGTGCAATGTCTATTTATTAATTAAAAAAGTTTTCTATCCGCTAATTTAAAGCAGACTTTATCCACTGACATGTCCTTACATGTTTCATTTCACAGGTCCTTGCATGTTTCATTGAAGCGAAATGAAACATGTAAGTCAGTAGATAAAATCTGCTTTAAATTAGCGTATAGAAAACTTTTTTAATTAATAAATAGACATTGCACGGTTTTTGTTTAACAAAAAAACAAATGATCTTGAAATTGAATAATCTTGCGCATATCATAAAAAAATATTTTTGTATTGAAACATTTTTTAATAAAATGTGCCCTAAAGGGCTTCGAGTCTGGGACTCCAGGTTGTCAGTTAACCTGAGCTATCTCGACATGTTATACTTGATAGGTAAAACCATAAAGGACTTGCTTGCACAAAATTTCATTACTTTCCAGCTTACAAAAAACAAATTACCAAAAATTCAAAATAAGTAGTTATATATGTAATTACTAGACGTAAAAAATAATGAGTCTAAAAATAGATTATGAAAAAAATGTTTAGACCATTACTTTATATTTAAAAGAATGATCAAATAAGTACTTATGGGTAACGCATTGTTTTTGGTATTGAAATAATGGGAAAATGAACTAGTGATTAGTATGTCATTACATATATCGCACACCCAGTTCAAAAGTGACTCAACTCAAAATTTGAATTTTTCGGTTTTATATGCTTAAACTATGCACAATATACTTATTTATCTATAAAAAAAAAAATATCTGTGTATTTTGTTGTTGCTAAATAACAGTTATGTCTTTCCTTATGTTTCAATTGTTATAAAGTTGCAAATATTTTTTTTTCGATTTCTGAAAAATGAAAAATTTTGAGTTGCGTCACTTTTGTACTAGGGGTGCGATATGTGTTTGAATGTAAGAAAGAGAGTAAGCTGGTAGTGAGAAAAGTGTCATTACCGATTCTACACTGGATTTTATTGCTGAATTTAAAATCGTTTATTAAATTTTGTTGGCATTTATTTTAAGTCCGCTCGCTTGAATCTACTGACACGCGTGTCATAGTTTTTCCAGCCCTGATTTACACGATAAATAATTAAAAAACATTGGGGGAATTCATAATAAGCTCTGAATTTGGTGTACAAGTATACAAAACTTATTTGCAGGTATGAAAATTAACAGTTATTGCCGAATTTTCGTTCGTTTCCTCTCCAATTCCATGATTATTTATTTATTTTTTTTTTTATTTTTTTATTTTATTAATTAATAATTATATAATTACAAATTACATACTATTACCCTAACCGAGCACTAGCTACTACGGTTTTCGGCGCGTTGCACATTGGGGCCAAATGAATGAAAAGTGGCGATTAATTCAAAATATGAACTTTAAAATTCATGATCGTGTTTGGTACCGGGTGAAAGTGGATAAAATTCTGCATCACTAATTGCAAAAATTTACTTTTAAGTTGTTTGCTTTAGTTGAAGTGAGCACTTAAAGTTGAATAATTGTTATTTTTTTGTGCATATTGAAAAAAAGTGAAAATTTTGATATTTCAATTGATAATTTTTTCTATTAATACTTCTAAAAGTTAAATTTTTATAATGGAACCGTCAACTTCAGGTAGTTTACTATATAGTACATGTTTTTTTTGTTTAAATAAATGTTTTAAAAATATTAAATGTTAATAAAATAAAATTAGCCCAAAAATGGGCTATTTTTGATTTATATATGGAGTTTCAACAACTTTGTTCGTGAGCTTGCGTAAAATCGTCTATATAGTGTTATAATATCAGATCTCAACTAATAAACCCCAAAATATTTTTTTGCGATTTTTGGCGACTTTTGAGTTATGGTTGTTTTTGTGAAATAACTCAAGATGCTAAAAATCCACAAGTTGTTTTTACTTTGTTTTGTCATTATTTTCGTTATAGTAGTTGTTATTGTAGCTAAAAAAAGTGTTGTTAATTAGAGATGGGGGCGTGAGTAACTTTAATTCACGCATGCTCACGTGATTGCGTATGTTGGGTTTATTTACTATGAATAAAACTAATTAAATTATTTTACATGTCTTTATGATATTTCAATGAATTTTACTTAAACATTTGTTAATTTTAAATTATTAGAAAATTGTATATGGCACAAGTGCACTATTTTGAAAAATTGAAGGAGGTCACGCTCCCATCCCTATTTATTATTGTCATTTATTTGAGTCCTACATAATAACTGTTGGTCATATACATGCATCATACGAGTAAAGTTTTAATTTTGTTTTAAGCTGGTGATATCAATCTACTAATATAATGATAATACATTTTTAAGAATTTCTATCCATCCGTAGGGTATTATTGATTCGGTACTGACACGTTTATTTATTGTTTTAGCTGTCAATGTTTTGTGATGTGATGTTACATATTTAAAGTGTTGTGAAAGTGTAAATTATTCGGTACAGGTTTAAAGGAATTACTTTTTGCAAATTTTAAACGAATAGAAATCTTATTAATTTTAGGAACATGTCCCAAAACAATTTTCATTCCTCGTCATGAGTTGCATAATTTCATGAGGAGTGCAGAACCTAAATCACTTCAGGATAAATTTAAACTTTTGAGATGGGAAGTAATAAAACGTGTCGACCCTTCGGATATGGTAGATTTTATGACAAGGTTTCATAATTTTTGCTCTAGCTATGAGATTCGGTGGCAAAAATGTCATAGAAAGAATGAAATTTTTGTAAAAAATAATAAGAATTGGCTGGATGCCTCAATCTCATTCAGTCCACCACCAAAACCACAACAAAAAAGAGGTCGCAATGATCTCTCATTTGAAGAGTGCAAAGAAAAAACAAAAGTTAAGAAATGTAAAGACATAAGAGATCAAATTTCTTTGCCTGTTTTGGCTTACGCCACACAAATGAGCTTGAGAGCTGCTGGAAAAATAGATGAGTCGAAAATTGTTAAGGAAATAATATCATCTCCAACAAAAGCCAAAAAATACCGAAAAAGTATGGAACAGGTACCACCACAGCAGTTAACTCCGGATGAAGCTCTGTCCGTTTTGGTAGAAGCGAAGCTAAGTCGCCACCAATATAATGTTATTAGAAAGGTTGCACCTGAGAAATTTCCATCATATAAATTGGTCCAAAGAGCTAAGAAAAAATGTTACCCAAAGGGAGAACAAATGAAAATTTCTGAAACATCAGCGCAAGTTAGCCTACAAGGAATATTGGATCAGACCACTGAACGCCTTTTGTCGGTTAAAAATGCAGATTTAAATTCGTTAGACAACGAAGAAATCGAAAAAATTACTTTATACACTAAGTGGGGCTTTGACGGAAGTTCAGGGCATAGTTCTTACAAACAAGCCTTTCATGACAGTAATGCATCTGATTCTTCTGTATTTATTACGTCAATTGTACCATTAAAATTAGTTTGTAAAAACAAAATCATTTGGCATAATCCTCGACCGTCTTCAACTAGGTTTTGCAGGCCATTAAAAATTGAATTTATGAAAGAAACGGTCAACAGTATTAAAACAGAAAGAGAAAGAGTGGAGACAGAAAAAAAGCTCTTATCGATACAGTGATATCAGTTGGAGAAAGAAATATAAAAGTGAACCACAAACTAATTCTCGTTATGATTGACGGTAAAGTGTGTAACGCGATTACAGACACAAAGTCCACACAAAAGTGCTACATATGTGGCGCTACCAGCAAGGAGTTCAACAATATTGAACAAATGATTTCTAGAGATTACAACGTAGACTTCATGCAGTTCGGTTTGTCTGTCCTACATGGCTGGATAAGATTTTTTGAATGTCTTATTCACTTGGCATATAAACTTCCAATTCAAAAATGGCAGGCAAGAAGTGACGAAGAAAAAAAAATTATTGCTGAAAATAAAAGTCGTATTCAACGCGAATTTAAAAAGAGAACGGGATTGATCATTGATCAACCAAAACCTGGTTTTGGTAACTCTAATGACGGGAATACTGCAAGACGTTTTTTTAAGAATGCAGAAGTATCTGCTGAAATTACTAATATTGATTTAGAGTTGATCAAAAATATGCACACAATATTAATTGTAGTTTCTAGTGGTATTGAGGTCAACATTGAAAAATTTACAAACTTCGCTAATAACACTGCCAGGCTATTTGTGAAAAAATATCCATGGTACTATATGCCTCCTACTCTTCACAAATATTTTATTCATGGGCCTGAAATTATATCATTATCGCCATTGCCAATTGGTCAGCTAACCGAAGAGTCTCAGGAAGCCAGAAATAAAGATTTTAAAAGTTATAGGGAGAATTTTGCCCGTAAATGCAGTCGAGAAAAAACAATGGAAGATATCTTTAATAGATTTCTCATAAGTTCAGATCCGTTTATAACAAGCATGAACAATAGTTCTAAAAAGAAAAAAGAGCTAATGCCAAAATCTGCATTGGAGTTGCTTGTACTTCCCAGCAATCAAAATAGCAATGATGAAGATGGAGATGAAGATGGAGATGAAGATGGAGATGAAGATGGAGATGAAGATGGAGATGAAGATGGAGATGAAGATTAAGATTATTGTAACGAATTAATTTATGATTATGAAATTGAATGTGAAGTAAATACTAACATTGAAGGTAATAATGATTATAATAAAAAATTGTTGTTTTCAAAAAAAAAAAAAATAGAATAACCGAATTTAATTAAATTTTTTTTAAATAGTGTGTTTATGGTTATTTATCAATAAAAAAACAATTAGATTTTCGAATGTTGCATTTTTGAGCAAAATTTTAAAATTTCGAGAAAAAAGGTATGATTTTAATTTAAAAATTTTCTAATAAAAATACATATAAAATATTTATTCCTTATTATTTTTAAAAATATTACTTATTTTTCTTAAAGTACATTTAGTATGCTTTAATTTGCAATTTAATTGAATAATTTATAGCGCACCGTTCCAAAAATACAGCAAAAAATGTGAAAAAAGAGGATTTTTTACAGAACACAAAATGGCCCATAAAGGGTTAAAAAATGTGTTTTTTCACTCTGTTTTTTTTTTAAATGTTGGTTTTTTATGTATTTATAAATATCCATTAATAAAAAATATTTTTTTTTTTTAAATTACGACTTCTATGAATTAATCGCCACTTTTCATGCATTTGGCCCCACTGTGCGTTGTAGCGAAAACAGACCAGTGCCTCTGGTGGGAATCGAACCCACGACCCCCGCACTGATAAGCCAGCCCGCTACCAACTAGCCTACCGAGGCGCACATATAAATCCATGATTATTGATTATTTCTTTCAAAAAATATTGCTATATTATAAAATATAATATTTTATTATAAATAATTAATTTTTTAAATGTTTGAAACATTTAAATAAAAATACAAAACAAATTGTATAACAAACTACCCAGGGCCGGAAAACATTTATAACACTAATGTTATAAAAATACGATGTTTACGCTAACTATATACGACATTACATGAATCCAGCTAATATAAATAATTACAAAATGTGGTTCGTATGTAAAATAACTTTACCGTTTTAATTGGTTAGCGAAATAACTAAACTACTGTAGTGGAAAATTAACTAAAATACAGTTATCGCTAAAAACCGTTAGTTACCGAAATAACTGAAATATCGTTACCGCTAAAATAACGTTACGGAAATAAAATAAAGTTACCCTTATAAAATATACGATACCCGCATTCAATCGGTTACAATCCACGAAATTTAATGGATAGAAAAAACCTTCCAAAATTTAAATGCTCTCTCAATTTTTTGATTAACTGTTTAAATGTGTTAAACTTTATTGGAGATGTTTTTAAACTGAAGATTTCTCATATCAGTTTTGGAATCCCAAACAAAATTCTTTGTGTGAAATTTTTTTGTGGTTTTAAGAGAAAATTGTTTTAATATTTAAGATAAACTGAGGTTTTATATAGACTAAAACTATTTAACACTTTGAAAAAGTTTTTAATATCGAAATGTTTGGTAGATGGTACGAAAAAATTTAAATAGATGTGCAAAATTTTAGCTTTAAACTTATTAGTGGATCAATCAGTGTTACGAGTTTTGTAAAAAAAAAAATAGTTTTAGTTTTTAATTAATTTATTAAATTGATAAAAATCAGTTGATATTCCTCAAAAACGATTTGTTTTTGCTAACTTTCTAAGAAGTCCTTATTTCAATAAGAAATGTGCATGCATTTTTGTTTATCGTATAACGCTCTCTCTATTGAGTATATAATATCTGGTGGCTTTAAGTACCAGTAATCTAGAAATTAAATCGCAGTTTATAAATCTAGTGATTCTTTTTTGCGGTTTTTGGATCTGATTTAATTATACTTTTAAGAGTTGATATCAGCGCGTATGAGTGATGTAATATTACTCATACTCAAAAGAATTTTGTGCAAGCTTAACTTTTAAATTTTGATGAAATTTGGAAAAGATCTTATAATGTTGGAATCATACTATGATCATTTACAAATATTTCTATAACCAAATATGACAATATTGAAAGTAATTGTGAACTATAATATGGCAATCTAATTATATTATGATTGAGAAAAAGATAAGACTATGGTTGTTACAACCATAATAATATTGTTGACGCAATCATAAATCCAAAAATGTATGATGCTTTTCGATTATGGTTGCTCCAACCATGTTTTTTCTTGTTGTGATTGTATCGAAACAAAAAGAAAATGTTTAAATCAGGGACCGTAACGGTTATAAGTGATATCAAAAAAGTTCCTTTATAACAGTTATTTTGTGGCTCAAAAAGAAAAAAAAAAACATAAAAAAAGTTATTTTTCAACGTAAAAATAAAAGATCGGATGAAACTCTTAAGAAGAGAGTTTTATTTCGCCTTCATTAAATAAAACTCTTTTGAGGAGTTGTATTTTTTTTTTTCCCCCGTATAAAATAAAACTCATTTGAGGAGTTTTATTTTTCACCTTGAAAATTCAAGTCAAATCTTATTACGGGAAAGCAGCTTGCTATGCTATTCAACATAGTTGGGAATATTTGATTTCCTTTGAAATCTGATTATCATTTTCTAATGTATGGAATGAAGCATCGTTCCAAATCGGAACGATATGGAATGGGAAACGGGTGAACTTTGAACACTATATAAGGATACCGAAATGAAACTGGAAACGAGTGGAATTGGAACATCAAATACAGGGAACGAAGTTTAGCGGAACGATTCTAGATTTTTTCGAAATGTTTCGATTTCAACTTATTTTTCGGTTTTTTTTTTTTAGTTTGGCTGTTTTTATCCATTTTAACGCTTGTCGAAAAAGTTATATATCAATTGAATTTTTTTTTAGTTAAAGAATTATACAGTGCTAGTTAAAAAAAAAAACTAAAAAGCTGTACAACCGTCCAGTGCTTTGTCCCATGAAAAATGTGTCTTCGTTTTTAACGAAATAGATTTTTTTTGTTGGAGGTATACTAAAATAAGTTAATCTTAGAAAAAGTATACTTTGTGATATAGCTAATTATATTGGCACATGGTGTCTCTAAAGTCCTCAAATTTTTAACGAAATTTGTAATAAGAAAATGTGAATTTTTAGAGTTTTAATTAAAAAATTTACAAAAATATCTAACAAAGGTACCCCTTGCACATAACAAACAAGCTCTTTAACTTCGAGCTCATATATTAGTTCTCGTTTAGTGAGAAAACTACACTTAGAATACTATGTAGGTCAAGACCACTGCAATTGTATTTAAAAACAAATGAAATTTCACTTAAAGAAAGGACGACCTACATTACCGTAAATTTAACTAACATTGTCATTTGTTTTTTAATGTTCAAAAAATGACTAACAATTGTAGTAAAAATGAACCACATGGTAGTAAAAAAATTAACAAACATTTTTTTTTATTTATTTAAATAACAGAAAACAACTGCAAAAAATTAATGTAAAATCATAAAACAGTCATTTGATGTTAGTTGTTTTTTAAATGAACTACAAGATTAGTAAATATTTTAATTTGTTCTACAAATGACTGACATTTACATTAAAAATAAAGAAACTGTATTACAACCCAAACAACTACATATCTTTAAAGCAGAAGTTCCCTAAGTGTAGTTTATATGAATGTTTGATGTTTTGCATGGGATTGTCACTTCTTTCAAAACGTGTTTTGATGATGGGAACTTAGAAATTTCCCGAAATAGATCTATCAACACATTCCTGAAAGTGGTCAATTTATAAATTTGAAAACAAAAACTATAGAATATTTGTTACGACAATATCCTAATAAAGAAATATAGAGTATGGCCTCGAACTTGAACAATTTCCATTAACTGATTTTAATATTTATATGTTTTTTATACTTTGTATATTTGTTTATTTGGAGAACCGATATTTTACTTAAACTTTAAAAGCATTTTTTTCTAGGAAGTGCTGAAAGTCATATTTTTGTAATCTCTACTTTTATGACTATCAAAAATGTCTGTAACTTTCGTAATTTTTAGCAGAATAGTCTGATTTTTTCATCAAAATGTTTAGAATTATCTATGATTTTAGACAAAAAGTTAAGCTGTTACAGAAAATAATTATCTTTTTTATTAATAAATTTTGGAATATACCTTATTTTAGTATAAAATTATAAAAATTGTTAAAGTTTGATAAAATATTAAAAAAATATATTAACCGAGTTTCATATTTTTATTTTTGTAAAGAATGGACTCTTATTTATAACAAACTAAAAAGTTTTGTAGCGATTTTTCACTACGAATTTTTAAATATATTTTTTCGGAAGGCTCTTTTTTAATGTCTCACTTCAGTTATATGTTGTTAATCTCTACTTTTGTGACTAACAAAAATATCTGTAACTTTTTTGATTTTTATTAGGATTGTCAAATTTGTTCATCAAAGTGTTTGGAATTAAATATTTTTTCAGAAAAAGAAACTTGGACAGAAGGTACTTTTATTATGGGTTTTATTGAAATATACCTTGAAATATACCTTATTTTCGGATAAAAAATTAACAAAGTTTAATCTAATATTAAGAAAAAATATGATTTTCACATTTTTATTTTTTTTTTTTTTTGTAAAGAATGGGCTTTTATTTAGAATCCAAAAAAATTTAGTACCGATTTTTCACTAGAAATTTTTAAACATATTTAATTTTGGGAGGCTCTTTATCAATATCTCATTTCTGTCAAATATTTGTAATTGACAGAAATGAGACATTGAAAAAGAGCCTTCCAAAAATATAAATGTTTAAAAATTTCTAGTGAAAAATCGGTACTAAATTTATTTTTTTAAAAATGTGAAAATCGGTTAACATATTTTTTCTTAACATTGTAATGTGACTAAAGAAAATATCTTTAACTTTCTTAGTTTTTATTAGAATGAAATATTAAAAAAAAATATGTTAACGGATTTTCATATTTTTATTATTATTATTATTATTTTTTTAAAGAATAGACTCTTTATAATACAAAAAAAAAATTAGTACCGATTTTTTAATAGAAATTTAAAAAAAAGTTTAGATGTTCTGTTTGAATGTCTCATTTTTGTAATTTAAATTTTGTAGATAACAAGATTGGCTGTAACTTATGTTGTTTTAGTAAAATGGCAAAATCTTAGAAAAACCATAAAATTCTTATAACCTCACAAATATTGTGCTCTAATATTCAGAATTCAGATCAAAAATATTATAACCAAAAACACCAAAAAAAAATATATAGCACACTTGTTCAACAAAACTGTATCAGTTTGGTTTTACTACTAAAAACCCATAAAAAATCTAAAAACGACGTTTTACAGCGTGAGAATATTGCTATGAGAAACTTTCTGTTAAGAAATGTCTATCGGTGGTTAATACTCAAAATCTAATTTTAGGCGTTTTAATAAGAAATTTTTTTTAAATTCTTTATAGAAACTGAATGTAGAAAATAAAGCCATTTATATCCCTGCTCTTTAAAAACAAACAACTAAGACCTTCAAACCTGCTTAATAACAAGAGTTTTACATTAAACTTTAAGCCTTAAAACAGGCTATATTTGCCGAAAAGTATACTATAAATTTTTTAATTTATCAAATATTTAAATTTGTTGTCCCTGTGTATCATCAAAATAATTTTTTTTTTTTTTTTGTTGTTTTATTGGATTTTGACACGTTATTCAGCCATATAGACTAATTTATATATGTATTTAAATTAGGGTCGAACTTAGGTTTAAGGACGAAAATTGTTTTTCGGGATAGATTTCCAAATTTTGAAAACTACGACGAGATATGACAATTTTTAATACAAATTTTTAGACGACTTAGGAAAAGTCTGCCGAATATATACGTCATTTTTAAATCATAGTATCAAGTTTTCGTGCATAAAGCTAAGGTTTGCGCCCTAATATACATATGGTGTTAACCAATACACACAAAAACAAGTAGAAATATAAAATTCGGTCTTTTGAAATCTTTGTGTACCCTTCACAATCTTTTAGAAAAATCAAAACAATTGTATTACAAAAAATCGAAAAAATCGCAGGATAAAATGTTTTTGCAAAAAAACAATGGGAACAAAAAAGAAAAACCAAATGGCTATCTTTTTATGGTTCTTTTATGCGTCTTTTCGGACTGCAATTGAACGCTGGGAAGTTACAAACGATATAACAAATTGATATATACCCTCCTGCACAGTGGAATGAAGAATTTAAAAAATGTTTTACATAAAACCAAATAGTACATGAAGATAGCATACCCAACTTGTAGTCCATTGATGGGCAAACCATTAAGGGAGTGTTTGCAATAATATTTAATGTACAAAGGTTTTTTTGTGAAAAGTTCCATTTAACAATTTAATTTTTTTCTTTTATTTAGTACCAAATTTTAAACACACTTATTATTTTTTTTGTTTAAGGTGTGTATAACAGTTAAACAATTATTACAAGCCAACAACAAATAAATGGCCACTAAAGGTTGCCTATTGCGCCCATTTTGGTAATTGCGGTATTTGTGGTGGTATATTCCATCTATGCATGCATGTTTTTTATAATTTATTTGCAAAAAAAAAACAACTAAAACTACAATAGCACTAAAATAATTGTTAGGGCAACCAAAAATTTATTTGAAAGAATAGAAATATTTAGACTAAATACAAGTTCTGTTTGTTAAATTATGAAGATTTTTGAGCTTTTGAAGAGCTTTTTGTAGCTTATTTCTTGATATTTGCTTATTCTAGCACATTTTGTAAATAAAGGGTGATTTTTTAACAACTTTCTTTTTGGTAACACTGTTTTTAGCAGCTCAGCTGTTTTCGTGTACCATGTTACTGTTAAACATGTTCAGTTTGGTCTATAATTTAAACATGAATCGACTTACAAACGAACAACGCTTGCAGATTATTGAATTTTTTATCAAAATTCATGCTCGGTTAAGAAAATGCATCGTGCACCTTCGGAATCTTGTGACATTAAACCACCAACACGCATACGTAGAGTGCTGACAGAGGAAAATATCGCAGCTGTATCCGCCAGTGTTGTTGATGACCGTGAATTATCGACTCGGCGCCATTCGCAGCAATTGGGCCTCTGTTACTCCACTACGTGGAAAATTTTGCAAAAGGATTTTGGTGTAAAAAATTTGCAAGAATTGAAGTCACATGACCTACCTCAACGGCAAAATTTTTGGTGAATGGGCGCTGGCAAAGTTGGAGGAAGATCCACTTTTTTATCGGAAAATTGTGTTCAGCTATTAGGCTCATTTCTGGTTGAATGTATACGTGAACAAGCAAAATTGCCGTATTTGGTGTGAAGAGCAGCCAGAAGCATTGCAAGAACTGACAATGCATCCCGAATAATGCAGTGTTTGGTGTGGATTATTGGCCGGTGGCATAATTGGACCGTACTTTTTTAAAGACGACGAAGGCAGGAACGTTACTGTGAATGGCGGGCGCTACTGTGCTATGATTACAAATTTCTTTTTTGCCCAAAATGGAAGACCGGGAATTGGGTGACATGTGGTTTCAACAAGATGGTGCCATATGCCACACAGTACGCGAAACAATGGCCCAATGGAGAGATGAGTTCGGTGAACAGTTTATGTCACGTTTAGGGCCGGTCAATTGACAGCCTAGACTGTGCGATTTAACGCCTTTAGAATATTTTTTGTAGGGCTATGTTAAGGCTCATGTCTATAGAGACAAGCCCGCAACGGTTGACGCACTGGAAGCCAATATTGAAGAATTTATTCCTGAGATACCGGCCGATATGTTGGAGAGAGTATGTCAAAATTGGACCCAGCTTATGAACAATTTGAGGCATAGGCGCGGTCAACATTTACATGAAATCATCTTTAAACATTGAATTATATAGATCGTTCTATCGACTCAAATAAAGATTTCATACATTTGTCTAAATTTTGTGTGTTTTTTTAAATCAAATCCGAAAGCTCTTAAAAATCACCCTTTAATTAAGCTTATGTTAGCTTTTTTGTTTTAAAATAGAGCTTTTTTCTATTTTTAGCAATTGGTATTTTGAAGTATTTGTTTTAATTGAGTTTGAAAATTTAATATTATATGTTGTTGGTTTACCAATTTAAACTTTTAAGCTTAAAAAAACAATTCTCTATTACACTTTAGTTGGACTGACGAAGTTCCAAAGAACAAATTTAATACAAAATTTTTTTTTTTCGAAGAAATGATTTCAATAAAAAGTTATAAAATTTAACGTTTTAATTTTTTTAAATAACAGCTTTGTTTTATATTTAAACGGCTTATTTTACTGTTTTTCGGGCTTCTTTTAGCCGCTGTTTTTTGGTTGCCCTTAAAATAATAAATATATAGTACATACCACAATAAATAGCGGAGTGTGACAGAAAACAAAGCCAGCAACAAGCAACAAAAATGTCAGTTTTGTTGAATTTAATGGTCTGAACGGTTTGGTTGAATGAATTATGAAATGTGAACATTGTTGCTTACTTCTTTTTTTTTACTTTGCATATGGGTATGGGGGATAGGTCTTGGATTTTCTTTTAATACCCTTTTATTTATAAAATCACGTGTTGAGTTAACATTTTGTAGTCCTACATACATTCTATGATGGCTGAATGTTTGACTGATGGTGTGTCAAATGTGTTAATGTTAAACGGAAACGGAAGTATGTTGTTTTTTACAGTTAACCATTTTATTTGTTGGGTAGACTTACCTGCCTTGCCTGGAAGTATAATGTTGTAAATAGTGTGTTAAATTAATTAAAATAGTGTTGAAATTATATGATTTATGCAAACTACTTTAGTAAGGAAATATTTTTAATTTTCTCGTTTTTTTTTAGTTAACCAGAAAGAGAGTTAATAGAATTATAAGGATGCATGGTTAAGTGACAGTAAAATTTTAACTGTTTTAAAAAAATTATAATTTGATTTATGAGTTTTGTTGATGTTAAGATTGTTACTTGAGTGTTACATTGTTACGTTTAAAATGCTATTAATTTTACAACAATAGAGAAAAACGTTGAAAAAATAAACTCCCTAAAACTATTGGTTAGGCATTTTCAGGCTTACCCAATCAGTAATCAGGCATCTTGTACAGGCTGAAAAAAAAACCTGGTGTGTTTTTATAAAGTTATTAAAAATAAATAAAAATAAAATTTCCATTGATGATCATTAATGCCCATTGGCAAATTAAGTTGCCAGCAGAGTTGTTACAATTTAGCATACTCTGCAAAAAAGTGACAGTGTATAAAAATTTTGTCTCAAAATTAAAAAAAAAAACGTCTGGGCATTAATGGGTTAATACAATACATGCTATGTAAAATTTACATTAATGATATTTGGAAAATAAAATAAGCTACAAGTATATTTTTCTAATAAAAAAATATTAATTACAAAAAGCACTTAGAATTTAGTTTGACATACAAAAATGAATGTGGCAATTAGTTAGATTTCTACAGGAATAAGAAGAAGAAAACATTTTTTTGAAAAATTTAACGTGCACAATGGATATGCCAGACTGCATCCAAGGACTCGTCAGTGGCTATTTTATGTATCAATTGAACAAAGTATTTTAAATAGTTAAATTTATTAGGTACGGCAATACAAACATAAACGCATAATGGAGGTGGAGTTTCTTAAGCATTTTGTTTCTGATGCAATTTAACTAAATAAAAATAATGTAAAATTGGCTGCTTAAAACGAAAAATTATAAAGAGTGTAAGTAACATCTAATATACAAATACACAAATCTATATTTTAATTGTATTTTTTTCAGACACAATATTTCGGATTTATTACGACGCAGAATTTGGAAACTTCTCAAGGCGTTGGAAATCGTGAACACATCATGTTTAACTGAATCTAGGTATTTACATTCGTTTTTAAGTATATTTATTTAAAAAAAAAAACTGTTATTTGTTGCTAAATAAATTATTAATTTTAATAAAAATATTATTTGCAATATAATGGAGTATTTTTTATTTACAAAATAAAATAGTTTATTAAACCTGGAAAACATTGTTATATTATACAAAAAACGTCGGCTTAGTTACCACTAAAATGATACACCTTTTTTTTTTGCGTGTATGATGAATCCTACAGTTAAATTTTGATTAATTTATCAGCCATACTGTGATTTAAATATATAAATTAATCTACATTTAACCCTAGCAGGCACACTACAAGACGCCTGATGATTACTTTGGTAAACATGAAAATGAATTAACGTCAACCATTGTGAGTATGATGCCTCCTACAGTTAAATTTTGATTAATTCAGCAGCCATACTGTGATTTAAATATATAAATTAATCTACATTTAACCCTAGCAGGCACAATACAAGACGCCTGATGATTACTTTGGTAAACATGAAAATGAATTAACGTCAACCATTGTGTATATGATGCCTCCTACAGTTAAATTTTGATTAATTCATCAGCCATACTATGATTTAAATATGTGAAGTAATCTACATTTAACCCTAGCAGGCACAATACAAGACGCCTGATGATTACTTTGGTAAACATGAAAATGCATTAACGTCAACCATTGTGAGTATGATGCCTCCTACAGTTAAATTTTGATTAATTCATCAGCCATACTGTGATTTAAATATATAAATTAATCTACATTTAACCCTAGCAGGCACAATACAAGACGCCTGATGATTACTTTGGTAAACATAAAAATGCATTAACGTCAACCATTGTGTGTATAATGCCTCCTACAGTTAAATTTTGATTAATTCATCAGCCATACTGTGATTTAAATATATAACTTAGTCTACATTTAACCCTAGCAGGCACAATACAAGACGCCTGATGATTACTTTGGTAAACATGAAAATGCATTAACGTCTACCATTGTGTGTATAATGCCTCCTACAGTTAAATTTTGATTAATTCATCAGCCATACTGTGATTTAAATATATAAATTAGTCTACATTTAACCCTAGCAGGCACAATACAAGACGCCTGATGATTACTTTGGTAAACATGAAAATGCATTAACGTCTACCATTGTGTGTATAATGCCTCCTACAGTTAAATTTTGATTAATTCATCAGCCATACTGTGATTTAAATATATAAATTAGTCTACATTTAACCCTAGCAGGCACAATACAAGACGCCTGATGATTACTTTGGTAAACATGAAAATGCATTAACGTAACCGTTGTGTGTATGATGCCTACTACAGTTAAATGTTAATTAATTCATCAGTCATACTGTGATTTAAATATATAAATTAATATACATTTAACCCTAGCAGGCACAATACAAGACGCCTGATGATTACTTTGGTAAACATGAAAATGCATTAACGTCAACCAGTGTGTGTATGATGCCTCCTACAGTTAAATTTTGATTAATTCATCAGCCATACTATGATTTAAATATGTGAAGTATTCTACATTTAACCCTAGCAAGCACAATACAAGACGCCTGATGATTACTTTGGTAAACATGAAAATGCACTTACTTACAAAGTAACAACATATTTTTTTTTTATCTAAAAATTTTATTATTTAAAATATTTCTTAGAAGTTTTAACTAAATTGTATTTTTTTAAGTTATGACGAATTTAAAAAATTATAGACACTATGAAAAAAAAATTTTTTTATGTTTCTTTGCAGGACATGAATAATCTTTTGTGTGTATGTTAACAGATTTTTAGGAATGCTAAATCCATTTGCGTTAATCATTTATCTTTAAAGGCGCAAAAATTGTGACAGTTTTCAGTTTTAAGCAAATAAAAAAAATTAAAATTACAGTTTCTGCTTGCATTTAATTAAAGCTACATAAATTTTTAAGATCTCACATTTCAAAATAATAATACACTCAAAAAAATTTGTTGTCATATGTTAGAACTTAAAAAAAAAACCGCGATTATTTTGGAAAACATCTCACATTTGAGTATTTAAAGGTGGGGTAAAAAATTACTACATTTCTCAATGAAACTTGGGTATGTAATAGAGGAGACAAAAGTAAAACATATTTGCTAAAAATCGGTTTTGAAGTCTGCTCGAAGTTTTTTTGTTTAACATCTTTAAACACACACAACAAAAAGGAGAGTTTTAAACGAGAAAAAGCTCCCCTGGACCTATGCAACGCCTTTAAGGTAGAAATCTGAAACTTGAGATTGAAACTTTCACTACAAGAGGTTTAACAAATTTATTGCAAGAGGTAATTTCAATATTCTTCTAAATATATTCCAGTATTTAAACCGGCCTTTAACGAAGTATTTAAACTTCTAAGGGCCATTATTACAACTTGCCAATAGCTAAAGTTCGGATGTTATCTGACAGATTATTAGGTTTTCGTTATTATAAGTATACTTTAAGCAAAAAGTGACCCATAAGCTAAAGGGAAGACATTGTTGCCTTTAACTTTAAACGTAATTTTT